>OX393581.1:427200-1027200 GCA_947652605.1 Elmis aenea | reverse complement strand
CAGAATATAACATTATATTGGAATGTGTTAGGCGTGTATGTTGCCCGTTTACAGCGATATCAGTGTAAGATAATCGACAATGAACTCTCAATGTGGCTGACAATTGCTCCATCGGTTTCTTAAGGTGGACACATTAGCAAATACAGCATTAAAACACGTCTATCTTTGGTTAATTCTTGAATCATTATACAATATAAATACAAACAAGTTTAATTCCAAATGACTTATAGTTTTATGAATGCCAATGTATAAATTTTAAGTGCCAAGACTTGCAATTTATTTCAGAAAAAAATCAATTGTTTTGGGATGGTCTTAATATTTTCTGAAAATGGTAAAGATACCCTAATACATTTTTTAGTTTGGTTTACTTATTCTGCTTTAGAATTAAATACGATTTTTTTCTGCTGTAGACGTTTTTATTTTTTATATTTCAGTCAGAGGTTTTCAGGATATCAAATGCCCTAAAATCCTAACGGCTTACCATCTTACCACTTAACAGAAGAAAAAATTTAAACTGAGAATGTCATATATCGAAAATGTGTTACTTTAAACGGTTGAAGAACCGAGTTAAGACAGTTAATTACATTGACATGATGAATTTTTTTTTTTAAAGAATGCAACTTTCACATATCTAGCTGTAGTTTTTGAAGATGGTAAGCAAAGTGACACGGGATTCGAACCAAGCTTACCGCCTCCACAGCCATTGGTCCAGTAGTCTTTACATTCTCTGGCAACGAGGTTTATACCTATAGAATCGCAGATGTCCTATAAAAGTCGGCAACAACATGGATTTGTCTCTTCACATATTCTTGTTACATTATGGATTTGGCATTTTCGTACAAAATTGCAGGATTTTATAATGCGGTATCCTAACAGAGTAAAAAGTATCATGTGCCGCAATAAAAATAACTATAAAAATTTGTAGAAAGCGTATGAATACTTTTTACATTCGTATATATCAGTCACGATTGACAGAAATCGATTAACAGTTAAAATTTCCAGTTTGCAATAAAAAATTCCTAGCCGAAAATTCAGAGAAATATTTTGCAAACACACGACTAATTGTAAGTTATTTTACACAAGTAATAACCAAAACTAATGTTAAATGATATAAACATTCAATATGAATGAACATTAATATAAAAGCATTCTATTTTATTTATATTTGCATTGATTATATGATATCGGCAGTACATTTAAGTACTGATAATCCGAGGTAATTTAGAGCGAAGAAACCTCGGATAATTAAAAATTTTGATAATGCAAATCTGTTGTGAACGTTTTACTAGGTTACCTTAGATACTATTATATTTGTAAAGTAAATAAATAACCCCATCGGCTTGAAATAAATTATTCTGTCAGATAAAACTGGATAAAACTAGAGAAAAGATTTCGTGAAGCAGATTTGAACTTTTTTTTTTGTTTCTTAAAGAGAAAATTGAATGTGAAAAATCTCCTTCACAAAAAACACAAAAACAAAGAAGTATGATGTAGTTGAACGTATTTAAAAGTGCCTATCGACATGCTGGAACCAAAGTTTTAAAGTTTTATCGTCGTATTGCTTCTGCATATAAATCAGCAGCTGTGCAAGGTCCACTGACATAACAAATGTACGAAAGTTAGCGAAGTTTGGTTCTCTGGACTCTGAAAATGGAAGCAGGATGAAGTTAGCCTGTCCGGGATTCAAACAGGGCAACGTTATTGGCTTCACAACCAAACTCACGAACATAAAATCTAACTGCAAACTTATTTTTCGTTATTTTATATTGCAGGAAATGTTATTTTGGTGACATAATTTTGTTCTTGTTGCTAAAGCTGTTTTTCCTTATTTGTGGTGGCTTCGTTCGCAGTGACTTACTGTTCTTAGTTAGTGTTCTTTCAAGTTTGATCTAGTCTCTTGGGCAAGGCCTGGACGGGAAAGTCAAAGGCGAGTTGTAACGAGTTTCCGGCTCCTTAGGGAGATCTGTGTCCATATTGCGATTCTCCCTTGTTTATGCTGTCTATTTTATCTCAAATAAAACTGTAGATAGAAGTTTAAATACGTTGAACTTAGATTTGGGCGCCCATTTTTACGGTTTTTAATAATATTTGCGAAGTATATGTGTAAAGAAAAGTGTATGAAAGCTCCAATTTTTAAATAAAAAGTGAACGAATAGTGATTATTGAAAACGAAAGTGACAAGTATAGAAAAGTTTCGTTAAACGTTAAAAAAAGGTGATTTGTAATTAAAATCATTTTAATTAATAAATGAAACTTATTAATTCAATCATTTATCAAATTTTAGTCTTATGACGTGATGTTGATTCGAAACTGGAATCGATTATGAACTGTAGACTCTTTCTCTTGCTGCATGGAACGTGTTTGATCTTCTTTCCGAACACATGACATGAATATCACCGGAAAAAGACGTCCGTGAAATCAAACGGCGAGTCGGTTGCGTCCGGTATGCGGAACACATGTTAGATCCCGGGGAAGTTTTGTGCAGAAGACGTGGGGGAATCGATGGCCGGTCCCGCGCCTAATGGCCACGCTTCATCCCACCGAATGATCGCTTCGTGGTCGGAATGAAAAGCGGCATCGAATGTTACTAATGTTTCCTACATTTTTATGGACCGGTTTACTCATATTACACATAGGGAAAATAAAAATACGACCTTATATGTGCTCCACGTGAATCAATAAAAAGATATTACAATAATAAATATTGTAAACAAAAACTTTATATTAATCACTAAAAAATAATTTGTAAAAATGTTGCTTTGAAATTTTTTAACACCCAATACACAAATAAGAATTATTTAGCGCGACAAAAAACAGCTCATACCTGGGTCGATAATAGGTACTAATCAGCTTCTTTGCAAAAATTCAAACTTTAAAAATGTTTACTGCACGCTAAATTTTTTTAAACTAAAGCTATTGGCTAAAAACTTCATACACACGTTATTCATGGACTTAATAATGATTATTAGACCCCGAATTCTTTAAATTATGACTTTAAAAGTGTTCTTATCAAAATTTATACGGTTTAGGGTTTCAAAGGTGCTCAACTAATATTATTTTTAGATAAATCGAGTGTTTTATAGTTTAATACGCAACGTTGCCTCTTTATAGCTAGAACACTCTGAATATTTTTATTTTTTTAGTTATTGATCCCAGTTCTCTTATTATAATATATAAGGCTTAAGGCGCCCAAATAAAGCGTTTTCTACTTATTAATAAAAACATTTCTTACAAATGTAACATTTTTAAACCAGTGTGCCACGACGAAAAATTCCATAACTCTGTTATTAGTAAAAAGATACATAAAAATATTAAACAGAAAAGTTGTTCGCGGTCATTAGCAGCATAGTCCAAAATTATTTTTAAGTATACTGAGTGTTCTGTTTCCGCGTACCTATCTAGTAAATTAAACAACTGGGTTAAAACTTCGCACACGCGTTATTTAAAAGTTAAAAAATAATTATTAGTCCTCCAATGATTTAAATTAGGATTTCAAAATGTTCTTGAAGAATCTTCGGACGTTATGAGCGACAATTGCGAAAGCGCTCAGTAACACAATTAAAATGACAATGGCATTGAAGCGAGAGCGAAACCGCAAGAAATATAGTACGGGTAACGTCTCTCAGCTAATTTAAACTTTCTCAGATATATTTTATAGAAGTATTACAGTAAATCCAGACCCATAAACTACATAATAAGACGGGGTCAGCTTAGCATTACGTTCGACCCTAAGGAAATAAGCCGAAGACGTTGCGGTCGGCCCATGACGGCTGATGTATGTTCGGGCAAGCCTATTCCGCGATATTTATTGTGTACTTAAGTGGAACGAGATACGCACGACCGAAGTTCCATTACGTAAACAAAAAGTTACACATTTCCAAGGATGATATCCATCCAGCAAATTGACTGCGACTATGTCTTGGAGTATTCTAAATAGGTTACACTCGCAATTTTTGGAAGTGTAAGGCGGGCGTTCGAAAACGTTCACTGCCCAAACTAATAAAATTACGTCGCTCTCCAAGATTTTCATTTGATAAGAGAAGCGTTTTTGATATATACACTGGCAAATGCATGTAAATAATACTATACAAGGTGGATATAGGTACGATTTCACATGAAAGAAATGAACTTTAAAACGTTTGTATATCCTAAGTTGTTTGTTACTCTTTTTTTTTTTTTTGGAGAGGCTTAGAATTCTTCCGAAAAAAATCGATGATAAAGGCATTGAAAACTGTCCTAATATTAGAAATAATACCAAAGGTTTCCTTTAGCAATTGCCACATCTACAGGGTAATTAAAATTCGTCCACCAACATGGGAAACTTGCTCATTCCAATAGATAGAGCTTAACATTCAACAAAGCTACTAAATTTGAGACACTGTAAATTAGCTGAAAATGTCCTGGTTGATATTTCAGATAGATGCGTTAAAAATTACTCAAGATTCAAATATTTTTTAAAACATAACAGCATTTGCCAATAAAAACGACTAAAATTTTAAAATTTTCAATAATGATTTTTCTGTAATATAGCGCATTAAATGAGCCTAATTAAAGGAATTTTCTTGTTTTGAAGATTTCTTGTAGATATGCTTGATCAGTTTTTAAGCTCCCGTCTCTTTATAAGTAGCAATCTTTTTAATTTGCTTGTGGATAAATGAGATTGGTTCTGATGAAACGATGCAAGTGGTCAAGCATCTCTACAAAAAAAAGAAGATGAGTGGTTTTTAAATAAACTTATTTATATTGAGCCATCGTTTGTTTATATTAAAAAACTTAATTAAGTCGAACATCCCGTATAATGAAGCTCCACTATACGACTTCATAAACCAGTATTTTTCAACGAACTCAACTTTGATGTTATAAATCTGAACTGGATGTTATTATTTCCGTAAAGTTAGGAGAGGGCAGTGTAGTATTGTGGCGTCAGAAGCTATCAGGCGTCTCCAAGGCCCTCCTGATTTAAATAAGCCCGGACTCTGCCGCCTCCGGGGAATGGGATTTGGTTTTTGTCACCGACCGAACTCTATATGTCAGTGTCGGCTGGCTACTGCGGCAGGATCCTAATTCCGTCAGAAATATACAACGTTGACTCCCAAATCATGCAAAAACGTTTCCTTTTATGAAATAACGCGAAATATATCCTGACGTGTAATCGTTCCTCTTTTAAAAAAA
Organism: Elmis aenea; assembly: GCA_947652605.1. NCBI lineage: Eukaryota > Metazoa > Arthropoda > Insecta > Coleoptera > Elmidae > Elmis > Elmis aenea. The sequence continues at coordinate 1,022,028 of OX393581.1, read as the reverse complement.
ATAGACGCGTCTCAGAACTCGATTCTCCGACAATCACGGTGTATCCACGCTTTATGCGGAGATAATGCCTCGAATTGGTGTAATATTTTCGTTCGAAACTGAACTGTATATAATTTACCATATCAAATCTCGACGCAGCCAATATGGTTCCGATTCTGAATTCTGCATTTCCATTTTTGACTGGTATGATCCATGGTTATAAATGAGCTTGGGGGAGATGTGTTTGCAACAGACGATTGTGTACTGGACTTGGGAGTGGCTATTTTATATAAAACACACCCTCGCAGCGTCGTTAGGGCGACTGGACCTTGATGAGGGTACTTTTCAACACAAAACTTTATATTCACGCTTCGTGCACATTTTTCACGAATCTCAATACATTTTTTTCCGCTGCAATCTTCAAGTGCACGCGCTAATTTCGTTCGGATTGTGCACAGTTCGCACTGGTTTTATACGATCGTAAAACTACATTCGGATCACGTAGGCTTTGAGCATATGACATCTGCACAAAGTATGATCAGCAAGGTGAGACACGGCAAATCCCTCCCCTTAACCCTTTAACCCCCCGCAGAGCTCGTAGATCCCCTCTTGTAAATAATGCCCGACACTCTATTCAGCCACAAAACCCTTCAGCGATCCGATTATTTTTTATACAAATTTTACCCCTCAAAGGGGTGGTTTGTGTATAAAAAAATCACACGCCAAAGTTTCAGGTCATCGTTAATGAAAAGGTAAAGCACAATGCTCCATGAATTGGAGATTTAAAACTTACTTCGTCATCAAAATAGTACTTTTAGAACAACTGAATTGCCTGTTAGTTAGGGGCTATTAATTTTTTCAGTCTAATTAGCATGTCAGTTATTTTCAACAGTTGATTTTTTTAAAGTAGCACTTAAAATGGTAAACGTCTAGACTAACCTTTTTGTACGCTAGTTACCTTAAAAAATATATATATTTACGAACAACCTAACCGAATATGACCAATACTTACCAAGTAATTTACTTAATGTTGCAACAACACCAACTGAAACTATTTTTTGAACTTGTAAAGAAATATTTATTATTGAGCAAACATATCAAAAATTTAAAAAAGTTGTATTTTTTGGACATAGCCCTCTAATTTTTGTAACTGTTTAGATAATTTTAAAGTATTTTTTTTTACTGATGTCTTAGTTACTATCGCAAATAAGTCTTTTGAAGTAAAAATTTAATGAGTGCTTGAATTATTTAAGTGATTCGTTTATTGAAATAAATCTGTTGAATGAAATTCAATTTTTTTGTGAAGAATCTTTTGTAGAAATGCAAGACTCTCTTGTCCATGTCAGTGATCTAGAATTTCTACAGAAGATGCTTAATTACACTTATTTGTATTGAGAAGTGATTAAAAATTAATTATTTATGCAATAAACTATGCTCAATTGTTTTTAGAATTACACAAAGCAATTTTCTTGATTACATTGCTTTGAAATGCTACAGCGCGTGAAAAATATTAACTGTATCTAACGTATTTATCGGAATTTCTCACGATTTTTTTACCTGCTCTTAACCTTTAGAAAAACTAAAGTCAACAGTAACCCTTCTCGAGTTTATTTATAAAGCGCGCTCATTTTTTAAGGGTCGCATTGGCCCTATACCTACAAAATATCGGAAGTAGCGTCTCTTCAACCCTACCAAGATCCGTAACAATATTTTCCACCAATTTGGACATCACCCGTGTTAGTTTATCCATTTTTACAATATTTTACTTCACATCAAGTGGAATAACAAGTTTTAGAACGTTGTGATTTAGGAGCTGCTTTTATGGATACGGTCCTATGTATTAGTAATTTGATTTATGGCGTATTACGATACGCAATCTGATTGTATTTGGCCGTTATTTTGGTGAGCACAGCGAAACTCGCGGTGCTGGTTTATTTTCAGTGATAAAAATGATCATCCATTCGCAGAGTCCGCAAGGTAGCCGGTGATCCGAGGGTTTTTAGAGGGAGATATAACGTCTTATAGCCGGGGAGGGTCGGGACAAGAGGGTGACGGACTAGCGACCCTCCGTTATCAGCGGCCGGCCAGCCTCGCGAGGTATTACCATACCGACCCGGGAATAGCCGGGATAGCGGTGCAACACCCCCGTTCTTTATACTGTCTAGAAAAACCGACCGACCGAACTAGTTTAATTATATTCAGGGATATTTTTATGCTCACACACAGTACAGCTTTACAGAAAATTTACAATCGTTTAATGGGACTTATTTGCATACTCTTTTACAAAGTAAATACATAGCATAGCTTTTATTTTTCTCCTTAAGATGACAAAATACTGATGGCCATTCAATCAGAAATCGTTATTGAGTTGTTATGACTCACAATTAGTAACATAATCGGTAAGCAATTGACTATCGCACGTGGCCCCTCGATTAGTTTTCGTTTTTTAACAGCACACTGAATTTTTCAAAAATTTTTAGTTTGAAAACATATTTAGGTAAATGATTTCCTACAAACTCTTGAAAATTTTTGTGAAACCCTTTATCAAAGCAATTTTTTTGTTAAAATGAAACTTAATAATATTTGTGATTCCTTACTAAAAATTACCAAAAATTTTTAAAAATTTTCTGGAACTGATTTTTTGAAACAAAATGCTTAATTTATTTTCTGCTTTAAGAGTCGTGTTTAATTGATCATGCCGATTTATTAACGATAAAAAAATGTTAATTTAAATAATACCTATATTAAGTTAGTATACTTCAATAAAATCAGTCCAGATAAAAAATTGCGTGCGTAGACCCACGCACGCATATGCTGACGCATGTTTTTGTTTTGGAGCTTGTAAATTTTGTCAGTTGACCCATTTCAACAAAAATAATGTAAACTTTCGATTCTGATACTAAAAATTGAACTAATCGTGACCTACGCTTAAAATATAATAAACAAAAATTATTCAGCATCATTGGCGCACGACATTCTTTTTGTTTTGAAATTTTTTTTTTAATGCAATGTTCAACAAAAATAAAATTCAACATGGAATAATATTAAGTACCCAGGGAAAAGTACAATTGAAATCATACCGTAAACGCCTTATCAAGATATCATAAGTGCTTGAAGGCGCCGTTCTACGAGCCACTAGAAGATGGGTTACCGATAACGACCAACAAATAAACATCGTTTGTATTTAAACCAAACCTACTTGACTTTTTAATCAAGACCATCAAAAAATTTGATGACAATCTAGAACTCTATTAGTCTAACACGAAAAAAGGGCCTAGTCCTTAAACAAAGTGGCCAACAATAGTAATAAATCTGATAAAAACAATTGATTTTTATCAACTTCAGAGACGAATCAAAAGTGAAGTACATGGCCAAAGCACCCGTGATATTATATATGAATTTCCCCTATTCGGTCCGCAGCCCTCTTTTATATGTTTTGTGTAAATACCCCGCCTGGTAAATTTAGAAAAAAGTGTTTTTTCAACAAAAAGTAAATATGACAATAGAGAGATTACGCAATCCGAAAATATCCGCATTTTAGGGTAAAATTCTGTAATAAGGGTTTGGATTACACGCATTTTAACCCTTGTTACTTTTTCAATGATGTTTGGAAGAACAAGTGCATGTGCAACAGATTGCTATTAATTTTTTTTAAATGCCAAATTAATACGATTTAGAAAAATCTGTTATATTTAAATAGTTTCAGTAGATGAAATCATAGTTCGTCTAAAATATTTTCATGGTAAATTTACCTTCCCTTTTTTTTCTCTATCAAACTTTCTTTAATCGCTTTCAAAAACTTTGCTAATTGACGATTATTCAATTCACAAATGTTCTAAATCTTTGATGCACTTTTCAAAGGATTTCCATGTGTGAATAAAACGAATATATACATTTTAATGCACCACACAAGTATGTAATAAAGTGTAACTCTGTTTTATGTTCTGTTGAAACTTTAAAGTAATAGCAATCTACATTTTCTTATAAATTTCACAACTTTATTGGTTTTGCAAAATAAAAGCACTTGAAAGAAAATACATCTTCAGAAGAGTTTATGAAATTTAGTTTAGGATTTTAATGAATTTATCTCATACTTTAACCGTGCACTGTATTTACATAATGTAATCAATCTGTGATTAATAGAATGAAAACTGCTTATAGAATAAAAACAAATTAATAAATAGTCACGCAGACATAAAATTAGTATTATGGTCATTTATCACTTATTTCTTATGATCGCTTATTTACTGTAGGATTTATCGGTTTGTCTAAAACAACAGTAACATGTGTGCAGTAGGGAATAAACCTAAGAATAAGACCTGCAGTTTTTTGAAAAGTTTTTCATGTAAATCATTATGTTGTTGTATCTTGTATCTATATCCTCTTTCTAATGTTCTAAAAAAAGTTCAAGATGCATTTATTCATTAGGATAAGTTTAAACTGGTGGCATAACTTCCACAACAAGTTCAGCAGGCATCAATACAAAAATTGCTTCGTCTCTACTATATTTCTTACCGTAAGGATCACATACGAATGCAGATCTTCGCGTGTGGTGACCATTCGTCCACTAGGGACTGAAATATGACTCCACTTTTGATATGGCGACTCGTAAGGCCATAAATTCAAAATTGAACTGGCTATAAGACATGTCCTTCGATCTACGACACGCTGGGTTCGTATTTATAGTACGTTTTCGCCCTACGCGTATTTTCTCAACACTTACCAACACCTGTCGTTGTTTTTAATATTTTGAGTATTCGATTTGGTTGTGATAGCAAAATTAAACAAGAAAAATTTCGAGGATAGTTTAATTTTGAAGTGAATTGTAGTTTCGTTAATACTTTTTTTTAGTGACTGGATGAGGTTTTTTTGATTGATATTGTGAAGTTGGATTATGTTTCAGGACGCAGGTTTTAAATTTAATACTTCTGTGGCTCAATCTACAGGATAATGAATACGATCCCTTTTCAGCGAAGGCAAAATATATAATATCGAGCATAGGGATTAGGTGTAGCCAATCTGTCGCGAGCTCTGATGCGAACGGGTCCTAAGCTCCCATAATGCAAGGACACAAGTCCTTTTTTCCTTCCAGTCATGAGTCTTTACTTCAATACCCGTCTCCAGTTTACTTCTTTATTCCTGATATATAGCTGATTTTTCACTAAATATTTAATGTACCTCTTCTCAAAAAAAAATATGAAAAATGGGGATGTTCTTGACTTACGCTGACGGCTTTCGTCTTAAACAACGTAATCCTTTTTCAATTTAATACGAAAATAATTTTACCAATTGTACGTGCAATATTTTTGCTCAAATCAACATTGTTACTGGAATTAATTAATTAATCATTACACGATCAAATCCTTAACAATTATGAAAACAAAAATACTCATAAAGCTATGAACAGACTCAAAATATGTTGCTAATTTTTAAAATTAAAATTGCACAGAATTGAATAAAAATCAAATGTTTACAAGGCATAAGCTTAATATTATTGTTATTTTGAGAGGAAATCCCTATAAATCTTATACTTTTGCAAATCGCTTAAAATTTCCTGTACTTTGACGTTCAATGTTTTTTCTACGATAAAATATGTGAGATTGGCGACAATAAACTATTTTTTTTTGAAATGATGTAGTATACTTTGTTTTTATTGATTCTAATTTAATTTTAAATCGGATGTGCATTAAAAAAATTACTGGCTGAAGTAAGTTTTGGGTTGGTTACATTTTCTTTCGTATTAGTACGACTATTTGGACGTTGAATCCCTTCTAAGAAATCTATGCGTGTCACTTCGACTTTAAAAGCATATTTTTGACGGTTTAGCTGCACAATTGAGCATTGATGGGATGTTAAAGTGGGCTTTATTCACGGTTTCCTGTTAAAGCTTCTAGATATAAACAAGGGACAACTTTCGATTGTCAGCTTTGATTTGTATACGCTTTTAAATATTTTGATATGTAAGTGGTTGACGAATTTCTAAAGAAAACTGTCGTCTGTCGAGTAGGTTGTTTATGTGTGTTGTGTTCTGCGTCATAAACGAAAAATTACACAACGGTTTTTTAAGAAATGAACTAAAAATAATTTATCGATATCAACTTTTTAAGATCGCTTAAAAATTACATGGACCGATTTTATTTTTTGCCTTAAACCACACAAGAATATTTTGTGTAGAGATAAGCAATGAAACATTATGAGCTGCTATTTTTTGCACCCCTTAAAAAATAATTTTGCGTTGGTCCTTTATCCCACCCCGTTATACCAAAAGAGATTTTTGTTCCTTTTCAATTTAAATATTATACCTAACCCAAATTCGAATATTCAAATGTCACACTGCACAGCGGTCCTGTAGATTTCTCTTTGTGAATCAAACAGGCGTCGTTATAAATTTGCCTGCACGATTAGGCCTTAGGTAAATTGGGACACTTAATCCTTTTTTTAGAATGAAGGGTTTGCGCAACCTTTTTCAGGTACGGATGTCTAACATTCGCATATTTTATGTATATTATTTCGTTTACATATGGTTTATTTTTTGCATTTGGATCGACATCGACAGCTGCATTGCCGATGGATCCATTAATATGTACAAACATTTAAATTAGTAACGCGGAAAAAATCAGACGCCATTAATATAGCGTCTGGTATCAAACATATTTTTATTAAGACATCTAATAGTTGTCCAACACGAAATATACTCAACACAAAATATATAGCTAGTCCTTCTCGATACATTTATAAACTTCAGAACATAATAATCAAATAAAATTTGGCCTGATGTAGCTTTTAATATATTTAGAGTGTCTTAAAATTCGGGAAGCACAAGTTAATTCTAAAAAATACGAGAAAAAAAATCGTTTGATGATTCGTTTTAACGCTTTTTGTTCCTTAAAACTGGTTTTAAATACTGTTTGAAGTTATGGGACCGCATAAATAACTATATACATGCTGCTTAAACTAAAATCAAAGTTTTTCAAGCCCAAATGTTTATATGGTGCGGTCCAACACCGACGAAACCCTTCAGCCAAGTTTTAAAGTTGGATAAAGTTGGCCAAATTTTACAAAACCAATTTTTTCGAAGGTTTATTTTGACGTAAAGGCAATAATTGTAGTCTGAGGTTAAGTTACTTAGTAGGTATTTCAATAAACCAAAGTGTTAATTTTCCTTAACGGATATATCTAAACTTGTTTCCTAATATATGCCATATGCCGGCAGGTATTCTCCGGCAAGGGTACACATTATTGTATTAATCTGGAACAACCCTTTTAATTTTTATCGAAAGGTTTCCGTCCCGGAAGGAAAAAGGCTCTGCAGGTAGATTTTTGACCTACTGAGACTGTGATATTAAAATTACTTTAGTTCTTGCTCAGGCTTTCGCACAATCATGTGCTTGAAGGAGATTCTTGTAATGAAGTTCCTCAAGAAATGGAATAAGTTCTAATAAAACTAGTAATAAACTGTTTGTTCAGTGTTAATGTTTTTGATGCAGGTGAGTTACTGTTTAAGGTCAAAGCGGTTCTAATTATAATTTAATTTGTTTCGGCTGAAGTGTTGTGGTGTAACTAACTGAAAATTGTGAATTAAAATATGCATAAAAGTTGATAAATGAGTGATCCTTTATTGATACAAAGAAGTGATTAAAAACAGTAATGGTTATTTAGAGAATTCTTTTTTACTCTCTCATTTTAATTACAAACTATACTAGTGCCTTAAAAAAATTATTAACGCTTTTTAGCATAAAAATTTTGGATATAGTTTTACGCCATTTAAAATCAGATAAAGTGTGTTGTAGTCATGACCTTTGATACACTTTGTATACTTAAATTTGAAAATAAATTTGAAGGTTTTGATTTTTTTTTTAAATTGAAAATTATATGGATGGTCGTCACAAAAGTTCTCGGGGTTATTTTTAAAAATCAACGAGATATTTGTGTGTTAATTAAACTAGTCTAATCAAAAATGTGTTTATTCGCGTCATCAACATCATTTCAAAATGGTAGTGTCCGACAGTGAGTGAATGAATATTCAATAGTACATAAAAGTGCTCGCTCGTTTCAGGTTGGGGTGGCCTACCCTCGGACAATAATTAGTCATAGGGGGTGGGTAGGCGGCCATTTTGCCCATAACACGGACTTTGTGCGGATTTCTTTGCCGATTGACGCGAACAAATGACACAATGGAGCCAGGACTAAACGACAAACGCGGAACCGATGCAAATAGACTAATGGCTAGTTCGTATAGGTAATTTATCGTAGCACTTTCCGAAAGTCAATGCAAAGAATGCTACGATCTTCCTTTTCTTTGAACGAACTAGCACGACCTTCTTGATAAATTGCCTAGATGTGAAACTTGCTCGTTTGACATTTCACATTCGCAGCAGATGCATGCAGAACCAAGAATTTTACAATTGAATGCATGGCAACATTAATAACACATATTGTGGACATAATATGTACTATTTATGTGGATACATTTTCACCGCTCAATGTACTTATTAAGTCTCTTTTTAGACATATATAATTATGTTTAGGACCTTTAATTACTGCATTTTTTACCCGGAAAAACGTAAAGACAAATAAAATGTGGGTTGCCCGTTTCTCCAAGAGTATTTGAAAAAAGAATTAAATTTTAAACGTAATAATCAATTAACTGTTCTTCCTGTGGTGGGCCATTTAAAAATATATCCAATAATAGTTACCCAAAATTTCACTTATTTTTTTTGACCACATTAGTAATGCACTACATTTTTCTCAAACGTTTAATTTACGCCAACACAGAAAATAAATATTAATTTGACTTTAAATAACGTGTATACCAAGTTTAAAGCAATTTGCATTAGTTTTAAGAAAATCGAATTTTTTGTCGAAAAAAGTGCAAAGACTATATATAGCCTTTGTACTTTTCCCATTTTTCACGAAAAATTAAATATTCTATTTAAGGACTAATAATCCTTAAACACCTACGATGCTAAAGTTAATTTAAAACTAGCGAATATGAATGTCGAATAATTTATCTCTAGTTTATTCCCTGTGTTATTTCAGCTCATTTTATTTTTATTTTAAACTTTGCTGTCGTCGTACAGTGTACATTAAGACAACGTGCATACATTTTCTATTTCTATTAACCTTTTTTTTTGTAAGGATGACGCAGAAACACGCGAGTGTATGTGCATCTGTTCAGTTAGGTAAATCCACGTTTTAAAAACAATACTATTCGCGAAGTTTTGGGCAGACTAATCTTGTTTTAAATTTATTAAAACTTTTGTTGAAGTTTCTTTTGCTTGAGAAGGTGGAACGAAATTTTGAGCTCAATGCAACTAATTTTTTTAAATGATTTGCCAAAATGTTTTGGATTGAAATTGCCAGCTATTAGTAATTTTGTTGGGCTTCCACGATTATGGATTATTTTAATAAAAAACCTAAGCTTCGTATTTTTAAATGATTATTTTGTATTTGTGCAAAGTTAAGTGCTTATTAACCAATAACGAGTCCTTTGTTGTTTGCGTATCGAGTCCATTTGTTTGTGTTAACAAGACCCAAAAGTTTACAAAGAAGGGAAGTCTATCTCATTAATTTAAAGCAGAATTGATTCCTGTAGCTACCTTGGGCCAGTTTTCCCCTCACCCCCTGAAAGTTCGGACTCTGCGCGCGCATCTGACCGGCTGGACACTGATCAATAATAAGAAGATTGCAAAGTAAGCAAAAGTTTCGTTCGTCCCTGCTATAGCCACAAAACAAGGTCTTAGTTGCTGTCAAGGTTCTCCCACTCCTGCTGCTCCTTATAAATTTTCAGTCAAAAGCTCGATGGACTTACTTTTAGTCCGCACAAAAGCTGCTGTCCATTGTGGATTGTCTGTCTCTATTTTCCGCGTGGGCTTGTCCTGTTTGAAATGTTTGTGTAAGATGGGGTGACTCAAAGTTTGTGGGGAAGATATATAATGCCGATTGGGATGATTAGTTTAATGTATAAACCTGTCTAATTCTATGCCAATATTGATTTTAAATTTGGTTATTGTTTTAGAACTGCTGAAACTGTAACTCTTGATCAACGCAAATGTTTTGACAAACTGTAATAACACAAATTGAAACCAGTTTTTACACAATTGTTGACTTTAAACACTATTAAACGTAAAATGAACGAACGAATGGTAAAGGCTTTTGTCCATACACCAATCTAAAACATTAACTAACTATAAACAATTTTAAATCTATCGTAAAAACTGCAAAATTTCGACTTTTTTCTTTCATTACATAAACCATAGAACAGTAAAATTAATCTAAATGAAACAACGACGATAAAATGTTATCTAAAAGAATTGTTAGTGGCAGCGATGAACACTGAACAGCAACAAACTATTACGAATGGTTATTTTTTGAAATACTAAAATAAAAACTAAGACAATATATATTTTTCATAAGTAGTTCCTTTGTTAAAACTAATTTTTGATTAGCTGTATGATATCGTTGAGATGTTCAGTATAAACCTTTTTGAGTACAAATTTTAAGATGTTTAAAAAGCTCAAATCAAAATTAATATTTCCCGTTGTAGCACAGATAATATTTAAGCAATGCAGAATGTAAAAGGACTTTATCAAGCTATTTAAGAAGGTTTGAAAATTTATTTTAGCACATAAATGGTGTTTAAAAATTACGACCTCCTTAATAATGTATATTATCGCATTTTTGAAATCTTTAACTCGTTTTAAGGTAATTATTAATAAGGTGTATAATGGCTAAAATGCATGGTTTTAAAGATTTTTGCGTTTATTGAAACATGCATACCCTACAATTCCACCAAATTTATAGTGCATTCAAAAACTTTAAACAAAAATCAATATCTCCCGTTACAATAAAGATAAAATTTTAAACAATACGGCTTTCAAAAGGACTTTACCCAAGCTATTAAAGAAGATTTTAGCACATACAGGGTATTAAAAAACCATATCAATTTGAAATTTTTAAATAGAACACCCTGTAAATTATTGAATGTATGAAATATACGATTCGTTGTAAGGTATAGGTATGTTGAATGTTTGTTAAGGCTAAAGTGCAGTTTTAAATTATTTTGCATTTATTTCAAAAATTTACCCGACACCTCCACCAAATTTTACCGTTAATGAAAAAGTAAACATAAACATTAATATGTCTTATTGTAATTAAGATAAAAGTTTAAACGATATAGCCCTTAAAAAGGCATCACCTAAGTTATTTAAAATAGTTTTTTTAGCACATACCGAGTGTTCAAAAGTTAGACGAACTTGGGAGTTTTAAACATTATTAATTTTTTTAAATCTACGGTCCTGTTTAAGTACATAGATTATATCAGATATGGTTGGGCCTTAACTGGTTCTTTCAAATTTATTTGCATTTATTTAAAACATTACAATCGTCTACCAAGTATCATATTAATGTCTTTATTGCAGTAGCAATTGCGAATAATAACAAAATAATACGTCAGTAGAACGGAATAGAAGTGGCGAAACTAACCACTTACAATAAAAATACATATTTATAGTATTATTTTAATATGTGTAAATCATAAACGTTTTTGAAGGAAGAGAAACTTTATAAAAATTCAATAGAAGTTTTTTGTGTGAATAAATTTGTATTCATTGCATTGAGTTGCGATTGGCTTTGGAAAGTAATTAATTAGTATTTCAATTGAAATCACAATTGATCAAATGTAGCTTGAACAAATGGCATAATAAAAGTTATTAGTTTGTTAGAAAATGTTCAGTTTTGTACACAAAACAAAGCTAAGCAACAGGTCATAGATTTGCGCATACGCTGTCAAAATTATAATTGCTACTGCTCTGAAATTGTCAAAGTTAGCTGTTGGACTACCACAGGTAGTGCTTTCGGGAGAATTTAGCCAATATTAAATAACTTATCGCGCCAGCTAAATCGGTCATTGTTAACTGTTAAAAGTTCACTTAATTTCGAGAACTTAACAAACTTCGTCTGCGCCTCTTCGGTGATCAATCTTTTACAACTTGCGTTAAAAGTACGCACTGTTAAACTTATCGATTGATCTAATTCCATGGGGCATGACAACTTTGGTACATACTCTAATCCGCTATCTTTAAAAACGCAAAAATTTAAAACTGAGGCGTACTTATTTGCATTAAATATTCATGCAAAATTCGAAAGAATACTTTCTCCCACCCCCAAACTGGAAGAAAAACTATGCATCAAAAATCTCTCGCACAAATGTTGGCGATGATATGTCATTGTAAAATCAGCAATATTTCAATGTCCGTACCGGCAGCTCGGTCAATATTTCACTGGTCTACCATACACAGACTCCCTGCGTATGTTTATTTGCATATATACTTTCTTTGAGAAAAATATACCCACTCAGCTTTCCACAAAGCGGCACTGCATACATAGCCTGATATTGATGGCCAAGAAAGCGTCTGTCAAAATCTGAAAGGTGTATAATATATAAATTTGTATTTACAAGATATTTTCTAACGCGGACTACTCCTGTAACAACAAATCTTTCTAACGTGCGATTTTATAAGCAAATGCGTAAAACCGCGTGTGAAGAATGCGCATAATATAAATGAGATCTAAATGCTTGTAAGAAAAAAGTTTTATTAAAATAACTTATTTATATAATATAAATATTAGCTGCAGTTCCACAAATGCTACATGAATAATCTTACTAATACGTGATTTTAAAAATTTGCAAAAAAACCCAAGAGTCAAATGCATTCAAAAAATATGATTGAAATTAAGTAGATTACAAAATACCAATTTGATGAGTTAAAGATAAATTAAAAGCTAAAAACTAGTAAGTAACTAAAAACTTTTTCAGCACAATGAAACGTTTAGGTATTATTTCAATACTCTGTCTGTCTGTCTGTCAATGCGTCCCCCAATTGTGATCAAAAATAGAGTTGAAAAAGTGTTTAAAAATTAAGTTTTTCTAAAATCTTAAAACTGTAAAGCTTCAAGGTTTTTAAAAAAACTGAAAACTAAATTACGTTAAGAATCAAAGCGGGAAAAAATCGGATCAGAGGTTTGTCTGTTATAATTTAACTTTAAAAGTTTTGTGTAATTAGACGATTTGCTTTTTTTAAGACAGGATCTACATTCATTTCATTTCAAAAGGTATTCAGTCCTGACGCAAATATCAAGAAGCGCCGTTAAACACAAGCCTAATGTGGACCGGATTCCTGTATCTTTACAATCTTACGCGTATCCTAAAAAAGCCCCATCAATCTGGCGAAACGATAAAGAAAAATATACCAGTCATCCGTAGTTTTTGCGCTTCCGAGCATCTGACTCAGCACATGCTACCCTTTAATTTTTTACGCTATACATCTTGCCCTCCATCCCGATGTCCTTTCACTATCCCAGTACATTCAATTTCATATATATTACGCCACGTCCGCGAAATTTATAGATCATAGTCGAAAGATAAAAATAATGGATGCTAGTTTAGGACGCGTGAGTGCGCGGCGCATGTGCGAGCTGGAGAGGGATAGATCTTGACCACTGCGGGTGGTCAGTCAAGCAGACCGCACCCTACGGTCAGACACCCCAACTTAGCACCCTAAAATGTGTTTCCTTTGACCAACACAATAAGCGACACGCGTCTACAAGAAAGTTCCACACTTCCTTTTCAAACTTTGGCTCGTATAATAATACAAATTTAACACACCCTCGTCATATCTTTAAAAAACCTTTCAATATTTTAAAAAGAACCCCCAATTTTAAGAATTGTAATAAATAGCCCATTTTTCTCTGTATTCATTATATAAATAACTTATTAATTATCTATCTGTTTTTATTAAGGATCTCTTGTAGAATTGCTAAACCAGTTAAGAGACTTATCTTCTCTCAGTTATTTAGATCATAGCTTTGGGGTTGTACCAAAACTTTAATTTTGTTTATAAAGAAAGAGCGTGATTAATTTTTGATTATTAATCCTCAAACAACTTCATTTACGATCAAAATTTTGACGAAAAATTTCAAGAGTCTTTGCTTTGCATTTTCTTTTACGAAAAATCGGAATATTTTTAAACCGAAGCAATTGCCTTAAAACTTCACACACACCTTATTAACAGCTTAAATAACGATTATTAGTCCTCACGTGATCTAAACTACTATTTAAAAATATATTTTATAAAAATAAATAAGGTTTAAGGTACCCAACTTAAGTGTTTTCGATTTACTAATAAAAACAATTCTTACAAATGTCACATTTTTAACCAGTGTGTCACGATGAAAAATTCCATAACTCTGGTATCAGTAAAGATACAAAAAAGTGTTTAATTCAAAAGTTGTTAGCGATCATTAGTTGCATAACTTAAAATTATTTTTAAGTATACAGAGTGTTCGGTTTCCGCGTACCAATATGTAACGTTGTTACTTTAAATAAAACAACGGCTATTTTGCGTCCAATCGATTCCAAATGAAATTCCCTTAAAAATATTGTGTTTTGAGTCTTAAATCAATCGTTTTTGAATAGTTGACTTTTAAAAAAATATATTAACACCTTAACAGATATAGGTGCTAAAGTCTTTGCATAAGAGATTTTTAATAAAAACGATACGCGTCTTTAATTAAATTTATTTAGACCAAAGGCTTGTGGCTGTGTAAAAACTTTAATTTTTTTTAGAAATACAAAGTATGATTATTTTTTCACGATTATGAGGAGCAAAGCGTTGCAGCCAAGTTACTTTGGGAATTAAATTCTTTTGTAAAATACATAATACAATTTAAACCATTAAATTACAAAATTCGTTTCCGTAATGAAAACCTTTCCGCTACATAAAACTTATGGCTCTGTGACAGGAAAAAAAACTCAATCAATAGTTTAAAATCGCAAATAAGTGTAGCGGAAGGTAACGTTATAGTGCCCGTTAATTTTTACCAATCTTCACACGGTGAGGGCAACCCTTTGCTAAACCCTTTTGCCTTTTAGACATATCCCGTTGCATGCAGCGTTTACCTGCTCAGGTAAATTTAGTTATATTATATATAAATGTGTAACGTGACGCATATGTTCACTTTTTGGGCTTGAAAGGGTTGTGAAATATTTCACATGGGTACAATGGAGTTATCTGTCTGTGTGTGTATTTTTAAAGCTACCTTATAATGATTCATATGTAATGGGTTTTTGTAACGGTTCCGTGAGAGACGCTTTGTGGGTTAGGGTTAAAAACTTCAGCCAAAAATTTGTTGCACTATGAGCAAATATTTTTTTGTGTAAGTATGTCTTATAAACTCATATTCATCGTGTTTTCTTTTTAACGTAAAAATTGAATCTACAACCATCAGTTTTGGAATTAAAAACAATGGTTTTGCACTAATTTTCTTGATTATAACCAGCAGCTAATTAACAACTGTAATAAACAAGCAGCAGATGACGAAGAAATTTACGTTCAAAATAATTTCTCTTCCGTAAAAGTGAAGCAAGTTTTTTTAAAAATTTGTTAATGGACAAGTTATGTATTAGTATATGCCTTAGTTATTTAAGTGATTAATGTTTTAACACAAAGATGTTTGGTAATAAATCACTTAAATTTTAAATGAATCTCTTGTAAAAACCCTACATTAATTTCAAGGTGCTTAAGTCTTCATCGGCAGTTGTCTTATTTTGCTGCTAATAGAGAATAGCGTCTTAAAATTGGTCTAGTGAAAAAAGTAATTTACAATTAACTTTATTTATATTAATGAACACGTGGCTAGCGTTAAATATTTTTCTTTCGTTTAGAAGACCTTTTATCCTGTACAACTTTTGCAAATACTTCCAAATGTTGCACGAGAAGTTACCTAGTAATTTGCAGAAATTTAGTGCGGCTATAAATTGCTGTAGTTGGTAGCGTTTCTCGTTGTTAAGATTATCACGAATTCGCCCTGCTACCACTAAAAGTTGTTTTTAACTCAATTTGTTTACAAAACACATGGAAAGCGATAACAGCCACCAAATTTATATCGTCAATATCAAATTACTTAACCAAGATCAAGTTTTGTTTGTGAATGAATGGAAAGTAACAATTGTTTAACTTAAGTATATTTTTGTTTAGTTACTTTACAGCAGCTGCAAAACAAAATAAAAAAATCGATTGAAGTTTGCGTTAATTGAGAAGGTTGAACATAATTTTTTCCATAAATCGAATCAGAACCTCACATGAGGGAAGGAATTACATTTAATGAAAATTTATTGCACTTTTACTTTCCCCACTTCAGAATCGAATTTCAATAATTCAATTTGAGTTTTTAATAGTATCGAACCCATATCAGCGAATATATTTTTATGTTATTTAAACATTGTTATGTAAGTTCATAAACAATACAGTTTATGTAGTCGAAGTAACACCTTTAAAGTTAAATAAAAAATGTAAAATATCGATTTCTTCGTGAGAAATGTCCCTAACAAGTTAAACATAACCCTACTCCAAACACTTGTGACTTAGCCGATTTGTTCAATAACTATTATATTTGTATTGGTATCATAAAAAAAATCGGAGCGTAAAAGCTTTTTTTGCCGACTCGGACCCTTTTTCATAACTACCCCGATTTTTACCCGGAAGTTAAAGGATACACAGGTATTCAACGCGTCCTCTTTATAGGGCATTAAGCGTTTATTGACAAAAAGAGACCGTTTTTATATAAATTTAATCCCGAAATGTACATTGTTAGTCAATGACAACTTCAAAACGAAACATAAAAAACTGTCCCCTACATTATTTTCTGACTTAACAAATGTAATCCGGCGATATTTTGATTCTAGACCGCAATACATTAATAAAACGCTGGAATGAGAGTACAATTGATATTTTATTTTGTACACGATTAATCATTTTTGTGCTTATAAACTAAATCGTTTTAAAATTTAAACCGTTACGCCGTTAATCAAAACCAATAAAAAAAATGGAATTTATAGAACGCAGTACTCCATTACTTAAAAAAATGTGGGTTATTTTAAATATAATTGAAAAGAACCATATGTTCAGATTCAAAAATAAGGGTTACTTTTAAATATAAATTTATATATTTAAACCACCCACATAACTATCTACAAAAAGTTACTATCAAATTCAAAAGAAATCAATTTTTATTATGATTTTCTAACTTATCAACAATGGTGGACAGTCGATTGAAAAATATAGCAAAAAAGAAAAAATAACACCAAATGAATTAGTAATAGGAATAGCATCAAAACTTTTAACACAATGAAAACAAATCTTTAATTTTACTGGTAATAACAAAAAATACAAAAATATTACGTATTAACAAAACCTGTATTTAATAATTCCAAAAACAATATTATTTCAAAATTTTTGGAAGAGATTTCAATAGCTAATAAAGTTTTTAACATTATTTGAAATTTTTGCATGATGATTATATCTGATTTGCTGCTAGTTTTGGGTTCAACTTATCTTTGTAAAAAACTATTGTTTCTGCTTTATTAAACAGAAACGTTTTTTTCAAACAAATACTAATTTTGGAAATATGTGTCCCTTGTTCTTTGCATAAAATATGACAAATTTTGATTAATTCAGCGATTTTGGTGTTTTACACATAAAATTAACTACAAATACCGAAATTTCCAAAGACAATTTTAAATTTTCACGTATTATTTTGCGATAATCATTTCTGATTGACTGCTAGTTCGAATATTTTTTGGTTATTTGTACGTTCTAGCATTGTCAAGCAGTAAATAAAATCTGGGTCCTAGCCCAACCTTATAATACTAAACCAGTTCTAACCTAATTGTACCTAACTCTTCGATTTTCGTAGACTGTCGTAATCACATTGTGTTAGTATGGACATATAACATTTTGGCGACTTGTTTAAATTTTAAACCACAAAACTAAGTAAAAACAAAGTTATTCAAAGACAAATTTGATACACATTCAGCCCAGCTTCAAAAAATATTGGCAGGCTCTTTTTATTTAATATTCATTAGACAATCAATCTCAACTAGAAGTATATCATGTTTTGAATACGTAAGCATACGCGGGCCGGTAGTATGTGATCAAATACGCTATGAAATTTATCATTTTGTTAGTTCGGGGTGTGCTTAGCAACTTTTGGCTGGATTTAACAGCACCATGCGTGAAGTCAGGCCTGCTTGACCAGTTCAACAAACGCCTGTGTGCCACACGGGTAAAAATAATAATCAAGACGGGGGGGTAACGTCGAATCCTGTTTTGTTAAGTCTGTTTAGTTGAATGGAAAACCGGCTCGAATCATTTGTTAAACTTTGATTAAACGGCTAGCACGAGTCATAGCTGTAAATGTTATTTAAACAACATTAAACACAGTAAATGGGATCTTTTAAGTGTGGAAGTTCCACCTCTTTACACTTATAATTTTTGCTTGCAATGGTTTTATTCCGAGTAATTCAAGAATATCAAAGCACTGCTAGAATTGGTGGAGGAGATAGTTACGTTATATTTGCACAAAAGTGGCCAAGTATTGGAGCGTTAGGAATATTGGCAATTTCAGCAATAGGTCTCTATCTAAGGGTTAGGGACAGAATAGCAGTTTTGTGATGCTGGACGTACTAATGTTACGGCTGATGTGGGTCCACAAAGGCTCGTTTCTGTCGTTATCAGCTAGTAACCGCGTTGACCCGTCCACAAACCGCAATAGCTTTGATATCGTTAGATTGAATGGTTATGGGGATACAGTCTCAGAAACAAGTACTACACACACTATCAAACGAAGACCAGATCGAACGAACAGCGAAACATTCGTCTTGGGAAATAAGCACACCGAGATATTGTTCGCAAAATAATGGTAATTAAGTTGACTATCTCCAACGAATTAAAATTAAATCGATATGATATTGCATTGGTCCATGAACCCACGAAATATTAATCTACAATAAAAAAGTGTAACTTACGAAGATATTTGCACCCAAAATAGGAATAATTCATCAAAAGTTTTTAATATTACGATTAAGAAATGTTTACTGCTAATTAAAAAATTGCAAAACTATAGGATTGTTTTTATATTAGAAAACTTAAAAAACAAAGCTAAAGCAACTCGCTTCAAACTTAATACACATGTTATTAAGACTGTAAATAATAGCAATAAGTATTGATCATCTGTTTGTTTCAATTATGTATGATTATAACTATTATTAGAAGAAATTGGAAATGATTTGTTTTGTGGAAAATTGAAAATTCTTTTAGCTCTACCAATTGGCTTAAAACATCATACACACGCCATTTATGGACTAAATAATTATTATTAGTCCTCCGTTTTCGATTTATTAATTTAAAAAATGTTTACAAATTTTTTAACAAGTTAGTGTTACGACGAAAAATTCCATACCTCTCTTATAAGTGAAGACACAAAAAAATAATTGAGTTAAAAGTTGTTCACGATCATTAGTTGCATAAGATAAAATTAAGTCTAAGTTTACCAAGTATTTTGTTTCCGAGTACCAACATGAAACCTTATTACTTTGAATGGAACACTCTGTATGTTTTGTGATAAATCGATTTGTAATTAATTGTTATTGAGTAATACACGTATTTTTGAAAATTATTGACAGATAGAGAAGAGCTAAATTTAATGCACTATTTTCGAAGTAAAATCGAAAGTTTTTGAAAGCGAAGTAATTGGCTTAAAACTTCATAAACACGTTATTTACGGCTCATATAATGGTTATTCCAATCACTAAAATTATGATTTTAAAAATCCTATGAATGTCTGTAAAAGTCTTTGTATGTAACTCAAAATTGGCAATTCAAAATTCATATAAACCGGAGTAAACCAAGTTTTGGGAGCATGAGCATATCACATTTCAAAGAATGACCACGTAGCGTACTTTACTATGTGTCAAAAATTTAAAAGAATCCCAAAGGACGCATTGAAATTTTGAAAGTGTCCGAGGGACTCGTCCCAGGACGCTCGTGACGCGACGCCGTAAGCTCACACTGCCGTCCCGACGCGCTAACTTTTGCCTCACCACGGCCTTTTTCATCTAGATAAAATTACATTGAGTTCAAACAACTTCCACGCCTTCTTATTTCGTAATACGATCTTTTTCGTTTTGAAGTTTTCATACACAATTCGCAACAAATTTCAATTGTAGAGTTTAATAATTATAACAGTATCTATAAATAAAGTTATCAAGTTGATTTTTTTTCAAAAAAGAAAGCGTCACTAAATTCAATAGCCCAAAAAATCGAAACGTTTTGTCCAAACTAACAGAGTGTGTATCTTTTCTAATAAATTAAATTGAAATTTAAAAAAAGTGTAGTGAACTTTTCGGAAAAAAAAACAAAAAAGAGTTGAAATGAAACAACTTCGTTACCAACGTCATTTGTTTCTTTTAGTAGATATACGATTGGCCGTGATTTGTTAAGGGTTGTGTATTAGGGGTAAAAATACCGTAAGTCGGAGCTATGTCCAGTCACAGACGCACGGCCATGTTATAAATAAGGATTAGGCCAGTAATTTCGACCCTACGGCCCATAGATTCCTTTTAAAGTTATTTATTTTAAAATATTGGCAGGCTAAAAGCATATCCTGTCCGTTCTACGACTATTCGATGCCCGCGTGAAATTCGATACGGTCCACTTATTTTAATTTCCGTAAATTTTATATCAGATGGGGTGAAACTGTTGCGTTTTGATGTCCAATTTAAAATATATGGATATTGACGGCACACTTAATGTAATTGAAGTTTTGTTGTAGATAATTTATGTACCTAGTTGAATTTTGTTTCACTAAACTTGTGAGTTATATAAAGCGTGTTTTGTCGTTTTTAAATTTATTTTGGGATGTTACCCAATAATTTTGTTCAGGAATAATGACAAAAGGACATAACTATAGTTGGGCGAATGTTCTTTGATTATAAACCAGCACTTAATAAAGGCTTAAATTGAGCTTTAAGCGATAGGTCAGGTCGAATGCTGTCTTAAGATAGGGACTAAAAGGGTTCGAGGGGTTCGCGACCATCTATCAAGGGCATTAATAATTGAACTCATTCCAAATCCTACAAGGATATATCGCAACAAAGTACGTACTTATTGCGAATTAAAAATATTCAAAATAATTACTAGCAATAGGAGCAGAAAATGTTTTTACTAGAGACAATTATGATTCACCCATAATTCGTTAAAATTGCAATTAAAAATTTGGTGCAACGACTTGATTTAATTTCAAAAGAATATACAAGATGAGCAGACGAATCAAAACTTTTCGGTTTTCCAGAAAACTGTGCTTTTCGCTTACCGTGCGTAAAGAACCTTATACTATGCATGCACAATAGTGGTCTTGGTGTGAACAAAAGTAAATAGCTAAACATTTAATACACAAGATATTTACACACTAAATAGCAATTCATTCACTTTTATTACTTATAAAAATTTGAGTTTACATTTTAAATCAGTAGTTTATTTAAACATTGCAAAGTTTTATTCTTGTACTTCGTAGTGTGAAGAAGATAATTTTCGACCGCAATAATTCGTTGTTATATTACCGCAACATACGGTTGTATTTAGATGTAACACAATGTGTAAATCTATAAAATGTGGTTTCGCAAACGCAGAATACCTTGCCTGACCCTAGAGCAGTAGGGCCACCACAATAAGCGCTATTACAGTTCTATGTCACATTTAATCTGCCTGTTCAAACAGAACTGTTTAATTAAGGGATATGGCGAGTCCCGTAACTTAAACAGAAGTGTCCGCTTTGCACGAACTAAGCAAATATGTTTTATGCCTCGAAAGTCGCGAGTCAATACCTTTTAAGATAATTCATTGTTGCTCGCTATATTTGAATTTATTGTTGTAACTATTGTTAATCACATCTGGTCTTACTAATAGCGGCCGTTTTAATCACGATATAACTTAAGGAAACAGGAATATTTATAAGAAATAGTAAAAGCAACTGTAGTTATACATATAAAATAAGAAAGACGCCTGATTCTTTACGTGTAACGTACCAGTACCACTAAGTTTTGCTTACATTTAAAAAGTTTAAAGGAATAATTAATAGGCAAAAAAATTGCATTAGGAAACAACAAAATTAATATTATACAAAATGTAATAAATCTGAAGTGATGGTTTGTCTTTTTTTCACGTAGGTATATCGTACTACAAATGATCGCTAATAAATTTACAATTTGCATAAAATAATGGATTCTTTTTAAAGAAATAAATATTAAATACATATATGCAATAACAGTTACATTGGATCTGTTGGTTTACTTATTTTTTGAAATAGAAAAGGTTTTATTTAAATAAATTACACAAATATCACCCTGCATTTATTATAAGCTTTCGTTTGGGTTTCAACTTTCAACCTAACACGTTGTATACCTATGGTACATAATTTTGTAGTACTTTATTCTTGTAGGTAAAACACTCTAAATACTATGACTTTTAGTTTTAACTTTGCAACTATTTCTTCAGACCAAAAGTAGCTGCAGAATTGGAAAAAAAATTGTGTTTTAAGTTTTTACCAAAATTTTGCGCACAAAAATTTTGTCTCATGTTATACAATACAATTTTTGTGGGTAAAATGTTTGGTGAGTTTAACAAAATCCCCGGAGACGTCTATGGTTAATGTTCCGGTCGCGTACCGTTATCTATTCGAGATTAGTTTTTTGCGAGCGCCGTCGACCGGAAATTCCGGGCAAAAACTGCATCGACCATTGTCCGGTTGCCACGGAGTGATAAATATAACCTGGATTAGGGCGAAAACGTGACAGTTATAAATGTTTTGCTATGATTCGCAAATCTTATCACTACTTGCAATAATCAAAATTAGCTTAGATGTGTTTTGTTTTTGCGCGCCGATGTCTGTGTTTGTTTTTGGGGTTAAACATACGTCTGGCTGTGTGTTATGGTTCTGCTGTAGGTGGCTGTGCACCCCCTGCTTTTTGTGAAGGTTTAAACGGTTAGGGAAGGGTGGCGATTGGCTGTCCCACCCTAAGTTTTTGGACAACTGGACATTAACCACCCTCTTGAGTTTGTGCTTTACTGTTTTATACCTGAAATACACAAAATGGTCGTCTATATAAAAAGGTTTTGTAACATACTTCGATGCATTTAATAAAAAATATATTTATTAAACTTAACACTACTTATCTAAACAAAAATCGATTTTTATTGCTTTTTGGTTTAGTTCAATTTCATTATTGTAACTGAATCGTATAACGTAGATTATGTTTGCAAATTAACCTACATTAAACAAAAAGTTATTAATTAACTAATTCGTTTTTTAATTGTCAACCAAAATATAATTGTTTAAGTGTAAAATTTTACAACAATGACTTTTTTTTGGTCGAAGTCAATTATTGGATTCTATTCATAGGTACCCATAATTTTGTCCTGAAATCACTTGAAGGATAATTAAGTAATCCTGTTTCACAGAGTTTTCAAAATTAGATTAAATTAGATATTAATTATTGCTACAAAAATATTTAATAATAAAATTAATTAGTTACATTTAACGTGCGCAAAAAAAACTAGATTTTAACTTCGTAAGTTGGATATAAACGATTTATACTGAATACTAAAAAAAAATTGTGTTTGTAAAATACATTGTGCCCGACAATTGTGAAAAAAATGTAGAGAGAAAAATTGTCTTTAATTAATAAGACACATTACTTTCAACTTTTAATTAATGTAAAAAAAAAACAATTAATGCTTTTGTGCAAATCTAAATTTCAGCATTCTTTTAGCATCGTGTACTGTAGGTTACGTAAATTTCATTTGGTTGAATTCAACAGTTATAAAAATACTATATTATTTAAATATGAAAAATTCTATGAATCTAAAATTTCCGTTAAGACTGAGAGTATAATAAAAAAATTAGCCACGGCCTAATTACGCACGTCAGATCTATGGTTACATATAAATAATTCAAACTGGTTAAACTACCCCTACCAACCCTTAAACTAATGTTACCCCTCTTTTCGCGTAGGGCACCACCTAACGGTTGATAGCAATAGCAAACTCACCAATTTCAGAGGGATGGGTTTACAAAGGGTTGGGAACTGAAATCTTTGGGTAGTTTTAAAACTTACGAAACAAATGTATTTAATAAAACTTTTTCCATACAAGCGTATTGCAAATTTTAGAATATTATCTATTGCATTATTTCGATTGTTTCAGGGTATTTTCAGTCTTTGTGATGTAATAACAACGAATTAAGAAGGTGTAAGTGTCTCGAAATAAATGGATGAAAATTTAGGAACTTGTTACAATAGCGGTCGGAGGAAGGCGGATGGGGTGGGTTGAGTGAAGATGTACGAGTAAGCTCCCAAAAGCTCGAGCTACACACAATACCCTTTGGACACATGACCACATAGACGCGAACAAGCCTCTACTTGGGTTTTACTTGGTTTTCAAGTGTGCTGCAGGCGATAAATTTTGACCAAGTCTCGCAAAAGTGAACTGGTGAGTATATTTGACCTACTAAGTATAGAAACAAAAAAGTTATCACTGTGTGACTGCTATTTGTTCATTGTCTATGTGTATTTGTTTTAAAAATCACAAAGTAACATTTTTGTTTCGTATTTAATGGAACACAAAATATCTATTAATAGAAATAGAAGGGTTCAAAGAAAAAATTGCTAACGTAAAGTTTGAAAATAAAATTCTACCGGTAATACTCTGCTGCATGAAGAATTAGGTAAAGATTTTAAGTTCGCAGTTTCAGTCTCTCGTCACTTTATCAGTAGCAATCTTTTTTATTTTTAAAGCTGTAAATAAAATTGCTACTAAGTAATAATTGATAATCGAAAGTCTTGTAATCTATAACATATCTTTAAAAAAAATTTTAAAACCCATTTAAAAAAATTACCTATAGTGTTACTTTTAAACCACTTCTTGTTATTCAGTTTCGAATAACATCAAGCTCAGTTTATAGTAAACAATATGAAGTTTTTTAACTACTTTTTTAAGAATAATTATTTCTTCTTGGTGGGTCGTTACTGATCTAGGATAACGGACAGTATTTAGCTGGCGTGTGCAAGTATTTGGCGTGTTAATTAATGATTGAAGTTCGTCATTCTAAAGAGCTAGGCTGTCAAGATATCAGCACTCGAGTGTACGCCAAAAGTCCGGGTGGGCTAGCAAAAGTCCGGGCGTCAAAGTACCAGAGCGGACGAGGCGGGGAAGCACACGAACTTTGCAATTTGGCGTCTCTTCTTTATACCCTTTGTTAGAGTCCATACTTAGACTGTGAAACTCGAAATGGCGATTAGTTGTAAGTAGCCACAGTCCCGATAATGTTAAGGGTTGTCACATGCAAAATTGCGGTTAACGGATGTAGAGTGTGCGCAGTCTACTTCCGGCCATCGCGAATATATCACCTGACCATCGCCAGAGATTCAATGCGAAGTTAATTGTATGGTAATACTGTTAAATGGCGGTGAGAAATTTTAGAGCCGCGGGCTCTACAGTCTTGGATACAAGAACTAGTTTAATTGAATTTAAAGTTACGTAGCTGTAACGATAATTTAGCTTGATTTATCGCATTCAAGATACAAATATCAATAATTATGTTAAGATAGTAACTCACACGTTCACTGCATTCGATATATTTCTAATTGATAAATTGGCTGATGGTTTCATTCAGTAAAACTTCATTCACTAAAATAGAATAAGTTTTCCAGGTCAGTAAGAATTTAAATGTGTAAAATATTGTTAACAACGACACTGATTTTATGTTTTCAATTAAACAGTTTGTTAAAAGATGCTTTTTACAGCAACATTTTTTCGCATCTCTTAAAAAGTACACAAAATTAAACTTTATTTTCAAAATATTTGTGAAAAAGCAATTTTCAAGTAAATTTAGCTACAGCGATTTGTTATTTTTTCTAGACGAAAATTTTTTAAAATACGGAACTTTCAGCTCTGTACAAAAGGCTTATAAATTAGCTCCAGCTGATCCTAATTTTTTAAAAATTAAACAAATTTCTGACATCTGATCCTTGTTGTCCTGCGAAAAAATCAACTGGGTGTACGTATACAATAATACTGCTAAGGACAACGAATAGAAACGTTGGATCAAGTCAATTATCATTTTCGTACTTGTGATAAACTATTTTCACAAGATCATTTTAAATGCAAATCCTCTGCTATTAATTTTATTAAGAATTAAATTTTTAAACACAAAGAATTTAAAGTTTTACATTTAAACACACGCTCTGCAGTAATTCTGCAAAAGCAAAAGGGGTTTCTCAAAAAATTAGCATATTATGCTCATATAAGAGAAGTAGCTTAATTGTTGTATACCCAGTATAATAATGACTGTTAGTCTAAGTTTAAAACTTGATGTGACAACCCATCACCAGTATATTTTAATCGAATTAAAGGTAAATATTACAAAATATTGAAAGGATAAATAGAAGTCTGTAAAACATTTATCACTTTGTAATTGTTACAAATAATACTTAGTAGAATCGAATTTTACATAATAATTTTAATAAAAATTAACTTCTCAAAATTTTGAAAAAATGTGAAATTACTTCAGTGTGAAATTTTAAGGGTGTGTAATTTTTTCTGGTGAAGTTTAAACGTGTAATTTTTGTTATGTGTACTCTCTTCCTGGTGTAATTTTATCCCGTGCAATTTATTCTTGTGTAATTTTACCTTGACACCACAAAACTAGTCTTTCAAAACCTTCATTTCTTGTAATATGTAACTTATGAACAAATGTAAGATATGCGTATTTAGTTCAACTTAGCTTATCGCCTTCGGTTAATCTTCCAATATGCATACATAACCGCAATTTGTGTAATATCGTCGTAGCAAATAATTGGCCTGTGTTAAATGTACATACAAGAAGTTGTACAATATGTAAGTGGTTACGAAGCAGATGTAGCAACGCAAAGATGAATTATTAATACCAGAGTTCAGAAAAATATTAAGAAATTATACAGTTTAATAGCTGGCATTGTTTTAGTTAAAAAAAAAACACGTAATGTATTTCTGAAAAGACAATGATGAATATCTACACTAGTTTCAAGACTGTTGTCTCATCACCGGTGTGGTATTGTGTTGGTGAAGGGGCAAGAGTCTTAAAATTAGTAAATATATGTTTTAAGAAGATTGTTTGACTAAACATTGTTGGCTCTTTGAGAAATTTTATTTTGAGTTATGAGAAAATATTTTTTTTTAAGTTTAGGGAATGTTTAATTGCGTTATAAGCTATGAACGTTGGCAAGCCCGCATTGCAGACGGATAAAACAAATATTTTTGATGAAAACGCTCGCGCAGTCTATGGAAATGCAAATTAGAGAAACAAACGTCAAATACCACAAAAGGTCACAGAAGAAGGAATGTAAATGGGTGAAATTCCAAAGCGCTATGGAGAATAGTTGGCTTGATGAAGCGTCCAGCTAGCTTGGCCCTCTCTCAACAAAATATTCCAGTGAATTTCAGCCATTGTCTTAAGCTGCTGTTGTGTGGTGTTGGGTTCGTAATGTACAGTGTTCCAGCTCGTTCCTAGCTGCGAATACGTTCATTATTTTGTAATAGTCGGTTGGAGTAGTTGCCGGCAGGACGACCAAGTTACAGTAGTAACTCAGTCGTAGCCTCCGGGGCTCTCTTTCTAAAGTTACATTCTCCTTGGCTAAACACACTTAAACATAGCGCACACATAGTCACACTAAGAGAACGGCCAGAATTAGTTTCGACCTGAAGTTTGTTTTGTATTTAGTTTTAGTTGCTTAACTCCAACACTAATATTTTGCTTTGTCTAAAGTGTTGATTGTTATTTTAACACTCATGTTCATTAGATTCAAATAACGTTTATATAATCCCACTTTGTGGAAAACTCCGCTACCGGGAATTTAAACTTCCATTGCAATGCTAATGGTTTTAACTACCTTGAGGCATCCAGGATGCCATGCCATCTTTCCCGAGTGCCGCCTTCTAAATTTTATTCCTGAGGTAAATTGAAATTCCTGCTTTTTTAACACGAAATACAATGTGTCGAGGAAATTCAACAGTCAAGTATCTTACTCAGCCTCCGAGGAAAATATAACACTGCTCTACAATGGTTCGATAACATTTTGGACAATTCTTGCTTCTTTCGGTGATTCAAAAAAAAATAAATGTATGCAATTAATAAAATTATAAAAATTTTGAACGTGCTGATTGCAATGGTCATGGGAGAGTTTCACAACTCTGTGTAGATCATGCGATGATTAAAAAAAAATGAAATTGAACACAAAATTTTGAACTAAAATGCACGCAACCTAAAAGTTTCTGTATCTTCGCACAACTGAGACGAGTTAAACACAGGCGAGTCCTTTCCTTAAGGACTTTTCTTCCCAACAATTCTCATACATCTCTAAAATATAGCTACGCACTTCCTTCCCGTCCACTGTTTTCTTAAGAATTAAATTTACACCATCGCATAATTGTTCTTTTAAACAAAGCCAACTTGTAAAATTGTTTCGTTAAGGGCTACAGAAGATTTCAATTTTGTATTTCGCATGTATGTGATTTATATTAATATAAATTTTCATCCCCATAATTGCAAACCCACCATTTTGTCGTCCGGAAATAGAAATGCGTGAATATTCATTTCCGGGGCGGATTGCTTAGTTTAAATTTGATTTAGGGAAAATTCCGCGCGTTATATTTTCTTTCGGGCGCATTTTTCATGGCTTTTTCGGGATTCGTCGTCGCTTGGACTTGATCGCGATTTCATTAATTATGTTATAATTATAGTGTTAACATTTAGATATGGTTCTAACTTTAAGGAAGGGTTGAATTCATGATGGAAACCATCCCCGGGGGTAAGTGTAAGATAACATAGTGAGAGGGCGTCAAATAGGTCCAATGCGCCATTGGCATTAAGCTAAGGGTGATATGATGACATAACCCTTTAGATACATGTGATAGGGATTGTTAACGACGTGATTATGAAAGAAAATGGATCGTGATTAAATATATAATATGGCTTAAGAAATCATATGCTAATGGATTATTTGCCCATTAGCTGTACTTTACTGCAAGGATTAGCGGACGATGTCTGCATGCAGAAGTCGAAGGATTGCGTTAGAGAGGATCAAAATTCACTAAAGGACAAAAAAACACTTCGTATTACAAACATTCATAAGGGTGTATACTCTGGGAAAATTTTTAAAAACTTCATTAAGTTATAAAAACTATTTGTAATCGTTTTCTAAATAAATTTGTAGTCGTTGTTTAACGAGTTGTTTAACGAGTTGTTTAAAATAATTATAAACAATAATACCAACCATTTTTTTTGGAAGTTTACACAATAAAAATTTCAAGGGTATACAAGTATGTATGTACCTACATACCTATATTTAATACCTATATTTAATATTTAAAAAGTTAGATGAGTTGTAAAAATTATTTTTAACCATTTTCTGAATAAACCGGTATTTGTTATGGATGGAGTGTTGTTGAACATATTTACAAACACTAAAACCAATCATTATTTTTTTGAATTTTTGACAAATAAGTTGTAAGGGTATTACCCTTGAATTTGTTTTTAAAACTTTGATGAACTGAAAAAAATATTTTTAATCTATTCCTGAATAAACCTATAGTCGTTATGGATTGCCTAAGTGTTGTTTAATACTTATATTAACGAACAATAAAGCCAAAAATTATTTTTTTTTAATTTTTGACAAAAAAAGTTTTAAGGGTATAAACATGAGAAAATTTGTAAAAATTTTATTCTGAAAAACATTTTTAATCGGCTTCTAAATGAATTGATGATTAATACGTAAAGCATTTTCAATAGTTTTCTGAATAAAGTAGTAAGTACTCATTATGGATTGCTTAGGTGTTACAGCCAATAATAATATTTTTGGATTTGTGTCAAAAAAAGTTATGAGAGTGTGAATTTGAAAAACTTTTAAAAATTCTGAAGAGTTATAGGTAAAAAATACTTTTAATCGTTTTTTGAATAAACTGGTAATCGTTATGGATGACCCAAGTGTTGTTTAACATATTTAAAAACAAAAAAGTCAACAATAACATTTTTGAATTTTCGACAAAAACTTACACTTGGAAAAGTTGTAAAACAGATGCATTCAATTTTTTTTTAAATTGGCTTCCAAACGAATTGATAATCATTGCGAATTCGCAAAAGAGCCCTAAATATTAAATAAAAAACATCTATGCAAAATCTTAAAAAAAAAAGAATGTTGCTACGTGAGATCTGTAAAATAGTAAAACGGAAACTCATATCATTCTGATATACATTTTTATGTCGAAGTATACGAACGACTAATACTGATCTTTCAATAGCGAAGTACGTTTATAAGAGCATGTTTTATTCCACATTCTGCACAATTTTAATGAGTAGTTGTTGAGTTATTTGTAAAAAAGAAACTAGGCTTTTAATAACTTATTTGTAAAGGACATGCACCCATGTTGCATGAAATAATAACGACTTTTAAGTGCAGGATAATTTTATTGCCATCAAATTAATTTAATATATAACAGCCCGGTTATATTCCAGTAAATATATTCATCTCTGTGTTTATTTTGTCGTCGCATTCTAATTCTTTTTTCGCGGGGGTTTGCACGTGTACTCGACTGTAGTCAGAAATCTTTTAAAGGACCGAAGCCAGCTAATGGACGTGAATTTGTATGTGGGAAGTTTCAGGGAACTGATGCCGGCTTTTACCGGTTCGCGAAATAAGACTCTTGAATTTTATAACAACCTGAAAACCGTATTGAACTTGGAACAATAAAAACATTATAAAACGAGATGTCATAAGCTAAACCTAAAGAGTAAAATTATGTTTTAAAACTACAGTAATATTTGTAAGCGTTATAGTCCTCGTACATCCACGGCAAAAGAAGTAAAATAAATAAAGCAAAATTTTATTAAGAGTTAGATGTGTCATAAATATATATTTTCTATTATTTTAAAAGCCACTTAAAATATATTTTTAGCTCTTTAAATGTGCAACTAAAATGTTCTATGCATTTGGAAAGGAGTCGTTAAAATGTTTTTTAAATTAGTTTTTAAATTAAGTGTAAAAATGTTTACAAAAAACCTATAGAACATTTTGTTATATTTTTATAAATAAAGAAGTTGTGGCAAATTTACGAAAACGTTGAAAATTCATTTTTTTGTCTGTACTGACCAAAGAGAAAGTTATATTAAAAATTTGATAAGACAGTCGTGTTTATTTCAAAACAATAGCCCCAGATTTCTACTAACCATTATGGTAACCGAGATGCTACGCAAAACGAATTTGGCCAACCAGTGTATTGTAGAAAATTATTAATATTTAATTTAAAGCTTTTCAGATTTTCAGGATATTTCAGCAAGTGAGCACAATTGGTACGTTTTTCTTAAAAAGGCTTTCTACGCTGTAGAAACACACTTCCTTGCTAATTCAACCATTGCTCTTTTTTTCCAAAATTTCATAGATCCCATGTTGTTAATAATGAATGATACACCTGAAAAATAAAAAATATTTTTTTTTCGTTGCGTTTTGCAAAGTACCTATACTCTCAAAAACTGGCCAAATTTAAATACTTTCTATTCGAAACTAGATGTTAATAAGCAAAATGTAGATTTAATTTTTAAAATTTGCTAAAACCGACGAGAAAACTTCCAATTAAGTTTTTGAATGGGGTTACGGTTCTTTGAAGATTAATCACATCAAAGAAATTGTCGTTAACTTCGCTCCCCGTCTCCTAAATATTAAATACCTTGTTCAATAATGCCCGACGCCCGGTATTTACCTATTGACGTAGGTATTGGTTCTTTGACACAACAAGCGAACTTCTTCCGCGTCGAGTTTCCAAGTAATTTTGTAATATTAGTAGCCAGCTCGTGTAACATTACCCTTCCTTGGTCTCTAGAGGTCACGCTGCCTTGCAATTATTCAGAGAGGGTCTGTCCGGGTGAAATTAGAAATACGAGGTTGTAGGTTGGGGGTTGAAAAGGGTTACAAAATGTCCGTGCTTTAACCATGTAATTATTTTGCCTAGAACTTTGGCTAGAATTCAGAAATTAAACAGAACACGCAAACTTCCTGCGTCCGAGACTATTAAAACAGCGCCCGAAATTAATAACAATTTGGCGATTCCGAAGAAGACGTAAGCTACGTAATTTTAGATAAGAAGGTATTTCGTTTAAGTGTTGGATCCTTGCGGGAGAACGCGGCCAAGAATCCCTGATTATTACCCTGTTATAATAGAATTCCATTACGGAAAGTTGTGAATAATAAATTACGGGCCCGGAGGGTTGGGTCCGGGTAAGTCCGGTGGTAGAGGGTGTGAAGGGGTTAGCAGCCATGCTGGTCCAGCGACGCGGACTTAGGCTCCGGGGCTCGCCTCCGGTTAAACTTTCTGTTATGATTAATGAATCAGATTCTGGATTATATTATAACGCTGTGGACGGCTTTTTCTGGTGTTAATGTTATTTTTGGTTCAACAATGACGACGCAGATTCAAGATTTATTATTAATGATAGATTTCGTAAGTTATGCAACCTACACGACGTAAATTAAAAGTAACATTAATCTACATTCAAAACTATGTTGAAATACAAGCGCTTAGAAGTTTTAAATTACCAGAAAAACACATCAAATAATAAAAATTTAAAACTAAATTCAATTTTTAAAATGAACAAAAACGTTCTGTGGTTGGGAAATGACGATTTCTTTTGATTATACAGTAACTATGTCACTCTTTTTGAAATTAATCTAAACTAGTATTGAGACTTCGTCTCTTGGCCGATGGATCTTATTTATTTTAATTAAAAAAAGGTTTTAATAGAACATAAACTATTTTTTCTCAGACGTTTATATGCATAAAACGAACCACTTAAGCAATGTAAATACAAATAGTTCTTGTAACTCAAGCATTTAAGAACTGTTACAAATATTTCTGATTTTCTCCGAAAATTGTTCTATAGTTTCTACTCTTCAAGTGAAGAAACTATTGAATAAAATACGCCAGAAAATTACATTTCGTTGTAATTTACGTTTGTAATTCATTATTTCCAGCGCTTGAGTACTTTTAACTTTGCCGTGTTTTAATCTGAAGACAAATTTCGATTAAGGTTCAAAAATACATCCTGCTACAAAAAATTATCGATTTTTCCACAATTGGCACATATGTGAGTGGCATGAATTCGATTTAAAACTACCAATTTTGAGCTTTCAACGTTGTGGCGTCTATTTTAAAATATAAAATTTAAAAAAAAAACGGAAACCTCTTTGCCCATCCTTCGCATATCAATAATAGTGACACGAACTTCTCCTTAAGCAACATCGTCTTTAACCCAAACACTCCGGGTTCCGGGTAGTACTAGTGATGGCAGACCCTCACAGGCGGGCAAGTCATTAAGAGAAGCCCTCTTGATTGCACTGACCACATGTAAGTAACGGCATTTGAAACACTTGGCTACACTTGGCTCAAGGGTCTGCGCTATTGGACCGAGAATTTATCAAGTTTAATGAGCTTAACGGGCTTTTATTAATCTACAGTTAAGGCTCTGCATTGATTTGATATCATCCACGTGTTTTAAACGAATCCAATGCGCTCCGTTTTGGAGAAAGTCACTCCGCAGTATTTAGTTTCCAATTTAGAATCGTCTTGAAATTATTAACTACGAATTGAGAAGTTTACTTTTTTTAAATTTAGTTAAAACATTACATATTCGACAAGTTTTAACCAAAAGAGCAGCTGAAAAATTACAGTTATTATGTTTAAAATATGGATTCAAGGATTATTGATCTAGTTTTTGGAAAAACTTTTGTCGATATCATTCCTTGTTAGCGCGCCTGAAGCGTGTTTATTTATAGAACTGAAAGTATATATATATATATATATGAAAACGTGATCAAAAAGTCTAGCAACACAAATAAAATAAAGATAGGCTATCGATTATAATAAAATTATCAATGCAAGTTTCCGTTGGCATTCGTGGACAGATGACACAGGCACGTGATCAGAAAAAGATGCGGTTGGCACACGCGGTTTATAAAAACTCTAAATTTTCAAAAAAAAGAACGTAGGTACATTGATTTTTTTCCACTAAATATTTGTGAATAAAAATGAAGTAAGTTTGTTTCAATTACATTTCGTAAATCTATTTAAGAAAAATGGAAAATAGGATTAAACAGACTTGCTGCTATTGGCTCCTTAAAATTTAAAGCGACATGATAATGCACGAACGCATTGAGCTGCAAACACGTAAAAAGGCTTCCTTTAAAACTTCCCTATTTGCCAGATCTTGCATTGCTTGATTATTATTTGATGCCTGAAATTTGTTTGGAAGGCAAAGTTCATCATCAGCTGTAATTTTCTTGTAGTTTCTGCAATATTTAACGACTTAGGGCGAAACAATTCAATTGTTTAATGCAATTATATTTCTCATTGCTCGTTCACCACATATACATCGTTCTCGGACTAGATCTGTTCCCATTATCGCAATTTACTCGTTAAAAGTTAAACTTATCGTTCGACAAATGGAGATTTGGTAAAGAAAGTTTGTAGTAGTCATAGAAACTAAAACCAAAATTGGTTAGTAAACGTGTCTCCGAGCGAGGGTGGCAAGTGTAGCATGTAAAGTTATGCTTAGACACGAGGTGCGATCGTCAGCCCAGGGCCAGCCTGATCTCCAATTGCAATTAATTCAGCCGGCATGAACACTAATTTACATCTGCGGACAGCACTCGGAGTACTAACTACGGGCGCAAGTTAGCGGCAAAACCAATCGGCAATGAAAAACATTATCAAGTTGATAAATAGTAGTTTAAACAGTTGAAGGTGTTGGAGAAACAAATGCTTTAACAGGCTCGTTAAATACTGCTTAAAATTTGGAATAAATTTGCGCGATGAAATATATAGTACGATAAACAAAAATACCTTTCCAAAATTTGGTGTCAATATTGAACAACCTGTATGTGCCAACGATTTTAAATACTTCGTAATCAGGGTTAAAAAAGTCCTTTCGTACATCGTAGAGATAAAAATTTGATTGTAATTTAAATATAAACCAAAGGTTATTTCAAAAATTCTTTATTTTTATTCTTGAGACATTTATGAGTGTTAAAAAACTGTGTTATAAATACATGCAAATAATATTAAAGCTATGCAATTTAGCCAGAACATAAGTTAAACAAAACAACTCAAAACGAAAATCCGAAGTGTCAATTTTGAACACCATGTAAATGTTAAAAATATTTACAAAGGCTTCGCAGATAGCCTTGATCAATATCCATTCGAAAGCCTTTTGTTCAAATTTTTATATTAAGTAGAATAAGTAGAACCGGGGAATAAAAATTTTACAAAAACTGTTCACATATAATTTAAGAAATGGTGGAGGTACCGGGTTGTACTTATACCGTTTTAAAAAATGTAAATAACTTTAAAACTATGCTTTTTAGCCAGAACAAACCCTTCACAAAAGCAACCTTAAATAAATCGGAGATTCCAAAACTGTTACAATACACAGTGTATTAGTTTTGAAAATTCAAGGTTGGTGTCAATTTTAAACAAACTGTATTATGCCAAACATGTTTTTTTTACATTTCGTAGATCTGATATCGTCCATTTTTGTTGTTTAAATTTTTATATTAAATAGAACCAGAGATATGAATTTTTACTAAAAATTGTCACATATAACTTAAGAAATGGTGGAAGTACCGGGTAACATTACGGGGTATTAAAAAAATGTAAATAACTATATATATGCACCTTGGGCATAATAAACTTTACACAAAAATAACGTATAATAAATTTAAAATTCTAAATTTGTATTAATATACAGAGTGTTTGATTTGAAAATCCACTTGGTGTCAATTTTGAACACCCTGTTTATGTAAAAAATATTTGCGAACGCTCCGTAGATAGTTGTAATTTTGTCTTTTTGAATGCCTTAACACTTGAAATCCTGTTGCATGTTAAACATTGAGAAATTTTGTGGGTGGCAAATACAAACGTTTTTCCAAAACTTTCCTAAAAGTTTGTAAATGTTTTTGTTAACTTGCATGGACATCTCACAAAGGTATTCTATTAATTTTCGCGAGCGAGTTTCGTCCTCTCGTAAATTTTAAATTAAGCTTATTTCAAACTTGAAAACAGATTCACGAGTGTCCGCCAAAGTAATGCAGATAAATATAGAAAATAAACTAACACTCACTCCCTTAGATGAAATACAAATACACTCGAACCTACAATAAACAATTAGACAAATGAGTAATAACTTTAAGTACAGTTCCTGAGTGCCACAGAGAGCAAGGACCATTCAAGCAGCAAGCACGCCATTGGTCAACTCTCCTATGGATTATTCCGTCTTTTGTTTCACCCTTTATGCGCGGAGGAGGGGGTCCAGCAATGGCCGCTGCTTGTAATGACACTTGGACGGACCAAGTTACCCCGAGTTTCATAAACCCCGCTGCGCCCCACAACATCTCTGACAACCGCAGACAAGTCTCTATGTCCGCGGCAGACTTGCACAAGTACTCTATTGTTTTACTTGATATTGGAACGCTCTCTAATTATTTTATTGATTTGACAAAGTTTCGCGTCATATTATGCCGACATGCAGCTAAGCAAACATCCTATACCTGCGAGAACTTACATCATTACTTCCGAGAAACAGAAATGCAACTTTTAGAACCGTCTACATACAATACTTGAGCTCGTCTACTTTTTTTCAAAATTTTGATGACTCAAGATCGACTAACTTCAGCACAAATTTGACTTAACATTAAAGTGTTTGCAACGCCGCAGCGTATTAGGTCATATCACTCGGGGATTTCCCGCTTTACCAACGATAAAGGACGAGCATTTTACTATCAAGCTTTTGATTCTCAATAAAAAAAAGTTGTTGCTCATACTAAGCTCATTGATAAAAATTTAGATATCTTTTATTAAAAGTAACGATTTGTCTTCTTGGTGGTAACCTTATGAGGAAGTCAGATATGTCCACAGACAAATCCACCTCTGGTTTTGTTAACTGCTGAATATAATTTAATACAAACTTGTTGGTATAAAATTTCGCCGTGTCTGTACAGGCCATATGTACCACTGTCCTCAAATCGGACACTGACCGTTACAGCATAATTTTGATTTGGGTTTAATCAATTCGTTTTGTCCCTTTCCAGGTAGCCGATCCCTTGAAGGGATACGGCCACATCATGAACCCCCAACTTTACCATCCTACATCCCGAAACAGCGTTAGAAGAATAATTTTTAACGATTTTTTTTTTAAAATTCTAAATTTTCGATGTTTTTCCGATTATTTTTGACAGTGTAGCCCGTTATGATTAATATCAGTAATGTGTTGACAGTTTAGCACTATTAGGGTTTTGTGGCGTGCTCACTCCCTTGTATGTCGCTGACCTTGCGACCTATGGCCCAGGTGACTAGATCACCACCAGTTCTCGACCAGTAAAACCAGTCGCGCGCCGTACAATTTGCCAACAAACCTAATCTAAAGTAAACTTGTACTGAATGCCGATATGATAAACTAGTATGAACTGAACATAAAGCGCACTAGATTGATTACGTTATTAAAATGTGTAAACTACATGTTTCTAGATTGTACAAAATTGGTGGAGGAACGGGGAATAATACAAAAAAACTTGTAAGTACCAAATTATAATAGATCAATAAATAACTAATAAATACTTCAAATTTCCAATAATTTTTATGTTGAATAAAAATTTTGTTTGCATGCAATACTTTCGTTAATCCAAGACTGTTCAAGTTATGTAACCTAATGATTAAAAAATTTTAAGTATCGCAATACGATTGGCTTCCTATACAGTCTTAGAAAACAAATTTTTGCCTCCAACAACAATTTCTTTATAAGAAATTGATGAAAGGCTGCATCAATTTTGTACTAGAGAAGGCAAAAGAATTTGCAGAAGCCATACATAAAGCTGAATTAAAGATTCAGCCACAGTCTTACCAACTTTTGATCTATGAATCGAGGCATTGTGTTTAAACCAAATTATAATGTGCTAGACGTTTTACTGCTAAAAACTGCAATTTAGTATTTTATGTATTCATATTATAATTAATAAATATTTGCAAGTAGTGCTTATTGTAGGTATTACTGTTTAGTATAACCCAAAAACCAAACTTTTCTTTAACGTCATACTATTGACCACCGGAACATGTATAAAAATTAAATGTTCTTCCTAACTGAGCAAAAGCTCTCCGCACTTCAAAATTGGTAGAGTTAACGAAATGTAGGATAATTTTGGTTGTGCTGTACAACGATATTTTTCTGTTTATGCATAAGCTGGTTAATTCTTAAAAAAAATTACAGAACATCAAGAAAATGAGCCAATTAAAAAAATAAATAATCGAGAAAAATTACCAATATTACCATGCATTTTTTAAATCAGTTTTTCCTTCTGTGTTTTAAATTACTCACGCTTTGTGTTTTTAAAATAAAAAAATCAGTAGGCAACAAAAACTTATAAGTAACCAATTCATGTATATGACCGACATACATAAACGTATTTCTAACTTTTCGAATAGCCCTAGGAGAACCTCATCCGTAAAATGAGATGAACGTATAGGGATGCGGAGTTCAAAGGTTAATACTTGGCTCGTGCCACTTTCACGTATACACATATAATTTATCTCGAATTACCACAGAGAGGTCAGAGTGCAGGTAGCACATAAAGAGATGTTGCTGGAATGGACCAAACCTGATCTTGTTCTACTAGTTTCAGTATTGTACACCTCGTTGACAAAGTGCTCTATTCTATGTATAATTTATACCCTCATATAAAATTTTAACAGGTATTAAAGTACCAAATTAAAATATTGTTAAGCTGTTAAGGGACTTTTTGAACATTTATCTTAAAGCAACAAAACTTTAATGTTTTCCTTTAAGCATGTGTAATAAAATGTAATTTTTCCTAGATTTTCTTAAAGGATTTAAACAAGTTTACTATTGGCTAACAAAAAAATCATTGCTATTGGATACCTACGAGCCGGTAATTTTGAAAGTGGCATAAGTAACTTTTATGGTACTTTAAGATATTTAATGTTAATGATATTTTTTTAATACTGTTAAGTGACTTAAGTCACTTTAAAAATTAATAGTTTATAAAAACTACGGACTGTTGATTTTGTCTGATGTGTTTTGCTAAGTGATGTTTGATAAGACAGTAATTTAAGAAAATTGATGAGTACATTCTATAATATAATGAATTTATGTAACGTATTTCACACAAAAGTTTATTTATGTATTAATTCATTGTCATTCATAGAAGTTGTCTGACATTTTACTTTATATTATATTATATAGGGAGGCATCATTATGCCATTATCAAAACAAATATATAAATTCCAAGTAAAATATTTAAAGATCTTTTAAAATAAACAACTCATGCTAGATTAATTAGTTTTATAATCGCATACTTTTGCATCAATATGAAAACTGCAGAAATTGTTAAATTATGTTTATTGTTTGATATAAAACAAAGTATTTTTTAAGACGTTATTAATATTTTTATCATTTATCAAAGTTACATTAAACGCAAAAAAATGCTTTGTGTGTTTTAAATATTAAGAATGGAATAAAAATATAGACGATCACTTTTAACTATTAATATAAGATTCACGTGTTTCAAAACGTGTATAAATTGCAGCTTTTACACGTGTTATGGACATGCAGCCAGCCCTCTTCGATTTAAATTTCTATTTTGGAAAACCGTTTGCATACTTAGAAATGATTGCTAATTTTTATAATTTATTGAAGTCTGCATAATTATTATTTGATCATCATTTAAAAAAATCGGCTACATTCAATTTGTCTACAAATTTATACACAAAGACAGTGTTTTTAGTATTGAGTGAATGATTTAATTGTTTTTTTTTTGCGACAAAAATTTTAGTCGTTTATTAAAAATAAGCTTTTGTATAAAGGGTGGCTATAGTTAACATATGTGGTATGGTTAACTTTTTTATTATAAGAGTTACATAGTCGGTTAAATTAGAAAATGTAACCTTAAACTTTTTTTAATATTGAAAAAAAACTAAAAACAGGTAATTGGTAAATAATTCCACATATTAAAAGCAAAATACGAAATAATTCCTGTAGATATTTTTTGAGATGTAGGCCAAACTGCATACATACTACTAGATTATTGTCGCCCTGTATACAATTGTTTTTGTTTAAATGTAGCAGGTCGACTTAAATATAAATAAAAGCAGGGTTTGTTATTAGCTCCCGGTTGGATGCTTCACTTATCTCGAGCAAAATTGAATCGATTTATTTTGCAATGTTAATATCAGAAACTATTTAGTTATATTCGAGCATCTGCAGTTCAAGTTTTTCCCGTTAACAAAATTCCTAACATAATTGTTCATTCGCTCGAAACGGCCCGATATGTGGAAGGTTTGTGCTTCACTTAACACCAAAGATTTTATCAAACAAATTCAATTCATTGTGTTAACATTGCAGAGCGTCCCGAGTTTCATGAATATCAGACTTTCTTCTTTACAGCGCTCTAGCTACGACTTAACGTATATATTTCGTTCGGTGGATGTTTGAAAATGTTACTGTCTTACATATATACAGGTGTAACTCGCTAGTAACTAACGCCTTTGATGCTAGCATTCAGAACATATTCCTTTGATCAAATGAAACGCCGACTTGGACTTGTGTCCATCCGGCTGCAAACAATGATGTTCCTTACTGATGAGGAACTCCTTTACTTTTGCAAATCAATAGTACAGTAGTTGCTCGTTATTATTAAAAATGTAAATACGCAATATTGAAGTTCTATCTAATAAGCAACAATTTGTAAGCCTTTCGCATAGTTACTTTTTTTTTTAAATAAATTGTCTTGTTGAAAATTTTAAATTAAAATAGTAGACCTTACACTTATTAAAGTTAAATAATGACTATAATCCCTCCAATGATTTAAATTACAATTTCAAAATATCTTTTATGAAAATTTATAAGGTTTAAGTTACCTACTCAACGTAAACGTTATCAATTTATTAACAAGAAAATTTTCACAAATTTCACTAAATTATAAATTTGAAAAAGAGGCTGTAATAGAATTGTTGTTTAAGATCTTCAATTATTTTTATCTATATCGAGTGTTTTATGGTGTATAACGCAACTAAACCACTTTAAATAAATCACTCGGTTCTTATTGAACTGCAGGCTTAACGCAAACACGTAACAATGCTAAATTGCAAACCATTTTAGCGACAATGACCAAATTTTACAGGCACGAGTTTTTCTATAGATAGAACCATCTTGGGGGATGATCCATGAACTTAAGAAAATAATTATATATTGGCGTTTAGGGACCACCCTAAGATATGTGCACAGAGTCAGTCAATGCATTTGTTTTTCGAAGCAACATCAAACTTTTTTAACCAAAGCAATTGGCTTAAGACTTAACACACACGTTGTTTATGGCCTCATTAATTATTATTAGCATTTAAATCAATAATTATATTATTTTTTAAATTTACAAAACATTTAAAAAACTTAAAGGTTACACTTGAAAATTTTTTTCAAGAAACATCGAACAATTTTTAAACCATTTCTTGGTAAGGAATTGCCACCTCGACAAACAATTATTTTCTGGAAAAATGCACACACAAGTCCATCCACCTCCAGGTCAAAATTTATATTACCTCTCGAAGCATCGCAGGAATACAAAAAGCAAAGCAAATATTTAATATAACAGAACCTAGACATACTACAACAATGTCAATAATTTAATAAGTTGAAAGGAATTTGTATATTTTCTATATTTTAATATTGTATCTGTCGGCACGGCATTTAAACTACAGGCGAACCTGTTGGTACTCGACGAACCCAGATTAAAAACTAATTGTGAACCGTTTGCTATATGCTTGTGCGATTGGACAGATATGCAGATGTGAAGGATGAGGGATTGGTAACCCGGCAACACACCCTTTGTGACGTCACCCAGGTAACGAATACGGACCGGTAAGTCTGCATTATTGTCATGTTCTACACAGTTTTATTTTTCGCGATATCTAAAATTGTCCATATGTATAACGAGGAGGGCTATCGATGTAGCGTCTACAAAAGAGGAATCTTCTGGGATGGCTAAACATAAAAATTATTAACCAAACATCAGTCAATCAAATGTTAAATCGTTTAGCTTAAAGAATAAATAAAGGTTAAATAAACATCGATTTAATATTAGATGATAAATAAAAGGCAGTAAGGTACATGTTGAAGAATATTTTGAAAGTAACGTTTTGCCATGCACAATCGAAGTCGAAAATTTTATTACAAAAATGTTGATCGAAGGATAGTTAACACTTTAAAGGCCTTTTTTTGTGGTACAATTTCTTATTTCACGTCTAAAATGGTTATAGCAAGTGTAATTTTTGTTGTTAACTTTAATACCGCGTTTTAAGTTTGGGATACTTCCGCCACTTAAAAGTTCTTCCTTCTTTTACAAGAATGTTGATAAAATTACATAAAACAACATATTTTTGACGATTTTAGCGTATAAAAGAATATTTAAGTCAATAGTAAACTTTTTATACAAGGCATTAAAAAAAAAACTAGCTTAAGGTGCAAAGTTGATAACATTATTAGTTAAAAAACCATTTAGAACTAATCCCTAAAGATTCTGAACTTTTATATATTCCTGTTTTAGTCAAGGAGAATTTGTTCTGTCAAGAAAATTACTTTGTGTCGTTTATGTACGACCGTAAGTAAACTTAAATTAAAACAGTTGAACCAATACAAATAAATATAGTGCCGGGCAAATGTTTTAATGCACCAAGTGACAGTTAACAGATCGCTTTCAAATGCACTTAGGTAAATGCAGCGAGTAGCGGAACATGTTTATACAACATTAAACATTTGTTTTTGAAACCTTTAAATGAACTGCTTTTATGTTCATTTTGCTCGACTCATTTTGTAAGACTTGTAATGAATGGATCTTGAATATTGTAAACTTTGTACTAATTTGTTGTAATGCAAGTTATTATCTAATTGTGTGTTTTTTTTTCAGAGTTTTCTGTGGTTTTAACAACATCTAAGCCCTTCAGCTCAAGACAATTTAAGAGAAACATCTAAAGAAAAAACGAGCATACATTAGTTAAAAAATTGCGCTAGTAAGGACATTGTAAAAAATTTCCTCAGACTTATTTTCTAAAATTAAAACAACCCACACAAAACTTCCAGCCTCGTCATTTCCAAATTGAATTTTTATTAACACTTAATTTTCATAACAGAGTAACAAAATAAATTAAAAATTTTGAGTTTGCTGTTGACAGATTTTATACATTTCAAAACAGCTATATTTTGTTTATTGTAAATAAGTTTTGGTAATTTTCAAGCAATGCGAATAAAATCTAAGCATGTAGCAGTAAAAAATGGAACACAGGAACAAACTCAATTTATTTTAAGAATGTGCTATACATTTTATTTCTCTAATTCACGAATTTGCAAGTTTTTTTATAGTAAAACGTATAAATGAATAAGGACTTCTTATAAAGCGTTATATGTTGATAATTAAACGTTATGATTTTTACATTAAAATGGTAAATTAAGACAATAATAATACTATTTTAAGACATTTATGAAAAATAAAATCGGGCGAAGTCGTTTTGGGCCTGTTATTTATAAAATGGGGTTCAAAATGCCTTTGATATGATATTCAAACTTAGTTAGACTAATAGAAAAGTAAACATGACTTCATAAATTGCAAAACGTCAAAATATCCTGTTTTTTTTTTGTAAAAATAAATTGCAGACACTTTAACACTTGATATTTTGTAACAGACTTTAAAATTTTGTGTTTTAAAACCATGAAACGGCTATGCTAGGAAGTTGTGTGAAATATCCTGTTGTGGGAAAGCGTAAAAAAAATTTGAATTTGGTTATACAAAGACATTTGTTTAATAACGTTTTCGCTAAACAAATCGCAAATTGTCCTTAACATTTTTGTTGTTGTGGTTGTTAGACGATTTTCAGTATAATCCTGCTGATATTTAGTTGCTGTACAAACAAAATTTTCACAAAATTACAGCGAATGTCGTGGCCACAAAAACTTTTATAAATGAACGTTTATTAATAATTTTAATGCGGCAATAGATCGTCACTTTAAACAAACCTAAATGAGGGGCGTCGCGGGGGTGAGACGCTGTAATATGCTAATAAAGCGAAGTGAGGAGGAAAAAGCGAGGAAAGAAAATATCTTCTGAGGGAAGCTCAGTTTTAAATGAGAAGTGGAGCAACTCGTTCGTGTTTGTGACAATTTTTAATTAATACGTCTTCATATATCGCGACCCCAAGTCTAACAGCGCTTTTTTATTCACGTGCCGACGCTCGGGAAACTCAAAGGGGTGAGTCGATTTTGCTCCCTTGTATTGCACGAAACGTTGTAAGTTGGTGAAGTGACCACTGTCCGACACTAGCCAATGAGAAAACTTTATG
This sequence comes from Elmis aenea, assembly GCA_947652605.1. Lineage (NCBI taxonomy): Eukaryota > Metazoa > Arthropoda > Insecta > Coleoptera > Elmidae > Elmis > Elmis aenea. The sequence goes on along the minus strand of OX393581.1, from coordinate 977,683 downwards.
TGACGTACGTGGCAACTCCCCTTAGGCTATGAGGTGGGGATATAAAATAGGGGTAACTTTGACCCTTGGTCGCTACTGTTATTGATTGGGGTAAAGTTTTTTTAATAATCTACTGCTGCCACTCAATTAAAAATTTGTTTGCAACCTTATCCTAGTTTACTATTCTTTTAATAATTGTATGTTTATAAATATATAATTCTTTGCTGTTTTTTATTTATCCTCGATGTAAATGCATCCCTTGTAAGAGTAATTAGGAACTAGGGGTGCTAAATACTGCGCTTCTGTTGCGACTGTGATCGATTAGTTGCTCACCGACCTTGTAGTACAAAGTAACTGCTACGCAATGCAATTTTGGATTAATTTATGGATTTCTTCGTAAATTTCCTTGAAAATATATCAACTTTTTGGGCAGAACCATATTGATTTTAAATTAAAAACCATTTACAAATATCCCCTAAGGACCATTATGTAATATTGCGTTATTTAATGTTGTTTTAATTTTTTTTAAATTAGTACTTAGCCAAAATGTTCAAAAATGTCGCAGGGAGGTCTCAAAAAACAATGTGTTTTAATGCAGTCAATAATTTATTAAATTATTCATTCTTCATCACGAAGCTTTAGCCAACCAAAATAATGTTTTTGCTGCCAAATTTTGCCATAATGTGCTTGTAGTTTTTGGTCTGCAATTTTGACGAAAAAATTGAAAAAATCGGTCTTTATATTTTTATTACTAGCCAAGCAAATTATTTTAATTTGGGATCAAAAAAACAACTTTTGCTTTTATATTATTAACTGTTACTGGCTTCCCTTTGCAATAATGCATTATTTCATGTTATTTTACCGTTTTTCGTTTTAACCGTTAAGAATGATTTCAACATTCTGCTCTTAACTCGAATACACCAAACAGATCTCAGATTTACTTCATTAATCTTCATTCTAGAATTTTGAACAGACTTATTTCTAATAAGTGCAAGTGGGTTTACAAACCGCACGATACAACTAAGTCAAGTGGGCCAGGCATTGTGAACCATTCATCTAATTAGCGATTGCTGCTGACTTACGGCATTCACATGCAAGACTTATCGCTCTTACACTCATTAGGGCTGGATTAATCCATCAAGGAGGCGGTGGATCAGAGTTCAGCGTAACTAAACGCTCCTAAGAATGTGACCAGGTTGGGTATATGAATAATTATTAAACAAATGCAAACTAAAGTACTGGCTTTAAGAACATTTCAACCAATCCCCATTGATGTATTTGAACATATATTGAAGTACATCAAGAGGCTAGAGTAAATTTGAAAGTACAAAAACGAAAAACTTCGCAAAAACGTTATTTACAGCTTTAATGATTATTAAACATCAAATGTTTCAAATTACATTTTAAAATTCTAACGAAAAGTGGAAAAAGTGCAAAAGCTATAGTCCTTACACATTTCTCAAGAAAAATTAAAACAATTTTAAAGTATACCGAGTGTTCTGTTTCCGCGAACCAACAAGTAACTTTGATACTTTAAATGCATATTTTGCGTTAAATTTATATACTTTGTTGTTAAACCTACGATCATGAACAAATGAAAAAGTGCAAAAACCAAATTATTCATTTTGTTTCTAGGCAAACGGAGAAATTCTTAAACTAGAGCAAAAACTAAAAAAAAAACATTTACAACGTAAACAATTTGTAATAATGAATAATTGGTTTTAATTAGGTAATTTTCCAGTAATACCTGATCGATTCTGCAATATTTTAAGGGTTAGCGTTTGTCTTTTTTAATGTGTTTTATATTAACAAAAATTTTGCAGATTTTAGAATTGCAAAACAATCGAATCCCAAAACTTGCTATTTGCGTTACCATAACTATTTTTGAACCAATCATAAGAAGGCCGTTCCGAATTACTTCCGTTCAAACGTCAAATCCAAGACTGATGGATATAAAAATGAGGAACATCCCGATGAATAAATAAAAAACTTAAAGCACAAACGAAGAGAGGTCTACTCGACATTAGCATATCACATTTTCTTTGAGCGATGATTTAGTCAATAACCCAAAAAAAAAAACATGTCGCAGGAGACGGTGCCATGATGGCAGGACTAATACGTATTTAACAATGGCCAAGTTGAAAATTAATCGAGAATGTTAGCGAGCACATATGTGTTAGTCGTTCACATTCTAGCAACAGCCAGTAAGTTGATTGGTAAACAAAGGAGGAACAATCAGATAGGAACTGCAAATCCGTCTAACAGTCGACATAATAGTGAGGTGTTTTTACATGGCTGTCGCGGACAGGTTCAGATTGAGTGGCGCCCCCGTTAAGGGGCTGTTTTACCCCACTTGACATGTACAGATGAATGCGTTTTCCTTATGTTCTCGATTATTTTGGTGTAACGTGCTCCTGCACTAACTTTCTCAGCGAACATAATTATCCAGCTTTCACAAAATATGAAGACTTCGTTATGGAGTTAACAGTTCCATTGTCGAAACGAGTAGGCAGATGTTTCGTTAGATTTTGAGTTGGCTGGATTATAGCGTCATTAGTACCGGTATCTGTTGTTATATTATTGTGTAACAGCAGAAAACGACAAATGGAGCCCTTGGCAATTTTTGAAAAATAATACTTATGAAGCATTTAACTTGTATAAGACAACACTCCGTATAAGATACAATAACTAAAAAATTGTTAAAGTCATGGTTGTAAAATAGCCTGGGTATGTTTAACTAACACAGTCGAATCCGTTTTTAACATTTTAGCAGAAGACGCCCAAGCATCAGTACCTCTTTTACAAAATATACTACATATATGGATAAAAACATTTTTACCGTAAGACAACACCCCGTATAGGATACAATAACTTGAAAATTATTAAAGTCATGGTTCTTAAATTACCTGGGCATATTTAGCTAACATGGACGAAGCCGTTTTTGTCAATTTTAGCAAAAGACGCCCTAGCGTCGGTACCTCTTTTGCAATGTATACCGCATATTTGAATTATAAGATTATAACATTAATACCGTGAGACAACACCACGTATGAGACTCAATAACTTGAAAATTATTAAAGTCATGGTTCTTAAATTACCTGGGCATATTTAGCTAACATGGACGAAGCCGTTTTTGTCAATTTTAGCAAAAGACGCCCAAACGTCGGTACCTCATTTGCAATATATACCACATATATGAATGCTAACATGAATACCGTAAGACAACACCCCGTATAAGATACAATAACTACAGAATTATTAAAGTCATGGTTCTAAAATTACGTGGGCATGTTAAGCTAACATAGTCCAAGTCGTTTTTGTCAATTTTAGCAAAAGACGCCCAAGCGTCGGTACCTCTTTTGCAATACAGGGTTCTCGTTTTTCGCGGGCCATCTATGGGGATCTCGTAAACGGTAAGAGTTACGACTTCGGTTAAATTGGGGCAAAGTTGTATATTCAGGTGCTTAATAATTTGTCGCAAACAGAACTTATCTAGCTCTTTTAGTTTTTGAGATATAGGGAAAAAAGTAAAAAAGTGGATTTTTGTTTTTTGCCCGTAACTTTTTCATTTAATGTCAAATTTCATTTGTGTAAAAACATTTCTATTGCCACTTTTTGCAAGGAATCAAATTCCCCAATTATATTTACTGTGCAACGTTTCGTTTTTTTAAAACCATCATCAGGTAAATTTTTTCTTATGGACGCTATATCTGATTTTAACGCCAATTTGCAGAGCATTTTATTCTGAATTCGACAATGTATAACACTTGGCACTTTTTTGAAACAATTGTTGTTAAAAATGGCAAAAACAAATAATTTATTTAAAACAAATCCTAATTGGCATGGTAAATAATTGTCTTTGTCCCTTTTTCCTTGGAAACAGGTAAGTAAACCTAATAAAACTAGTAATTAAAAAAATAGGTATTAATAAATATGTTAGGAATGCATTAACATTGTTCACTTATCAACAAACATTTTTAGAATATTTTCTTCGGTAAAGTAATAAATTTCTCTAAAATGTGTATTTAATCTTTATTTGGCATACAATTATTTGTTACAAAAAATAACGAGTTATGCCTTTTATCTGCGTTAATGACTTCTAATAAGCAAAAAGCGTAAACAGATTTCTAGACGTTTTTTGTAAACTATGAACACTTATATTATTTGATTACGAACATTTTGTTACAAATAATTATATGTCAAATAAGGGATTAAATACACATTTTAGAGACATTTATTACTTAACCGAAGAAAATATTCTAAAAATATTTGCTAAAAGTGAACAATGTTAATGCATTCCTAACATATTTATTAATACCGATTTTTTTAATTAAATCCCTTTAATAGTAATTTCATACGGTTTACTTACGTGCTTCCAAGGAAAAAGGGGCAAAGACAATTATTTATCATACCGATTAGGATTTGTTTTAAATAAAATATTTGTTTTTGTCATTTTTAACAACAATTGTTTCAAAAAAGTGCCAACTGTTATACATTGTCGAATTCCGAAAAAAATGCTCTACAAATTGGCGTTAAAATCAGATAAAGCGTTCATAAGAAAAAATTTACCTGATGATGGTTTTAAAAAAACGAAACATCGCACGGAAAATATAATTGGGGATTCTGATTCCTTGCAAAAAGTGGCAATGAAGAAGTTTTTACAGAAATTAAATTCGACATCAAATGAAAAAGTTACGGGCAAAAAACAAAAATCCACTTTTTTACTTTTTTCCCTATATCTCAAAAACTAAAAGAGCTAGATAAGTTCTGTTTGCGTCAAATTATTAAGCACCTGAATATACAACTTTGCCCCAATTTAACCGAAGTCGTAACTCCTACTGTTTACGAGATCCCCATAGTGGCCCGCGAAAAACGAGAACCCTGTATATACCGCATATTTGAATTATAACATTAATACCGTGAGACAACACCTCATATAAGATACAATAACTACAGAATTATTAAAGTCATGGTTCTAAAATTACTTGGGCATGTTAAGCTAACATAGTCGAAGTCGTTTTTGTCAATTTTAGCAAAAGACGCCCAAGCGTCGGTACCTCTTTTGCAGTATATACCCCATATAGAATGCTAACATGAATACCGTGAGACAACACCTCGTATAAGATACAATAACTACAGAATTATTAAAGTCATGGTTCTAAAATTACCTGGGCATGTTAAGCTAACATAGTCGAAACCGTTTTTGTCAATTTTAGCAAAAGACGCCCAAGCGTCGGTACCTCTTTTGCAATATATACCGCATATTTGAATTATAACATTAATACCGTGAGACAACACTCCGTAAAAGATACAATAACTAGAAAATTATTAAAGTCATGGTTCTAAAATTACCTGGGCATGTTTAGCTAACATAGTCGAAGTCGTTTCTGTCAATTTTTGCAAAAGACGCCCAAGCGTCGGTACCTCTTTTGCAGTATATTCCGCATATATGGATAATAACATCAATACCGTAAGACAGGTGTTTTAAATCAATGGGGCATGGACCCCCAAGGGGGATGTAAAGTTTCTACAGGGGGTATGTGTTAAAAACAAGGCCTGGAAAAACTTATTGGTGGAAAGCATGAATCTACAATTTTCGCACTTAATATATTTTACACTGCATGTTCTATGAATAAATAAAGTTCTTTAGAAATGGACTAATTTACAAGGGTTACATGAGGCTTCACAGTGAGGCCAAGGGCAACTCGTTCAGAACCGCTGCTCTAAATTATAATTATTTGACTCTTACTAGTTCATATTTTCGGTAAAAAAAAATTATGTAAAATTGGAAAACTTTAAACCTTTGCGCTTTTTATGGAAATATTTATATACGAACAATAAAATGAAAATATTAAACGTTGACTGCAAGTTTTAATTTGTATATTTTCAACTTAACTTTAAAAGTTCATTTGTTACAAATATCTAAAAGGCAGTTTCATTATTGGCACAAGTAAATTTTGCCTCTAGCACATTTTTAATTCTATAGGAAATTATTCTCGTCCCGTTAGTGCAAAAAAAAATACAAACACTAAAGACATCTTCATACGAAGAAAATAGCCATGCATACTAACTATAAGCTACAACAATGATTTTAATTTAAGTGCGAATTGAAAACGTGTCAAATTTTCTCACGACCATACAACTATCTTGGATCGCCTGATTAAAATTTCTATGGGGTTTTTGTCGTGTTAATAAACTTCGTACGCGCACATGTTAAAATCTTGATGTTAAATATTTTCACGATCATCATAATGCGTCATAAAGAATTAAAAAAAATTACTTGCAGAGCAAAATTGTAGAGTGATGTCATTTTCATCTCACAACACAGTTTAAACGCAATATGGTTGGAATATATTATCCCAGTGTTATTCAACCAGTGTGCATCCTTCAGGTTTTAATTGCCAAAGTTTTCAAAATTATCTTGCAAGTTCATAAAAAAACAACTGTATAAAATGAGTAGTTTTGTAAAGGTCATGTTGTTGGATTTAAAAAAAAATGCATTGCCTATCCGTTTAAGTAATACAAAAAATGTAAATGAGCTATTATTTAAGGATAATACAGCAAAAAGATTTTCGCAACAAAGATTTTGAAACAATACATTCTCAAGAAGTTCCGAATTTGACACGAGTTTTAGGATGCGTCGTTCGAATTTCGCAAAATTATTGTTCTGTACAATTTTGATAAAAAAACACGTAGATCCACACCTGAGAGATAAATGTTATGCAACCCATTCGACGCACAAGCAAATAATTTTTGCTCACCTGCATCTGGTTACCTGGCCCTGCATAACATTATCCTCTCTGGATAGGTTTCATATGCACCCCTATTGCAGAATTCACCCCTGTTTAAGACGTACAGTGCTGCGCTCTGGCAGTCGGTAGGACTACGACGCAATAGTTGGAATATGGAGGGATGGTAAATCTAGTTAGTGGCTCATATTTAAGAGGGGTAGTTTGTCACTAGTGTTGCATAAACTAAGGCGGCGTTGAGATATATTATGTAAGGACGTGGACAACTAAAAGTGGGAGAAATATTGATAAATATCGATATAGTTAATATTGGCCTATGGATATCGAAAAAAATTGAAAGATGTTTTCAAACTTTTGGTGTTGAATGTCACCAAAACTTTTGATTATATTATTAACCGATATATAATATTTTTGAAATTGTTGAATAATTTTATTAATAATACTCAGATATTATAAATCCTCACATAATATTTTCGAAATTTTGATTATATTGTATATCGTTATACAGGGCTAGGAGAAAGTACATTTACCTTGATTTTGTGACGGTTAGTTGATTTTTTTTTTTAAATATTGAGTTTAAAAAAAGTTGAAAATAATTAAGATAACCAACCCACCGGGACTTTCTCCTAATCTTATCTGTATATTATTATCAATAATTCGTTACCGATATTTATTACCAATACTTCGATAACATTACATGCGCTGCTCATAATATTATCGATATTCTAATATCGTTATATAATATCATCGATACTTCGATTTTATTATATATCGTTATATGGTTTTTACGATACATCGACTATGTTATACATCACTGTATATAATTTTGTGTTGTGTAAATATTCGTATATATGTGTATTATTATTATTATTATCATTATTGTGACATGTTCTGTGCCTTTTTGGATTTTTCAGAACAAATAAAGTACTACTAATATCATCGATATTTCAATATCCCTATGTAATATTATCGATAATAGATATCGCAACTTTGGTATAGCGACGTTTTAATAAAAACTCACAAGTCATATTGTAATAGATTTAATTTAAACACACTGATTGTGGGGTTCGTTACAGGAACACATTACAAAGTACAGTGTGCAGTCCCATACGAACACCGTAGTGCTACAGCCATCGCTCAAATAAATAAAAAATATTTAAAATAACATAGTTATTAACATTAATATTACAAATACATTCATAACGTGCTCGATAGTGCGTGTGTGCGATGAAAAAAAAAATCTTGACGCGCGCCATCGAGCACTCAAACGTCACGGAGGCCTAACGTGGCGTTCCATTTCGGACGCGTCGTTTTCGAAAGGAGACAGCACATTAACCCATTTTGATTGGTCGCAATTGGAAATCGTCGAATGCGAAATAAAACGCCACGGCGTCTAGGCAAAAGAAGACCCTGGTCCACTCTTTAATACTAATATTGCGTTATGAAATGTTTTTTTAGGAATACTTCATACTGAGACATGTGGATATGCTCCTACGCGTTCAATTTTAAATAAATTCTATCGATTTTTTTCTCTAACCCTGAACATAGGTATTTATTCTAACATTACCCTGCAAGTTTTACAGGGAGTAGGCGCTGGCGGGCGTCTCTGCCCGCTTCTAACACCGATATTATAATTTCAAAAAACGATTCTCCATTCATAAAACTAAACATCCATAGGAAACAATTTGAACATTTTACTGAGACAATTTGTACAATACAATAAATATATTGGAAGTGACAAGGGAAGGTATTTATTTACAAAAGGGCTAGTACTGGCCTGTGTAGTGATATGATCCGGGAATGTACAGTGGGACCAAGGCGGCGGAAACAGCGGCCGACTGTTTCAACACGGACTTAAAGTTACAAGAATACCAAGTTTTAAATTATTACCATCGATAATTTGGCGAAAATTGAAAAAATAAAAAGTACAATTTTGAATAAGGTACCTAATAAAATGTTCGAAACGTCAAAAGCTATTACTAGATTAAATTTACGAAACTAAAACTTTTATTGTTCGCTAACACCGTTATCAAAAATTCGGGTATATTAGAGTACCTTCGAGTTTCCAAGCAATTGTGTTTTCAAACGGACAATAAGTTTCTTAAAAAGTCAAAAATTTGTGTTAAATTCTTTTAAAATTAAATGGCTAATAATTACCTTTTTGCATCTAGTTTTAAATTTGAAAAAATAATATTTTGAATTTAGAAACATTAGGTAATTTCTTAAGTGACGAATTCACTATTAAAAAATTTGTTAGTTTAAGTTGTTGTCAGCGATTATTTTTAAAGATTTCGTTGATTTTATGTCATTTTGACAATTGTAAATATCTTATGTGCATAAGTTAATTTAATAAATGAGTTTTTAAAAAACGGTTGTAAGTTTAGTCTGAATAAAAGCTTCTTATCGTTGATAAATAATAAGTACAGTGGAAAAACATTGAGTGGTATATTAAATAACCTATTCGTAAAAAATTAAGTACATAGTCTTTCGTAGTTGAAAAAATTACGGTAAGTTATAATTTCTTCAAAATTATAGCGAGATACTTACAAGATTATGGCCGAATTGAAACGTCTTAATTAGTTTGAATATGGCTTTGCAAGCGCAAGTAATCGCTAGGCCATTTGACGTATGTAGAATTTTTGGAACGATAAAGCTTTAAAATTTGTGCATAATTTGGCAAATGAATTTAAGTTGTTAAAAAATTTTGTATTTAGCGTTAAAATTCGTATTCTTGCGTCCATGGTAATAAAGATGGCCGTAGTCGCAGGCCTTCCAGGTCCCTCAGTCTCAAACAACAACCTAGTGCTACTTACAAATATACATGGATCAATAATAAATTCAATAATAATAATATTAATAATAATAATAATAATGACAATAGTTATGAAAGTTAAACATTGCTTTGGTATCAGTTACATCGAACAATAGTAATGATAACTTATTAAGTATAAATGTAGAATACTTCAGACAGCCTGAAGAACCACTGTTCACAATTGGCTAAGAGTTCGTGTGGACTAGTACGTAAGACTGGGAGGGGGTGGCGGCAAGCGCAAACCACCCCACGAGAAGAGTCATGTGCCCTCCTTCGAGGCGATGCTCGTACCCGAATCTTCATCCCCGGAGAGTATGGGCATAGTTGGCATCAAGTGGCCCTTACCTTGGTTAACCACACACTTACGCATGTGTTTCTCGAGCGTCGACGGCACCGAGAACGGCATCTCACAAAACCGGCACCGATACACGTCCTTACCAAGGCGTCCGTGCGTCTTCATATGCCGCGTCAGTTTTGAACTCTGCGCGCACGCATACGAGCACAGCTCGCATTTGTAAGGCTTCTCTCCCGTGTGCGAGCGTCTGTGCACCGTGAGATTTGAGCAGTTTTTGAACACTTTCCCACAATATTCACACGTATCGTTGCGTCGCGATTCTTTTTTTATGAGCGGTCCTGGAAGAAGCGCACTAGTTCCGGGTATCGTCTTATACTCGTTCTTTATGCTAGGTAACCACCAATCGTTCCTCTCGAGATCCAGCTTGAGCCTCTTGCTCGCTTCGAAAGAATCGCCGAACGGAGGAAAAAGCGGGAGAGGTTGTGGAGGTGGTCCTGGAAGCAATCCCTTCACGAATTCGTCGCGGATTTTGAGCTGATTGCAAAGGCTCGTGCTGTTGTTATTATCACGATCTTTACTAGCCATCTGGAGCTTTAGAGCCGAGCCCGATTCTTGCAGAGCTTGTTTGTACGCTTCGCTGTACTGGGCGATGTTACTGAGACCAAATTTATCCATCAGCTCCCCAACAAGGGAAGCTGACTGTAACGAGTTTTTTGGAGGCATCTGACTAGGAACGCTTAAATCCTCTGCCTCTTCTTCTTCGCCGTCAGCTTCGTCATCGTCCTCTTCCTCGTCGAGATCTTCATCTTCTTCACTGTCTTCTCCGTCTAGCGTCTCAACGGAGCCCGCGTTGCTTGTTCGATCCTCTGGTGTTCGGTGAATTTTCATGTGACGTTTGAGTTTTGAACTCTGCGCGCAAGCGTGATCACATACTGTACATTTGTAGGGCAATTCTCCCGTGTGCGTTTTCCGATGAACTTCTAGATTACTTGAAAACCGAAATTTTTTCCCACAATAGTCGCACGCGTGAACACTCTCGCTCGAATTACAGTTTTTTGGAGATAGTGGCTTTCCTGGTGGTGTGGATGAAGAACGCGGAGTAACAGTAAGTGGCTGCGGTTCATCCTTGACTAACGGGGAGATGCTTTGGGGAGGACTCCCCCCACTGTTACTGCTGTTGTTATTATTGTTATTATTGTTACTGCTGCTACTACTGATATTATTACTAGGAATACTGGTGGGTGGTAACTGGGATGGCGAAGGACTTGCGAATGGTGGTGAATGTTTGCGAGGTGATGGTGAACTGGCCTGCGCGGCCCCGGGACTTGTAGTCCCGGCCAACTGCCGTAACCGTTGCGAATAGAAATCGATCTGCGGCTCTAGTGATAAGGGTTGGTTAGGAGTGCTTCGTTCTCTTGGAGGAAGCGTAGGAACTGTTGGAGGACGATCTGCGGGAGATGGAAAACTGACGTGGGGAGGAACTCCGGCCGCCACAGCAGCGGCCGCTGCCGCTAAATTTAGCCCGTGCTGCCGGAATTGTTCGGTAACTAATTGTTCCATTCTAAAATGATGTTCGGGCCTTGAAAACAATGGCGCCGGTGGAACAGGACCGTGGCTTAACGGCGGCAATGGAAGTCGTAGAAGCCCACTTACTCCAAAAGGGTTGTGTAGATCCGGTGGTGGAAGCATGTGATGTCGTAAGCTCGGAGGTGGAGGAGGACCGCCTGAAGAACAACCGGAAGACGAACTACTGGAACTACTTGAACTGTGGTTATTATTACTTCCTTTACTATGCGGCGAATTTTCTACGTAGATTTTAACGCCGTGCGAGTGTTGGACGTGCTGTACCAGCCGCCAGGCGGAATGCATCCGTGCCTTGCAAGTTGAACAGACGTAGTTGCTTGGCTCTGTAACAAAACATATTTTACGATGAATATCGTGTAAAATTCACGGTGGTCGGGGGGTTGTGAGAATATAAAACCGCGCGCTCTCCTTGTATTTGGAGCGTAAAAGCAATTTAAGTGTCCATTTCGCAGCAGTGGCGATCTGCATGCGGCCACATGTTGGCGGACCATTACCACCCCCGCCGCGACAAAATAATAATAAAGCGAAAATCGGGAATGAAAAATTGCTCGGACATTTGCGTTCGGTATTCCGGACGGCCGAGGGTGTGCCGTACGTGCGATGACTAGAAATCTGCGTCTCGATAACAAGCGCGCCTTGGATGACAATGACGAGGAACCACGGATAAGTGAACATCTCGCGAGGTCAGACTTGAGACGGGCGGAATTCATTTCGTAATGATGGGATGGGTGATCGACGGAGGCTTTCCACTTTAAATCGTTTCTCTCTATGACTGATTGCGATGGCCATTGTTCTTTACCGGTAATTTAACGAGATCGATTCACTTAAACGCTGCCTCGTTCGCGACGGACGTCGGGGAAGCGGAAATGGTACGGACTTCCGGTTCGCGACACTGCTCCGGGCGACAAAAAGATATTTTTGCAAACTTCCCTGCTTCGAAGAATCTCAAAACTTACTTTGCAAATAAAATACGAACGCAAAAATATAGGGTGACAAGGATCTTTTGCATACATTTATTATTACAAGAGCGAAAGCGTCGATTCATACAGCTTAGTACTGCAGAATTGCTTAAGAAAATTAATACCGTTCAAAAAATTAACATATAAAATAAAACGTCCAAGAAAACTGCAAAATACTGACTAAAACGACAAAATTATTGAACACAAACATCTTCCTTGCTATGACAGATAGAAAAATGTTCTAAACTGGCAATATTTAGATCATTTTACGAAAATTTTACTAAGACATAATCTTTTAAGTAAAAATTACTGGTTGTTAATCGGTAACTCTAAAGATACGTAGGTTGACATTTACTTAAACATAATTACATACTGTGTAATTACGAAATAAATCATCACGCTCTAAACCGCCTTTGATACGAGTTGTTTCTCGATTTGCAACCGATAATTAAGCCAAGCAGATAAATAATGAGAAGCAGGGACGTCCAAATGATAATAAATGAATAGGCGCTAGATAAAAAAAATATCAACACAATGTCCTATTAGCATGTGCGAGAGGTGTGACTTGGACGTCTATAACAGATTTCTAAGGCATGCAGCATGCACATAGTCCCTTTTAATAAGATATTACACAAGAAGTTCTGAGAATTTAAACTGCAAGTTATTGTAAATTACTTTTCAATATCTACAAGTGAATCTATGATCATTTTAAGCAAACTTTATATTCTCTAAAATAGTTAAAGACATCTGAGCAATCTATTTTCACCTTCAGTTCTTTCAAGAACGGCCTAAAATAATTTTATACAGTTCTTCAAAATGTAAAAAAAATCAACGTGTAAAATTGCAAATGTATTTAAACAAACAAGAAACTAATCATTACATCGCTTAAATCGCAATAGATTATGAACGATAGAATGTGTCACTATAAAGGCACTGCAAACATGTCGACATCAAATGGGACATTTCGTACGGCATCTTGAATTTAAAGCCTGTTTTGAATACTTAGAAATATAAGCCATTAGTAATATCCGAAGGAATGTACGAATCCGATTTAATGGTGGCATAATTTAACACTACCGCGGAAGACATCGTTGTCATCTAAAGAACGTTGGCCTCGCACTGTGGATGAAACCACGGTTCTAATATGGTTCGATATTTCTCTATTTTACTTCCTTATGTGCAGAGCACATATTTCTTAAGGATATGGTCCGGAGGAACATGAGTCAAGGACAGGCGAGATGATTAAATATTTACAGTTGCTTGCTACAGAGAAAATGGCAAAGCGCTCTTGGTCAGCGTACAAGAAGTTGATGGAAGGAGTCTCGTGCACAGATCGCTTACGAACAAGAAAACAAACAACGGTAAAGATTTAACGAAATAAGATTAATGATTGCAATTCTCACCGCCTACTCTCTAGTGTTAAGTAAGTTGCTGTGTAAACTTAGTTGTTACGTATGTATTTTCGTTGTGAAGTAAATTGCATCGAGTGGGCGTCGCTACGACAGAGTACATTACGATAAATAGTGGTAGCCAATGATAACAATTTTTTTTTTTTCAGATAGGACAATGAACGATGTGTTTGCTGCTTACTTAGATGGCGAAAATTATTCAAAAACCACATCTAGAGCTTGCATACGCTCAACACCAAATTATTTTTTTAGGTTTTAATAATGTCTTTCATTTTGAAAATACTTCTAACCTGCTTATTTTTTTCCAGCTTTTTTGAAATGCTTATTTTTGAGCCACTCTAGGTAAAAAAAATTGCTAAGCAAAAAAAATTTAAAGTTCCTGTATTGATTTAAAAAATATTACTTGTGAGTTAATTTACGTTAAAATACTAGCTAAGTAGAAAAATGTTTGATAAGCGACGTTTTTAGTTCGTGCCAATATCATCTTTTATAATTACCTTTACATAATGGAGAGCTACTGATGATTAAAAAACACCAATACACAGCTTCGACAGAAACTGAATTAATATCAATCAAACAGCCAACTTGGTTTTAATCGATCCATAAGGAATTAGCAAAACGACGTACGAATAGCCCAAACTATTGTCCTCACAGTTTCGAAACTCGCAGATTTATTAGAGTTTGGTTGCCCTGCATTTAATATATATAATTCGCGCTGCAAACTGTTATAGTAACTCCAACGCGGATGTGTTGATAAAACACCTGAGCACTTCCTACTTAGCATATAACATCCTAACGGTACAGACTATTGATTAGTTATTGATATGCGGTTAATAATTGTATTTCCTTGACAGACTCTTAATATGCTCTTGTCAAAAAATCCGAAGAATACAGCCAGTGTGCGCGCGAGTAAACGAGGATGAAATTTGCATATGTTTATTCACAAAACAGATCTCAACTTCGTGATGGCGATGACCGTCAATCATACATCTCATAGCAATGTTTCTATTACGGAGGAATGAAAGAGCGCTTACAATGGGTCGGCTAGTTCAAAACACCCAGTTTGCATGTCGGATAATATTTCTATGAACCGATATGTTAGAAAGTCGTGGCTATGTATGGGATGCCTCGTACGCAAAAGAAATTAAATTCTGCAATTATTGTTTTGTTGTAATGAAAATACGTCTTCGCCGAGTGTTGTAATTTTTTGTGAGACTTTCAAGGCTTGGACAGGCTTAAGCTAACACAATACGATAAATCAAGTAGTGCAATAGGTCACGACAAATGAGCAACTTCTTTGCATCGATGACACGATCTTTTTTTTTAACGAGTGAAACGGTTTTTTTTGACACGCGAATACTGAAAGGTATTAAATATAAAGCTTTTAGCGACTAAAAAGTTATCAACATAAAGCAGCAATTTTTCTTACAACGTTTGTAATATTAAGTTCAGATATCTAATGCAAAAAAGTTAATGAAAACCATTTTTGTTACTAATGCATAAGGATGTGCGTTCTCACAAAAAGATCCTTTGTTAAGCAAACATACAGCCCTTTTAATCACAGGCCTGCCTTAAAAAAGCGTAATTTTAACTTTTTAACAAAAGATATGAGTCTCAAAAATGGTCAAGCATTTCTACCACAGATTCTTCTTAAAAGACCAATAATGATTTTTAATTTAACTTACTTATACTGCACAAACGATTCTTTCAAATAATTCAAGTAACTTTCCTCTTTTTATTTTGACGATGTTTTTCTAATTCCCCATTTTCCTGTGAGTGTTATTGTAAGGTCAAACTGGTTATTAGTTTTTTGAGCCGCTTGTGAGCACGGGCTCACTAATTAGGACAAGATAAATCAATTTAAGAACGAGTTCCGGTGCCCTTTAGGGGTTTCGACACGCCGTCTTGTCCACACGTCGTGCACAAAAAATAACCATCGTACATTAAGATGAACAGATGATAGTGAACCAGTACGACTCGTGCGGAATATAATACTTAAATACCTGGTTTTACTGGTGGCACCCTTTACCGGCCTATTAATCAGTATAACAGCTACTAAATACATTCATCTTCAATACCGGTCGTTTTTTGTTGCTCCTTATTATCTTACGCGCGCGCCTGGCTCATTCATGCGTGCGCCCAAGAGCACAAAAAACGTTTTACCACAGTAAAAGTCGAACGAAACTTTATTTTAAACGTGAAACAATATATCATACCAATCTGGAGTGCTATTCGTCAAAGGTTTCTATAGATTATTTCCTTAATGTCACGATAAGAGCGAAATGACCGCGATATTCAAATTTTTAAGCTCCGCTTCTTTGTGTGGTGTCCAAAAGCCATATCGGGTATTCAGCGGGGCTAGTTTCCTCGCGAACCGCCATTCATGAGTTGCCGGCCTGAAATATCGCCGAAATATTCGGGCGCCGCTTTGCCGCTCGCGACGGATAACTCCTCGGACTTTCGCAAGATGTTTCCAACCCCCCACGCCGTCTTCGCGATAAATAATCGCGGGTTCGTGGAGTCCTTTGTGCGCAGTCCGCGGCCACATTTTAAACATATGCAAATGTACGTAAGCCTCCTGCGATGACCGTGACTAGAAAGCGGAAGGATTGCGGGCGAGTGGACTAAAGGATGGAATAAGAGGATTAAGCACCTTTATTCGGGACAGAAAGCACAGCTCGTAACTCACACTCGCCCACAGTACACACATTGTGTTAACTAAGGGCGTTAAATCTGCATAAAATATCCGAATCGCTAATTACACGCGATAAACTTGAGGACGAATGACGATTTTACGATGCATGTTGGCCTCGCATGTGCAACTATAAATGACACGATTTCTTGGATGTAAATCACTTAATGGCAAGAAAGGTCGAGGGTCAGTAATGACCACCACGGATTCTAGTTGAAGAAAGACTCTATTGCAGACAGTTACGTGTCTGCGCAATTTGCTCTAACTTGATTTACTATCGGCTTCGGTACAGCATGCACATTTGCTAAATTACATTATTAACTCATTGTTACGAGTAACGTCTCTCTTGAATTTCTTTAAGTCATCAATAACCACCTCTTGTATTTGCATTTGTTTCAAACTGTCTCAACAACACACAATGAACAACTTAATAGCCAGTAAAAACTCGATTGCAACACCATCATGAACACTCTAAAACTTGTAATTTATTTAGAAAACGCAAGATTTGGTAAGGAATATCAAAGATAAGACGTTTAAAAAGAGTAGAGGGATGTAGACCAATTGATAAGATCAGCCATGATAAAATGAGGAAGAGCCTGGAACTGGCAGAAAATAATACAGTCGAACCAATTAAGATGGATGGAAACTCTTTCAAGTATGTGCGCAAAATTGGATGGAAAATGAAGACTGAAGAAAAAGCAGAATGAAGACAAAGAACACACATGAAAATGGACTGAGGCAAGCACTTAAAGAGAGAAGAGTTAACTGGAAAGAGGTGCCACAGATAACCATCGACAGAAAAAGGTGAAGAAATGCATTCAAGAATTAAGAAAATATACTTTGACACCGAAAATAATTAATTAGAAATAGATAATACAATATTTACAAAGGTTTTTCTTACGTTTCTCTTGGTAGTAAGAGCAGGTAAGAACATTATTTTGGGGTAAAAATTTGTAGTATAAAAATAAAACACGTATAAAATGCAAATAAAAATTAAAGAAAGACACGATTTCAATTTATTTTTGGTTTAAGCCCAAAAGTATCAAGGTCACTAATTATTTTGGCAAAATAATGTGTCATACAATTACATTAGATTTTAAAAAAATATGCATAACGTCTGGTTTTTTTAAATATAGTTTTTTAATTAGCATTAATTTAATGATTTTTAATTGAAAATGCTGGTAAAGGATAACTTCCTTTTGCGATATTTTTTATTTACACAGGAAAAACCTTTTTTAACTTGAATTGGATTAAAAAATAGATTATGAGAACATGTTTCACACTTGAAGTAAAACATATCACGTTGTATTTGAGTTTTTCCCGAGTTAATCGATTTTATTCCTCTTACAATAACAGAGGTACCTGCTCACTCTAAGAAAGATGAATAAGAAATTGGCCTGAATATTCATCTAAAGATAATTGTTTTTTTTTTCTGGGGTACAATTCAAGGTCTTCTACATAATTGATTTTAGTTTCTGATACTGTATCCAGCACTCAGAACAAATAAACAGAAAAGAATTTAAAATCGCACGCTCAGTGTGAGCACACCCTACTGTAAATCGCCCAGGGCTGTCATTTCATCGCCTCTGTTTATTAAAAAGGAAATCTCAATCTCATAGCAAGATTGATTTACAACCTATCGATAACATTTGCGACGCTGTGGTAGAATTCATAATCTTGTATTATGTTGCCAATTCAAAATTTAATATCGGTTTCACAACAGAGACGATCGCATTTAAACCAGAAATATTGGGAATTTTCAAACGTTACTTTTAGGGGAAGATTCGGAAAAGAATACGTGAGGTGTTTTAATATTTTTGCCATTAGACTAATCGGATAAATTTCGCCAGACAGTAACGATTACATTTTTGTTCTGAAATGGACTACTTGATATCTCCGAAAACTGCAAATATTGACCTAAAAAATTCGCATTTGCTCTACATTTTTCCATTAATTTTTTTGGGCATACGCAACGTATATTTGAGGTACACTTCAGCTGTTTATTTAAAACGCTTAAATTAAAATCAACAAATAAACCTTCAACTGTCGTTTCAGTGTATATCAGCCGTCATATTGATGTTGTCAATATAGCAAGCAAGCAACTGGTAAGCTATAATAACACAGGGTTGTAGTGAATACCTTACACTCACTCCTTGCCTGGTTATTAAATATTCCCGCTGACGACCGAGAGGGGACGGGTTGTGTAAGAATGACAGTTTGTTAATTTAAACGCCGCGGGTTGGAGACATTTGACACCCAGACTGAACTGTACGAAATACAATTTACTTACGAAGACGAGCATTCAATAAGCTAACTTGGTACGTGGATGTATGACATACTTCAAGAAATAACGTACTAATTCGAGTTTCTCCACAATAACAATAAGAAGAATAGAGGAACACAGTAACAGGAAGAAGACTAGAAGACACTTATTACACACAAATGTATCCTAAGAATATCGCATAAGAAAATGAAGGAAGAGAAAAATATAAACAGGAAAAAGATTAATATTATTCACAAATGTTTCATAAAAATATCGCATCATAAATTGAATTAACGATCATAGATAAAACATAAATTAAGTTGTTGTGTGATCAAAAAATTAAAGCTTGAGTATGAAGCCAATAATCTACCCCGCCACATAATCCTTGCAAAAAAATTAATTGAATTGCACAACAATATTGTCTGAGGCAAAATGTATGAGGGCTACATCAGACGTTTCCTCACAGTAGGGCAGTACACTTAAGAAACTTACAATTTCATAAAATTTTAAAAGAGAAAGATTAGAAATAGAAGTTCAAAATTTGTTTTGTTCCTTAAAAAACATATTGCTGTAGTAAAATTATAATGACTATGTTTTAATAAAATGTATAAATAATTATATACTACCAAGTGAAGTGGGTCGTAATAATTGTGTAATTATAACAAATTGGCGGGCCGCGTATTTGAGACCCCTTGTCTGAAGCATTTATTGGCGTTTCTACGAATAGTTATGTTATGATGTAAAAATGATCAAAACTTATTAACATAAACAACAAACCACTACATGTAATAAGCGAATTTTATTACTTTGTCGTTTTTTATCATACACCTGAAGCTTGTCCATCAAGATAATTACAAATTTTATGTCCAACTTTCTCTGTCAGGGGAGATTTATGTCCAGCTAGTTGCGTTAGGCAACAACTTGTTTATTATCGTCGCATATTCATTTCAAACGCGTGTTACTTAGCAAGCAACAAACAAAATAGGGTTATCAATATTGGGGCTGAATCATGCACGGAACAATAGTTTTTCAAATTTCAAGCTCGATGCAAATTTGTGGGGGCCGAAAGAAGCAGTTGTTAAACAATAGGTATTGTCCACCGCTGCTGGACACAACCCCATCGCATTTGTCGCCCTCTTTATCTAATAGAGCCACTAGACCGTGCGATGAATCGTTTTAGAACTTTAAAAACTTCTGCATTCATCTGTGGAGGGTTGAGATGTCCACCGAATGACGTAATCGTGACATGTGTCCACAGAGAATAGCTGATAAAAGGTGATAACTTTTGAATAATATACTTGCCAAGTGAATTTATTGCGCTGGGTGATATTCTTGTCCGGAAAACAGTAACATTTTTATTAGATTGCATAAGCGAAGCCAAAAAACAAACTGCAATTGATTATGAAGCGTACGCTAAACAAAAATATAAGAAAATAGTTTAAGCTCCCAATAACAGGACAGTAGAAAAATATTCGAAAAACAGCAAACATTTATTGTGGTTTATTAATATATAAAGAGCTTATAGTGCCACGCGTCTTTAATTTGAACTTTAACATCAAAATGTACTAGAAGATTCAATTAAAAAGAAAGTTTAATTTTTTTTTTTTTTTTAAGTGGTTTAAAAGCAATATAAGCGTCTTTGTTGCTAAAATAAATGAAAACGTTTTTGTATTGTCTTTGTGTTAGAATTTCAGATTTCGCAAGAGCGATTTAATGAAATAATGAGGGAAAAATAGAAAATTGTGATTGAACAATTTCCTTACCACTATTTGTAGTATTAGATTCTGCGTCGGCTACTTCCGTCCTCGATTTTTTATGGCTGTTTACTTCCGGCGAGGAACTAGTTTCCATTCTTTCTTGTTTAATGCTCGGTTTCATGTCTTCACCGTCTTCCAAGCTCGATGAAGTTAGAGGCGACGAAGACGCCCGCCTCTTCGGCGTGCTCGAAGCCGCGCCATCAACGCATAAATCACCAGGTGCTGGCAGTCTCGGAGATGCTGGCGGGGTGTGCACGCGCGTGCTGCTTCCTGACGCCTTTTTACCCGATATTGGTGCAGATATGCTCGGTCTTCTTGTGTTTATTGAGGAGAGTGGTAGAGCACCGTCATCGTTGTCTCTTTCTCTTTCTGTTCCTTGGAAGCAGCGACCGCCTGCGAAGTTTTCTTTGTTGCACGATGCTATTTTGTGCTGAATAAATCTGACGATATCGGAGAGGGCGAATGGCTTTTGGCAGACTCCACATGTTAAGATGTCCTGGTGGCCGTCTGGATCCGCCCCGTCTGCATCTGCTGCAACGAAAATAAATCATTAAGAATACATCTTAAAAAACCACAACAAAAATTTAACAGAAAAAAAAACAATTACACCAGAAACACGATACGAAAGCAAAAGTATGCTTCATAATTTAATATAAAAGATACACTACAAAAAAAAACGCAAAAACATCGAAGTAATAATTATGTGCCTTTAAGGCGAATTTTCTAGTCAATATCGTCTGATTATTGGTAAATTTTTCCCTTTCTTTCGTTTATATTTTTTTATACAGCATAAACTGAGGTTTAAGGGCGCAAAAATATCAAATAACAGACGCTTTCCCATGCATTAAAGACATTTTTCTTTGCCTGCTGATCCAATTAGCTACTATCTTCGAGTTACAGCTCTTGAAATCATCTTCATTAAAATACGTGGTAATCAAATTAAGTTGCGTTTATAAACATTTACGCCTGATAAACTTGATAATGTAATTCCGAAGCAACAGGACGATTTTCTGTCCTGTAAAACTCATAAATTATTTAATGAACCATCACGTGCAAAGCAAATTTCAACAAGTTACGAACACTGAACAGAAGGGTTAACCGATTTTGTTATTTAACACTAGATTGCACGCAATTCGCCGACAGCGTTGGTCATTCATCTGATAAATTGTCCCGCATATCGCCAGAAATATTCCATTTTATCCATGCGCGATGGTATAATTAACTAGAACACAGGAATATTAATGGTATTTTTGCAGCGTAAAGCTTATCGATTTGGGAAAACAGCTGCGAATCGAGCCCACCCCCCGATGTGACCGGGTGTCGTAATGACACTCGACAAGCGGGGTGTAGGTTACCCCTTTCCCCTCTCAAAGAGCGTGCCCAGCGGGGTTTGGCAATCACCAGTTCGACATATTCACATTTTTAATTGTTGGACGTATCGGGGAGTCTTGTTTGTTGGGTTTTATTGTCGGTGACTTCTGTATTTTTGATTTCAATCGCTAATTCATGCTGGTACACGTACAATAAAGCGCTAATGTGCGGTTAAATACAGGCATTTATTGCTATCGCGGTCGTTAAAAATGAAATTTGTATTAATAACTCAATGCGTGTCAACATTTTGTCGACTGCTAATGTTTTTTTAGGTACAAACTTTTGTTATATTGTAATATTGACCAGAGGCTCGTCCTTTTCTACCTTTTCTAAGCCAACCGATGTCCGGTTTCAGCAACCCCTAAGCTGACCACACCCTTAACTGACCAATGGGGTGCGTGTTTGGACACTACACGCATATATATCCAAATGTTTCTTTCTATTGGCTGACCTTTTGGACAATGGTCTTAATTCAACAAAACAAAGTACTGGCTGCATTACACGGTGCAAAATTCTCTGCATAATTATGTGAAAATCTAATCGCACAATCCCCATTTCACGTTTGAAGAACGTACAAAATATACAGGCTGATTAGAAAAATCTGTTCAGGGACATTTAAAAACAAATCATTGCTTGCTACAACATAATTTTTCAAGCTTACAAGTTTATTTATTACCAAACTTAAAACAAAACATTTTGTAAAATTAACAAATAGTAACGATCTAATAAAAAATATATATATATATCCTACGCTTTTTGAATCAAAAATTTTAAGACTAGTAAACAAGAAAAGTTTAAATAACTTCGCCACCTATCACCACATATACAAGATATCTACTATATGTGGTCCTTAATAATAAAAGATCTTATCAGCATATATAAAGAAACCAATATACAAGCAATTGGCCAGGAATATAGAATATTTACTGAGGGTCGAAAACAATCGGAAATATAGATAAAGAACAGAAATTGACTATCTTGGGGTCTATTACAGACCATTCTATATTATAATGTACAAGCTATTGATATCGACAATATTGTGATAACTGGAAAAATAACAGCAGAGGGAATACCTATAAAATTAAATCAGAGAGATACTTCACCAGGAAATGTTGCATCGTGGAAAATTAATTAGAAATTACCAAAACTACAATGGTAAATATACTCGATGCTATTTTTTTTGTCAATTATGTGTTCTTTTAAAATTATAATTAAGGGTCACATCAGCGTCAAATGTGTAATAAAAGTCTATTGTTAAGGATAAAAAAGCTTCAACCGTTCCATAAGTTCGTCAAAATTCCACTGTTTTTAAGAATGGAGAACTTTTCATTCGAAAGTTTTTGAAATTTTAAAGTTCATTTTTTTCATGTTCACAGGCATTTTATAGCAAACAGCCCCGAACAAACCAAACAATAATGTCCAGTAAATTAAACAAACCCTCCACATCCGCCATTTCATTTAAGGCTGTGTCCAGGTGCTACGGCGACCACAGCATGCTTTACAATGGACCAAACAACAGCAGTCTGAGATGGCCCTTTGTCCAAACCCAGAAGGGTTGTTTTGTCCTTTCTTTCGACTGACTTAAGAGCAAAAAAAATTAAACAACGAACTAGGACAAAATACGTCGTATCACGTACAAGCAAATAAGAAAAGCGACAGAACTGGGCAAGTGTCACAGACAACGAAAAGTGCCAAAGGCAACGTCACCTTGTTATTGTGTTAGTTCGACAACCTACCACTGGGGACACTAATAAGATCAGGCTTGTGTTTTTTGTGCCACAAGCTTTAGCTGGTCAGTAATCGCATTGGAGGCCTCTGGGGTTAGCTTGTCACATCGGTAAAATAGATAATTTAATGTCCAAGTTACCCGAACAAGATATATAACGTAACGAGATAATCTAGTTGGCCGCTGGATTTTGTTTATACCCAGGCAACTCCGAACAGGCATCGCAAAAGGACAAAATGAATTCGTGCGCTGTTTCAGCTTTGACGAAATAAAATTTTTGTGAGCTTGGTTTGGCAGTTATTTTCAAAACAATCAGCTAAAACGTCTTATAATTTTTGTTCTGTTGGACCAACAGAATATTTAAATAATAAATACAATAGCAAATTCATTTAAAAAGAGAGTTTAGTAAAAAAAGCTTTTGGAAAGAGAATTAAGTTACTTATAATGCAACAAAATATAACACAAATAGCATTTTAATGTCAGTTAATTCGGAAGTAATTTTTACTTTGTTTCGTGATAAATCGTTTTAAACGATAAAGTTTTAATAAAACCGTCAAAAATGCTTTCTTTTATTTTTCAAAGTTTCGCAATTGAACCTTTTGTCCTGTGCGACGTATACACTTTAAACCGTGCAAATGCCGTAAAAACTTTGTCATTGTAACGGGTAATTAACGTAACTAAAAAACAACTGTTTTTAACAACAATCATTTGCTTTGCGTCACTGCATTTTGTCAGTTGCATGCTCTACAAATTATTAACGCAAACAGTAAATAGTGCAAACTCATGCAATTAGTGACAAACTCTGAACTAGGTACAAAAAATCGTAGTTCTAAAATTACCTGCTTCTTTAAATAACATAGTCGTTTTTGTCAATTTTAGCAAAAGACGCCCAAGCGTCCGTACCTCTTTTGCAAAATATACCGCATCTATGAATGATAACATTAATACCGTAAGACAACACCCCCTATAAGATGCAATAAAGAGAAAATGATTAAAGTCGTGGTTCTAAAATTTGCTAGGCATGTTTAGCTAACATAGTCGAAGCAGTTTTTGTCAATTTTAGCAAAAGACGCCCAAGCGTCCGTACCTCTTTTGCAATATATATCACATATATGGATGATAACATTAATACCGTAAGACAACACCCCCTATAAGACGCAATAAAGAGAAAATTATTAAAGTCGTGGTTCTAAAATTTGCTAGGCATGTTTAGCTAACATAGTCGAAGCAGTTTTTGTCAATTTTAGCAAAAAACGCCCAAGCGTCGGTACCTCTTTTGCAATATATATCACAAATCACATATATAAATATTAAAGCAACGGCATTTTTTTTGTTTCTTCCATTTATGTTCAAAACGGCTTAGATTATTTTAAATCTAAAAACAGATTTGTAATCAGCTCAAAATTCTACATCCTTTGGCTTGTTTAACCGACTTTGTAACTTTTATATATACCGAAATGTCAACAGTGATAAAACATAGTGAAATATATTGTGCATCCCTCCGCTAACCATTTCAAAACGTGATTTAAAAAATTATCCTGCACTTTGTGCATGTCTCGATACTAAATAAAACTATGGCCTAGTTTCTACAACTATAACAAAGCAGTAAAAGTTGTGGGCAATAAAGGTTTTGCTGGCAAACAAGAATGTTTATCGCGTTTTCGGTTGGGGCATTACCACAGCCCTCGATAACTTCCCTATCAGTCACGCCCTTGTCATTGTAATACTTATATATCGTTGACTTCATGGCGAATGTAGAAAAAATACTAGACTAGATTATGTGCAGAAGGCAATGGGACAGATGCTGATTTCCAAAAAACCGTGTTGTAATGGCGTTACATCGTTATGGAACAATACTCGAAGCAAAACTTCAGAATATTACTAACGCTTTTTGATAGAAGTAATCTTATAGCTTTAAATTTGATTAAGCTCAATACAAATTTAATAAATGTACACTTCTCTTACATGTAGATCGCAGCATTGCTTTAAAATCACTTAGGAACTTTTATGTAAAGCGTTCGATCAGACAGAAAAGTATTTTGGTTATTTCTTAACGTACTCGATTGCTTCACGAAATAGCGTGCCTTTATCTACAAAAAATTGATTACAAATGAGTACATAAGAATACAGAAGATCTCTTAAAGTCAGAAAAAACAATAGAGAACTAATAGTCTCTCGCATTTGCAAGAATATTAAAAAAACATAGACTACAAACTCCACCATAGAATGCGTCAGTCTCTTATTGGGCTCGGAGTTAAAAGAGTAAAACAAAAGACACATAAGCCGTACATATATATTGTTGGCCTGGGTAGTTTGTGTCATGACCCAGCCTTCATTTGTCACCCCGAGAGCTAATAAAATAATTCCGAGTATCGCCACTTCCATAGTTTTAGTGAAGATCTGGACCTTATGTGACAGCATTTACGAGTTCTCGATGTAATCAAGACCCGAATGGCTATTTCCAATCAAGAGGGCTGGCTTTAATGGGTGGATTTGCCATATTTTAGAGACAACAATTAGTAACATGATTTGTTGGGACATTAACAGGGTCATTACAGAGATCCATTCAAATATATGAACCCAGTGTACCGAACAAAACCAAAATATTTTAATAAGTGTATTTCTTTCCTCATAAGTTAACATATCTAACAAACAAACAAAAGTTTTATGGAAGAAAATCTGTTTTTCCGAAAAACAACTACAGCAATTTTTATTTAATGGCACAATTTTGACATGTATTGTTATAAGCAAAATTTAGGCTTCATTTGCACTCACCTACATATTTATCCCAAAACAACTTCATTTTGAGAAAAAGTTCGTACGACATAACAAAAATCTAATAAACACCAACAAAATTTACAAAAATTAGCCTAACACACTAGAAAAAAAAATAACAAAATTGCACAATTTATTCACTACAATAACACAAATAACGCATACGATTCTGTTTGGGATGCTGACGATAGACTGATATAGAAAATATACAGGTAGTCAAATCAGGGGTGCCATGGGATGAAGTAGCTTAGGGTGGGGGGTGATCAGGCCAACTATTACTTGAGACCCTCGAATGGACTTCAATTTATAGGGGGCCACGACAAAAGAATTTTAGCAACACAGCAAAAATTGATATTAATGTTTGATATAGAATTATTGTCGAACGTTAAAAAGACCGTTGAGTTTTATCGGCAATCGTTGTTCAAGAAGCAATTGTAGTGGACAATTATCCTTTAAATACAGGACGATTTAGAGGGTATTATAGAGTGGACGAAATGTGAAGTTACAATTAATTTTTTTCAAGCAAATTCGACTGCTAAAATGCCGGTAAGGCGATACTTGTAGCGTGAAAGCTTAACATACATGGTGTCCCACAAAAGACATATAACATGCTTATGTACATACATTTATATGAAAGATAGAATTATCTATTAAAAAAATGTAAAAATATACAGGTGCTAAATATAAGGGGAAAAAAGGTAATAGTGTTTAAGGTTTAGCAAACATTTTGCTACAAAATTGACTGAGCGTAAGAAACACCCTGTGTATTATTTGATAAATTTAACTAGACAATGAAATTCCGAAGAGATTTGCTTTGCTGTTATTAAATTGTTAAATATTGATATTTATTTTTGAAAGTCCTACTTTTAATTTTTTTTCCAAAAAACATAAATAACTTAATTACTGTTAATTTTAGGCCCAAAACACCTTTTACATTTGTGAAAAATTATTAATTTAATGTGAAATCGAAATATTGCAAATTACACTGAGTGTCCTATTTAAACTATCAAACTTTTACATTGGTACGAGAAAACCAAACACTCGGTATAGATAAAAATATTTTTTGATTATGCAGTTAATGATTATAAACAACGTTTGTAAAAACAATTTTTTGTATCTGTATTAATAAAACAATTATGGCTGGAACTGAAAATGTGACATTTGTGAAAAAAACATTTTAACATTTTAACGTTTTTATTTAAATTACTTAAAAACGGTTAGTTTTATGTAAAAGAACACTCAGTAAATGTTGCAAACTGTTTTAGGTTATGCTACTAATGACCAGATATTTTTTTGAAACTTTCTATCAATAAAGGAGTCTTGTGCGAGATACCTTATTTGAAGATGTTTATTTCTAAGCTATTTTTTGGCCGTTGAAATTACCAAAGGCGAGTTTCAAACTTACTAAAAAATGCATTAAATAGTTGCAATAAAATAATACGTGCTTTTGCAAGGCTCACTAGACAAACAATTTCATTTTGTAAAATCTTCAGTATTCTCCAAGCAAATATTTGCAAAAGGCCTTACATATTATTATTGCTTAATGAATTCTCTAAACATCAAGATATTTATAACCCATTTCCCACAAACGTATTCAAAAATAGTCCTATATCATTTTTCATGTCCCTAACATGACGAATTCGGGTGTACTGGAGTAAACACATCCCTTTTGTGTTTCGTAAAGGGTTCACAATCACATTCCCACACAGCACCCACATCTGCCCAGGTCAGCCAGAGATAAATCATCGTTTCTTTCTATATTAAAATCTTTGATCTCTTTTCTTTAACCACAAAAAAATTAAGCAATGCATAACGAACAAACATCTTTAAGAAATTTTTTGAAAAATGATTTTCTACAATCAGTTGAAGTTAAATTGAGATATTAATAGTTTTGTTGTGACAGCAATCAAATTGATTCTTTTAAAATAAATACGTTTAATTAAGTATCCCCTAACTTTCTTTATAAAGAACATCTTGTAGAAATGCTAGTCCAGTTTCAAGACTAAGCTTACTTCGTATGTATTAAATAAGAAAGTTACTGATGCAGAGACAAGTAGAGTCTAGGGGCTAGTCTAGCATTCCTAAAAAAGATCGTTCATCAAAAGTGATTTTTAATTACTCTACGTTTAAAGCAAATGCGTTTTTTTACATAAGTGAACGCAGGTTTGCTAATATTTTAATTTAGTTCCGTTGATATCGGTTGAAAATGTTATGCACTTGTAATTTCAAACGTAAAATCGCACCTAATTATTTGGGTGTGACAATTCTGTAAGCTTTTACAGATCAAGTTTGTACCTAATCTCAATGAATAGAAAGAAACGTGTGCAAACAAAATTCTAAGATAACCTGTGGGTTTCCTGTAGGGTCTGATGACCATTGTCCGTCCAACAAGTGACGGTTTAGAAGAATGCCAAATGCGGTTTGACCCCTTCTTGCACTATAACACACGATGTAGAGCGTGGGAGAGTATTTCCCGAACACCTTGCACATCTACCTCTTTACTTTTAACTAGCCACCGTTAACACAGCGTCTAATCTACATCTCTAAAAAGAATTTCTACATTTCCTACCGTCTATAAAATATAATTCTCATGGTTTTTATAATTTATAACACACGTGAGCGATTGTATGGTAATTAATTTCGAGAATAACTAATCATGTGTCTAGATTTAGCAGTTAGCTGATTGCAGTATCGTAGAATTCAATTTTCGTTAGCATACTTTCTCTTTATAGGTCAAGATGTATCATTAAGTCGACGCCTGGAGATGCTGAAAGGCTTAATCTATCGAAAATCTGATCTAATGCTGTTTAGATCGAGGCGCATACATGCGCTATACATTACACATAAAGGTATTGTACAATTAAAACGTGGGAACTGAAAAGATAGGATCGTATCTCGACCACCTTGCGATTCTTTGTAGTGGGCTGACCTGTGAATGGTCCAGTTGTCAATCTCTGGAAGAGATCTGACCGTTGCCGGCATTCAAATGCCAACACTTTACCTAAGATATTCGATGCGGACACATTTGATGAATTGCTGGCAGTTTTGGACGTGTTTAGAAGATGAATATGGAAAGATTTAGCCGACGTAGCCTTCAGATATACTTCCGAAACATTCTTTATGTAAATTGTTTTTTAAATACACTGTTGAACGAATCGTACTACTCGTAGGTTAATTACTGAGGCCATCGACTAAATAAAAAAATTAAACTACTGGGCACAAATACGTTTCATTCAAGTTTTTAATGCAAATATTAAGTTTAAGCTTACTTCAAAGTTCTAAGTAAGTAACTTTGTTGTTCAATAAAACTTTATTATTTGGTAAGCGAGGACACGAAACATTTTACGATTTATTTTAAATATCCTGCAATATGCGATTTAATTAGCATAAGGCTAAATAATTAAATACCAGAGTATATTATTTCCAGGTTAAATTAGCCATGGCACGTGTTCTGAAACACAAAAACTCCACTAATTAATTTAAGAGTCATTTAATGATCTAATAATTCGCTACTATTAAGAAACCGTATGCAATATAGATGTCAACAGTGGAGATACGATCAAAAAGAATCCATCACCAAATACAAAAATTGTGGAGCTAGAGGACCGCACACATGCCGTAACAAGAAGCGAAAAAAATGTGACAACCTTCAATTATTCTGGACATCATTAGTTGGTATACGTAGCTATGGTATGCAAATTATAACAGGAACGACAAAGAAAGCCATCTGCTATGCTACCGAGCGACTAGTTTGAAAAAAAGGTTGTAGCTTCTGTTTTACGTTTGTTGTTTTTTTGGGTGCACAATTTTGTAGAGTAGCAATTTAAATTGTATCGAAAAAACCTTAACATTACTTTCATTTTCACTAATCGACCTCTTAAAACATATAATTTGCTACACTTTGAAAAATAAAACACTTCAAATGTTTCAAGTATTAACATATAATTTTTCTATTTGCGAAATAAATGTGAACAGCTTTCAAACGATAAAAAACCGAAAAGCTAAAAATTATTGCTTTTATAGTACGGGGGTTTCTTAAATTGAGGATTAGAGTCGTGTATTTTTTCATTGGCAAGCAATTAGTAATTATAGACATGGGCACAAAACAGTTCTAATTATCTCTAAATGCGTGCATTTTTGATTTTACACGCCTTCTAATATATGAAATCAGCAAAAAAATTATACCGGTTGCTTTGCTTAATAAACAAATGAGGAAAGAAGCAGTAACAAGCTATTAGCACAATTGCAGAACAATAAAGAATGAAAAGTATTTGTTTAATTAACATACTTTACGTGTGTTAATGCTATACGATTAATGTTTTAATTTAAAAAATGTCTTTACAAACTATTACACATGTTTCTAAATTTCAGCTGCTGAAATGGTACGCACAGAATCTAGTACGCTTTATATATTGTTGAAATACTTAAAGTTTTTACAAAGTTTAGGGAATTCTGTATTCATTCGTTATCGAAGACACGCATCTATTTAAATCTATTTTAATATTAAACGACTTCAAAAATTGCTAGGTACTAAAATTATGTTAAGACAGTCTTTCCAAATTGTTAAAAGGATGTTGAAATTATCTTGTGTTAATCAAAGCATGCCCCAATACTGATTATTCGCCCTCACTTTGATAAAATCACGTTTGAAAAGTTCTGATAGAACATTAACAAATTTGCACTATTTTCGGCAAAAAAAACAAAAAATCTTAAAAATCTATCATTCGCCTTATTACCACGAATAGAAAAATAATTTTTATAACTATTCGACTAATTTGATTCTCATAAATGGTAGCGTCGAATATGACTGAAAGGTAGATCTTGCATTCATCACCCTCGATTTTACCATAAAAGCAATTCTTAACTTTCATGGGGTTAAACAAACCCCACTTTACAAGTTGGAGGTCAATTAGGATTATAAAATGTTCATCAATGATTTCCATTCGTAATAAGTATAGTTATAAACTGTTCTTTCTTACTTTTCGATGTTGTCAGGTTAGAAAAGGGCCAAGATAAATAATATAAATAATTTAAACGATCGTTAGTGATACATGATCCACCACTTGCGATTTTGTTCACAGCCAAACTTTGCATTTAGCTATTTGTAGTATCTGGGCGATGTCCACTTAGAATCGATGCATTATTAATACGATTTGCTCAACTATCCTTGCACATCCTCACCTATAGGTAGATCCTGTGGCTTTCTCCATTTCCCAATGCACTTTTAACGCAATTAAAATTTTAACAACGTTAATACTAATCACTGTTGGACACAAAAATATATGTTTTCGTGCCGCGTTTGATTGAAACTGCCGTGAAAGTTTTAATTTGGTCGGTTTCATTTTGAGACCCTTTATGGGACTGGTAGTCGACTCTCGGAAGCGATTTCAATGCATATTCATATCCATATGTGAAGCTAATTATTTTTGTGTACGTCCGACACATTTCTGTTTGTTTGTCCTCGATATAGGCATGAAAAACATCACATAATTTGCAGATAAATTTGTTCTAGCCTTACCTCAACAATGTTTATGGGCAAATGCATCTGTAAACTTACTTATAATGCGTAGTTAACGCATTTCTTACCGCGCTATCGTCATTTATTCTTGCGTTTCGTACCGCGAGATCGTCATTTATTCTTATAAAAGGTAGCAGTACGAACTGGGCATTATTTTACTCAAGATATTTATATCCAGTTGCAGCTTTAGCTCATCAATTAGATCAAAATCTTAAATCGAAGATCGATATCTTCGGCTACTTGAGGTTTCTTCTGTTTGTTAACATCACGTCTACATGGGGAATGAATTTTTGAGCGGAATACGTGCGCTAACATCATTTTTAGTATTGTGTGAGACGTTTGTGAAATTTATTCCGTTTTGTTTCGACTTAATTGTTGTTTGTATGGGATTTATATGGTTCGCCTTGCTTATGGTGAGCGAAAAATGCGTTCAAATCAAGAATCAACGCGACCTGCTTCGTTTAAAGAAGTTTTTCTGTGATAGAAAAGGACCGTTCACTTACTCTAAAGTCCTGATACGTTGTTTAGATTTTGTCTACAAAACTACAAACGTATTTAAGAGTTCAATTAAGACAAGTATATTTTCGGACAGTTAAAAATAGCCCCCCCAGCGGTCCTGCCTAATATTTTTCGACTTAATATTTCGTTTAGTATCCCATCTCTAAGTCTAAACCAGCTTCCACTTAAGCGTACCCCATTGTTTTGCTGGACGATTGTAACCAGAGGGTGGAATGACATTTTTAGACTACGTTATGTTAATGCGTTGGGTCCTTCAACTCGTTAAAAAACAGATGCAGTTTCTAAAAATGCAACGGCAGACTCGAAAAACTAACCAAACAACATAACGCAGTTACACGCATTAAAAAAATAATTACCAGCTGTGCTGATAGTGGTAAACACACTTTGAAGTTGTTAATTTCGAACAAACACGATTTTAATATACTACTACACTTTTTATTCGATTATTAAAAAGAAATAACTCAATTTTAGAATTATTGAGCTTACGTCTAAACATTACAATATTAGTATTAATCTCGTTGTAAACTTTTAATCCTTTATAAAACAGACAATTTTTGGTGCAATTTCGTTATGTGAATAGAAATTTAAAATCTTTGCAGTTTCTATTTGCAAAATCGTGAATCTTGGGTGACATATTTTAACAAAAATTTGGAAGCAGGTTATTTATAATTTTGAAAATTAAAATAATCGTATTATAAACTACCTGTTGTGCCACTGTATAGTAACTAGCATTAAAGTTATTTTGGTGTACCTGGAACAGGGTAAAATAATTCTCATAGTCCTATTTTCCATTTTTTGAAGTCGGTTTCTTCCCAGAAATAAAATACTAGCTTTATTCAAAATGGGGTGCTATGGTAATTTTATATATTAAAATATTAGTAAGAATTGGGAGTTTACTACTGAGGAAACCAATTTTTTTAGAAACCAAACTTACAATGACTTGAAAAGAGAATCAACTAAAATATGAAAACGTTCGTATAATGTTCTTTTTCTGCTATATCTAGTGGTGTATTTAGTGTTTTTATCTGAAATTTACACAGATATTAGCAAACAAATTTTATCAAAATATTGACTCGGTAGATTCTTCTTAAAACTACAGATAAAATAAATTTTCGAGCAAAAATCTGTTGTACATTTCCACTTCCACGTAGGTACCGTGTATAAATTTCAATTATTAACTTTACAGTCTTTTTAATTACGTATAATTCGGTGACTTTGACTTGGCTATCTTCGCATTATCTCTCTCATTGTTTGTTTTACAAAATGCTTTTGTATAGACGTGTACTTTATGGTTGTTAACAAAATAACACGGGCTTGTCGACATAAAACGTGTGTGTGGACATCGTACCGGTCTAGCGTTATCTTATCAGCAAGCATGACCCAAGCGGGCTCGGTCTTATCACAAACAAACACCGCTCACCTGGATACCGAACCTCACTCCATCAGACATCCGGTACAGTTTTTGGAATTACATTTATATAAGGGAGAGATAACGTTATGACCAAAGCTAGTTGCTAAATTATGTCAACAGGCCAATATATTGAACGAAATTTATGGATTGCAGATTACATTCTTTGGCGATCAACCGTATTTCACCCAATTAGGGACATAAATACTTTATTGTAAATAGATTAGAAAAATTATAAATTAATGCATTAAAATCCAAAACACAACACAGAAAAATCTAAGGGCTTTAACAAAAGAAGATTCTGTCTTTTAGTTCTTACCATAGTTTCAATGGGCTTTTTTTTAAATGTACTACACCAGAAACATCGGCTGCAAATTACCACAAGATATTTCAAAAATAAGTACAGATAAAACGTAAAAGCGTTTTAAATTTTCGAATTGTAGTTTTTGCAAGCCTATTATCGCAAAAAATATAATTTCTTCATACACTTTTGTCATTAGCGATGAGCAGTATTCTTAGTGCACGATAAAGAAAGAGGCAATTAAAAAAAGATGAATACAAATCAGATATTGATTATTTTGTACAA
The DNA here is from genome assembly GCA_947652605.1 of Elmis aenea. Classification (NCBI taxonomy): domain Eukaryota; kingdom Metazoa; phylum Arthropoda; class Insecta; order Coleoptera; family Elmidae; genus Elmis; species Elmis aenea. Next base: position 943,281 of record OX393581.1, on the reverse strand, counting down.
CCCCTTGGTATCGCCCTTAGTCACGACTCAATTGGAAAAGTGGTTGATATGAATTTACATTTAAAAGTGCAAGGCATATCACTTTACACGTTGACACAGCACAGCACAGCGAAAAGAAAAGTTGTAGGATATTCTAAAATGTTGCCAGAGAATACTAGAAAAAATACTTAATGGCAACAGTAGAAGCGAACAATGAACAAGAAATGTATAGGCAATTTAAGCAAATTTTTGCAATAATTTTGTATATACCTATACATTCTTATGAATAAGTAAATACAACTTGTTTTATTGTTTGTACGAAGAGTCAAAAAAAGTGCCCATTTTCTTAAAATAAACTAAAAAATTCAAGCTCTCACCTTTCAGGTGTAACATTTTTAAAAGGATTAGCTAGTTGTAAAATATCACAGAAGACGCTTAAATGAGCTATTGATTTGCACATTATATCTGGCAATAAGATTTTTGGCTTTGTGCATAATTTTCTACACAATAATGCATAATTTTTAAATAATCCTGATGGATTACTTAATGTCTTTTCGACCCAAAGTACAATATCAGTTGTGAAAATAACACAGGGCTTTTTCCTTGTTATAAATGACAAAAGATATTTCAACAAAATTATTGGGTAAAGCTTATTTTGTCTCTTTTATCTACAAAAATATCAAATAAAACTTTAATCAACGATTAAGTAATACCATTAAGTATAAACATAAAACTCTTATTTACAAAATAATGCAAATAATTTACAAAACAGACGATTGTAACATAAATCTATATGCAACTGTAAAATTACATTGCGAGAACTTGCACTGTAAAATTAAGTATTTGATAATACTTTTTAGTTGAACTGTCGAATGAGTACTTAAAAATGTCCGCACGAAATTGCATTTCTAACATAACCTACACAGGAAACTAAATAAAAGTCGATTGCTTGATTAATTTGGTGCTTTTATTAACTTTGCATAATTAATAAAATCAGGGAATGATTCCCTTAATCACCTCTAATCCTGAAGTAAAGCCGTTTGTAAATACGGAATAAAAAAATCTCATATAATTCAAGCACGTTTGCATATCGCGAGAGACCATTGGTGGATGTCGCCCAGTGAACGATTGCAATCGCATGTACCTTGAATTAGATTTTGTTTGATTCAAGATGGCGCCCCATTTAATAATTGTATATCGCCAGTTGGCCCCCAAATATAATTGGACATAACAACAATATCACTGCATGACTTAACGGTTAAACCAATCGCAGATAAGGTGACCAACTTTGAGAGGACACAATAATAAATGCTTACAGCTTCGAAAATTATACAATGTTTAAAAAATAAGGTTAATAAGTAATTTTCTTCAAAATTTGGTATTAAAAATTTTGCTAAAAAAATTGGTTTTAAAGCAAAATCATTTATAATAAATCGCAAAGTACGTTGTCGTATTGAATTAGTTGATTAAGCTAGTGTGATATAACTTGATTAAAAATTTTGATAGAAACATCTGCATTGTACGCGATTATCTATTGTTTCTGATAATGCAATAATTAAAATTTTTCATCTAGTCTCTTGAAGAAATGCTTGACCATGCAAAACTCTTTTGCTTTCTTCAGCAGCAATACTTTTTTTTATTAATAACGCGAAGAGATGGGCGTCTTGCAACTTGTATAGCATTCCTTCAAGATTTTCTCTATGAAACCGATGTGATTTAAAATTTAATGTACTATATATGAAACGAAACATTAATGAAATTTTTTAGCCTACTATATGGCCACTCCAGAAAAATGATTTTATGGAAATGTCACGGAAAAACCACATGCCCTATTGACATTCAGTTAAGTGTCTCGCAGTAATTTGTTTTGCTATAAAAATCTGAGCTATAAAGTACAAAATCCGTCCTGTGTTTGTAATTAAACAAGTATTTAAATAAACCACTTTACCAAGAATTCGTTTACAACAGATATTTGACGGTTTTACAACCTCAACAACATTAATTAATAATTTTTTAGCAGTAGGTCCACCGACACTAAACAAGAAATTAATTGTTTAATGAATTTATATTCCCCGCATTAACGAGAGGTAGGTCAAATCAAATTTATTACAAACCGCTAATGCGTTTTACAACAACTTTACACGCAAGTACGTAGAGCATTTTACAACTATACAAAATACTCAACTACATAAAACAACACAACATAAAAATCGGCGTTAGATTTATGCGTAATAAAATTCAATTATCTTGCGGTTTCAAAGTGGCACAAGGAATTTTAACTTTCTGAAAAGCTTGCCCAACAGGGTTATTAAAATTTTATAATTTCCAGTTTTGAAAACAGAACGAAAATACAAGCAATACCTAAGAATTAGTACTGAGTTTTGTTATCATTAACTTTAAATAGTATATAAAAAGATTTCTATGTAAAGTCGTTACAGAATTAGAGATGCTAGAGATTATCTACCATGACAACACTCGAACACATACTGCACAGACAACCATAAAATTAATATTGAAACGTAATGAAAGTTTGAACACATACAATATTCACACAAATGTTAATCTACCAGAGTTCAGGGTGGACCAAAATTCGATGGGATTACTTGAGAGAGAAAATAAGCAATTCAACTATAGTTTCCATTTAACAAAAGGTAAGTTTGTGTCATAACTTTTTAACCGTAAGCGTAAATTTTTTTATAAGCACCAACAAAGTCTGCGTGAAAAAAATCTAAAAATATAAATTTTTTCGATATTTATCCAAGGATAATAATTGTTATTTGTAGTGAAAATCACTTGTCTATAAAGTTTTAAGCCTATTACTTTAGTTTGAAACTTATCTGCATGCAAAAATATGATGCTTTTACAAGACAATTTTGCTGTATTAAATTATACTTTGAAATTGTTAGAAATAAAATAAATAATACTGGTGACTTGAAGTACACACCTTGTATATAAAGTACTTCTGCAACGTGTATAAAACTGTACAAACCACAAGAATTATTAGAAATATAAGCAAGAAATCTCTTCAAGTGTTCCAGCCTAACACTAAAAATGCATACATTTACATGTTTTGCGCGTTTGAAAGTAAATTTTAAATCAATTTAAGTAAATAATAGCCTGGCGTTAGGCGCAAGAAGTTGAAATCACATACATAGATGACGTTTTCCTTTACAATAATTTATAAGCCCTAACTTACAGCGAAACATTTATAATTTTGCCGTGTAAATGTTACCTGAAGTTTGTTTAAAAGGCCGTATTTGCATACAAATTGTTCATTAATTTAAGAACATGGAAGATAAATCAAGCTAAAATGATTTTTTTCACTGAGTACCGTTGAAGAAGAACAACGATTTTCAGGAATTATTAATGCATGTGTTGCAAAATTGGATTATTTTTAATGCGTACATTTTTGTGTGCTCATTAGCAAAGTACTTGCAATAATTTTACATGTTATTAACTTGTAGGTAAACAAAACAATAAGGTTACTATACTGATGTATTTGATAAAATACGCTTGTATAATTAACGGCACAGTTACAATACTACGTTGACATTAGTTTGATAGTAAAAGTGGGTCTAAAAATAGTGTAAAAGAACTGACTATATTTAAAACTGCCATAGTTGTTCCAAGGAAAGATTAGGCGAGGTTTTTAAACAATTTTGCGTTAATTACATTTGCAAAATTAATAACTAAGTAAATTTGATTACAAAAATTATTGTGTACTTTAACAACCAATTATTGAAGTATGTGTCTGTTTTTTTGCAAGTGTTTCAAAATTTCCCTCGTAAAAATAATTAGTTTACAATGTAGGATATTATATATAACTACAACTACATATTTGCAAACAATACAGTCAATAATATATATATTTTTTTAATTCCTACGGTATGTACTGGGAAAATTTTTGAAAACTTGATGGAGCTTTAAAAAATATTTTAATCGTTTTCTGAATAAACTGGTAGTCGTTATGAATCTTTGCAAATTAAAAGTAGACTCGTTAAAATACGTACGGTAAAAATTACAACACAAAACGAACAAATTTGTGGAGTAAATAAAATTATTTGCTGTGGAAAAATGGAATAAAAAAATCATAAAAAAGCAAGAAGAAAACGATGGTTTTATTAGACGACCTCAGAACTCCAAAGACAAAAGAATGAATGAATAAAAGAGAACCAAAAGAAAACAAATATTTACATGATACATGAAATATTTAACCTATACTGTTTTGCAAATACTAGCTATTAATTTCATTTGAAAACTATATTGATACAATTTCAGAAATTAAAGACTGAGCATCTTACATTACCGCTGACCTGATAATGCACTTACCATAATTAATTACAAGATTTTTTTACAATAACATAAACAAAATTGACGCTTCTAACGATAAGGCAGAATTGCATATCTCCATTATTAAAATTTACTGTACAATCAAGGACTTACAGTTATCTTTTATTAGAGGTAGTTTTACGTATGTAAGTTTATTGTATGAACGCAGCGCTAAAAAAGCGTCTTTTAAGCCTTATTACACGACATGGTCTCGAGAATTTGATGTCAAATGTCCAAACAATCTTTTAAATTTAATTTTTATCGCCAACACAATACAGAAAGATATAAATCAAGTCACCGTTTTAAAAATAAGTGAATATCGAGACATAAAATCAACTCTAGCCACGCTATAAGGAGTAAACATTGTCTTACAACGCTGACCGCTGTAATAACCTCATGTTTAAAGACCACATCACACAAATAAAACCCAGCTATTACGTTTAAGCGCGTTTTAAAATCGTAAACACGGAGTTTCATACGTGTTTCGTCCACAATTAAGCGTCATGCATCAGAGAAAAACAAAGAATGTCAACGCGAACTGGATTAAGTCGCGGCGGATTTTACAAATCAAGTAGTTCGATTACGAGTGGATCTCCGGTGACCTTTAAAATTACGGGGTCGTGTCGTTTCATAGTCCAAGCCTTAAGAAATCGCTGTTCCGGGCGGCTACGCTTCGCCGGACTTCTTAGGCTTAGCGTAACTCCGGTGGCTTATTGTCCAGTTAGGATATTATCTCTAAATATCAAATACCATGAAACAAACAAATCGTATCGATTTTTAACGCTGTTGTTTTGCTAATGTCTTGTGAATTTAAGCTGTCGGCAAGGAAAAGAAAAAACGATTGATAAAACCGAACAGTGAAAATAGGACGAAGGATACTGATATCCGCTTAGCCTAGGTAAAGCTTTCCGCTAATGACAAATTAAATTGCAAAAATATTTCAGAAATTAACAAAGGTTTAATTTAAAAAATCGGTTCTATTCTTTTTGAAGATAGCTTTAAGACTTTCGTCTCTTGGTCAGAATTTACATACACACTCAAATCATGCACCATCACAAGAAAATCAGTTTAGTTAACACAAAAGAGTACTAAACTAAAATTTGATGAAGAGCAAAATTAATACTACATTCTACTCTGATTCCAGTATAATAAACAACTAATCAAATAACTATCCGACAGTCAAAACTAACATTACATGAATTACCCAAAGGTGTAAGACATAAAATAAAAACAGTACTCATAAAAAATAACATAGAAACATGTTACAAAACAACTAAAACTACACATAACTTTACTAGCATATTCAAAGACAAAATTTCTTACGAATGCTGAGGAATTTACTAAACTGATTATATTTGCAGTAGTTGTGTTACACAGGAATAACTACAAGATACATGAAAACTCGTGTATGGAACACAAGAAAGAAACATTTGCGGTCCAATATTGTGGTAAGAGGCTTTGGTCAAAAAGAGCTTGGAAAACGGTTGTAAAAAACAAATAATCATTGTCGTTCACGTTAGTGAAGTTAGCACTATGACTCCTGTCTATGTAGTTCAAAAATACCGAGTGAAAGTTCAAAGAAAGTCGACATTATCGCGGTGAAACCGCAGTAGGTGTGAATTTTAATTTTAATTCGTTCGCCCTTCGACCTCCATGCATGTAAATCCGTCCCCCGATTGCAAAAATCATCGCCGCTATAAGAGTTGTGAGACATGCGACTGCTTCTACATGCACCACGTCCGATCGTGCAGTGATGAGGATGCAAAGTTATGGACACGACATTCGCTACAAGCCTCCTTGATGTTATAGTGACCGAGTAGGCGAAATGTTTAATTTAAACTATCAGCTCGAGCCTCGATGCATGTTGGCACGTCAAGGGTTATGATTTAAAATGCATTTCAATGCGAATGCCATCCGCTTTGGCTTAAGTTTCAACATCTCCAATCGCCTTTGTGCAGGAAAATTACTAAAGTATTGATTACCTACGTACGCTCGGCTAATATTTATTTCTTATCAATTTAATAGCTCGGCCATAACTTGAAGCAAACACATTATCAGATCAACATTTAAATACAGCCAGTTTCTTCTCGAGTATCATGTATGTGTCACTTAGAGGCAGTTATGTAAATATACGCACATATCTGCAAATATCTAACAGGCCTAGCACATCGCGGTAGTTAAAATATCTCTTTATGCCCAAAATGATATTACTTTTAACTATCTGTTTTATGCATGAGATGGCCGGGCTCTCTTTATTTGGTTGCTTACGATATTCTCCTGTTTACTTTTGACCGTGTTTCTTTAATATTTAGGGACGTTATTTATGCTGTGCCGCTGTAGTTTTGGGATACAGCCAACTCTGATCGTCTTGGCCGCACTGCGGACTGAATTTCCAATGACCACTACATATCTAAGACCATTAGGCAGAAATTTCTTTTTGTAATTAATTGAGATGAATAAGAGTAACATTCTTTAACTGGATTCTGAAAATATTGCGCCAAATATTAAGTTCTTAAATTGATAAGCCCAAACATAAGCGAAAAAAACTAAAAAGCTCTTAGGAAAAATACGTATTTGATTAAATTTAGGTCAATTATCATCTAAATAAGAATTTTCTATTATTATGAAGCCTTTAGGTACACTTTTAATTTTCGACATACTTATTCAACTCTTTTTTGTGCAAAAAATTATTGCTTTATAAATTAAAAACTACTTTTCAAACTATTTCTTACTTAAGTAATTTATATAGTGTGTCTTTTATAATGTATCTTGCTGAAGTTACACACCAAAGACGTTAAGCAAATATGCATTTATCATTTGAAAATGTTCACGCGATGATGCAATGCAAGCCCAAAAAAGATTTATTGAAGATTTTAATACATAGGAGTATTTGCTTTAAAAACTGCTTGCAACAATACGTAATTTTTAAGTAGATAGTGCTCAACTGCACTTTAAGAAAGCCTAAACAACGTTTTCATTATTGCAAGTTTATTTTCTGGCATTTTATTGCAGAAGTTTTTCCTTTTTTACCTTCCGATATTTATAAGGATAAACGCTTTGAAAACAATTAATTGTTTGTTGCAGTATTTTTTGTTATACTCCTAATATTTAGCGCAAATTAACCGTTTACAAAGTAATAAGATGTACTAGCGTAATTTCAAGTACTTGTAATTTGGGATTAATTTTATCTCACACGCTATGATATTGTTGGAAATCATCTTGTTATCAACACAGCAATAACGGAATTTAAACATACTAAAGTAAACTTTGTCAATATACCGTGTTATCTTTAAAAAGATTGCAAATTGTTAGTTTGTACTTTATACACTTTAAAAGTTGTATTATCTGTAGGCATTACTTAATTTTAAACAAGTAACGTACATTACTGCCATGTAAAATTTTTATTTTACAAGAAAAGTATTAAATATATTAAGGATTGTGTCCGGGGATCTTATTCCTGTATATTTTGTGAATTTTCCCTGTAAAATTAATTTCTAAAATCAAATAATTACACAAAACACGCCTTCAATTAAGTTGTGCTAAAATTTGTTAAATAAGTCCCATTTTTATTAGTACACTTCGTCACCTATTCTTCGAACAATCGCCGTTAACAATTGTTAAGACTTCAAACCATCAGTTTAAACTGTGGTCAAGCATGCAACACGCCTGTTTGCGGTAAAACGGACAACAAAAACCCAATAAAACGCATAAACCATCTTCTCAATGCCATCCCATGTTTAAAATTCATTCAATACTGAAAGTAGCTGTAAATATGGGGGCTATTTTAAGTAATATTTGGGTGGTCGAACTCATAAAATTTGTCAACATTACTTAAGACTTTTAACAGTACGTTAGGCTGGTTTATTTTAACATCTTCACCGTCCTCAGGTTCTTACACAGAGGAGTACGTAATTAATTGTGTATTGTTAGTTTTACGGTACCATAAAATGATGCAGGCCCATAATAACTTAACTTTATTATTGTAACGAAAACCGACAACTTGAAACCCAATTTAATTTAGTGTACATTTGAAAACTGCACTCAATATCTTGTGTATTTAAACAAATTAAATACAAATTTACGTTTTTATTGCAGATACTAAAAAATGAACGACTGAAGACGTCATATATTAACAACAAAGATTTATTTTACGATACATTCGTATGAGGCGTGAGAACTCTTTTAATGAGGGTCAACCGTTATATATTTTTTAGTTTTGCTCAATTTCGCGTAACAATAACGCGATTTTTTAACATAAAATGAAAAAATTCTCCAAGGTTATGTTGATAAGATTAAATGAGCTGGAAATTGTTAAAAATTAGCTTTAAATGAACAACAAACTAAACTAATCTAAAAAAAAAATATACTAACTGTAGTTTGATATGGTTGGTAGTTGCTGTCAAGTAAGCCTTTGATGATCAAGTTTTTAAGAAAAAATCGCAGAATTGTATGTATATTGAAATAAACACGAATGTCGCGTGTGTAGATTAATTACGTTGCGGTTTTTTTTTTAATGTCTGCTCGTTTATACCATTTAACTTAGTTCCTTTTGCTGTATTTAATAAAAACCAATACAATTGCAATTGTTTTATGCGTATATTTTTGATGATATCATTTTTTTACGAATTTTTCTATAGCTAAGCAAATAAAACATAAAATATTGAACGTGTTTTGGGCTTAATTTTTGCCTCATACAGGTGTCCGGTTAATTTTGTATTCCGGTAGTGTTTGAAACCACTTTTAATAGTTCTGCAAATATTTAATATCGGCAAACTCTTCTGTTACAATCATTAATGTGCTAGTATCGTTTGTTTTAAAGTTAAACAAACTAAGGCTCTGTTCGTTTATTAGCATAAAACTCAACACGCCATCAATTTACCTGATAATCGCCTGCATATTTGCCGATACCTCAGTCACCCGCGGTTAAAATGTTGGTAGTTTTACAATTATAATTGGCAGACACCTATGTGTCGAGTTTTTAGCGATTAGCGGTTGGATAATGCGAATAATTTAAATTAAAAACGACACAAAACAATGCGTTTAGTTAAGTGTTTCGTTGTCATATTTGACTGGGGCTATGGACAATTTCTAAAACATTTTCCATGCTAATGTGCAGAGTAACAATATCGCCAAAAGAAATATTCCTGCTACTTATAACTCGAAGAGACTTTAAACACGTAATAAGCAATAAATAAAATTTACATTCACAAATGATATCACTGTTCCACATAAACAATTTACATAATTCAAAAGAAACCGAATATAAAACTCTTAGTGGTATGAATTTGATTTATTTATTTATAAAAAACCAAGGCTCAGAGCTTGAACGAGTTAAACAAAGTTAAACCTTTTCGCGTTTGTTTGCAAGGCACAATTTAAATTAAAACACGCAACGCAAATACTTTTCGGTAAAGGTACATCATGTAAATTATATAAAAATGTTTAATTAGGTAACGTTAAAAATGAGAGCGAAACCTTTCCACGGACTAAAATTTGCTTTGTTCACGACTTGGACGTTTGTCAATAGTTCGCGTAAAATTTATGGATGTCATAAAAGATTAATATTTGATCTGAGGCGAAACGTTCGCGGATAGTTCGTGAACTCGAGAAGTAATTTTTTAAGCGCCAAGCAAAAAAGTGGTTTTTACTGCTTATGTAAGTTTAGCAACGCAAGAATTGTTTGTTTTAATAATAAAGCACAACAATTTTTACAGTAAAATCTGAATTTGTTTTTCGTAGGTTGATAGGTACAAAATAAAATCGGAACTTTGTTATTTTTGTAATCTTGAAGCGGTATCGTAAGTTATTGCTCCACTATGCACACGTCACGGTGCATAGTTTTAGAATTTTACTAACTAAGATAATTTAAAGACAACATTGGTATACAAATCTACATTATAACTGCAAATATTAATCAAAATTATAATAGAACTTGTGTTTTTATTAATTTTACGTAAAGAAATGAAAACTACATTTCAATGACATTCAGAAAATTGATCAAAGATTTACTTTTTTGGTCAATCACGTGATGTAGAATTGGGATAGAACATTTTCGTCATATTTACGCGCAATTAACTTGTCCTCTCTTTTAATGATAAAATAAAATAAAATGTATGTAAAAAATGTGGTCATGCAATTCGAAGTAAGTAAGTAATTTTTCAGAATTTTTCACTTCATTTGCGCAAAATTGACTGTTGAACTTTCAAGCGTCAAAAAAAAGTTCTGTTGAATTATAAAATAAAAATTATTTACGAACAGTGAACAATTTTTTTTTGTATTTAATCTGCACACAGTGGTTGGCAAGTCGATAAATTTTACCATCAAATTTAAAAAGATAATGTAAGTACGACAAATTTTATTTTATTGCTTCTTGAATTGATTTCTAACGACATCAAACGTCAAATACATGAGCAAAATCGTACAAATCCGGTTTATATACAAGACACTATCAGTATTATATAAGGACAACTGAACTCAGCAGGTTCTAATGAATTGTGTGTGTCCGTAATTAATTATACACCCTTGCATTACTCGCTTTAAGGTAAAAGGTCGTCTTGTTCACGTTTTGTTATTGAATGTGCTTGAAGAACATTGCGAACAAGGAAGAATCGTGCACTAACTCTTTCGATATACACACGAGATTTTATTCTTATTTTGATAAGGTGAAATATTGTTTTGTTAATCAGACAACAGCGGGGAGTCGTCAAGAGTTTTACATTACCAGGTATTGATAGCGATGTCATATCATCAGTTACAAGAAGTTAATCGATTGCATCTCGTGCAGTGATTAATTGTTTGTGTAATTACTCCGTATGACTTGTTATCATATGGTATTTATTGACTTTGCTGACCGCTGTTTGCTTGTTTATTTATTTAATTTATTTTGCTTGGATACGTGAGTCGCTGTGTTGAAAACTACCGCGCCTCTAACACATTTAGCGGCTAATCGTGAAGACCAGTATCAAGCATGTGTTGGTGGGTTAAATTGAATAAAGGAAAATATTCCAAAAACTATTTAAAATATAAGAAAGGTTGGCTGCACCAAAAAGTTTAACTAAATTCCAAGTTAACTTAAAATTTGGTGGCGTGTTCAAGAAATCTCACCACTGTTAAATATAAATAAGTTGAAGAAATGTTAGTTTTGAAACATTTCGACAAATTTTGTCTTTTCAGGTGATTTTAATAATAAAAAAATTATTCAGACGACCAGTAAATAGAAAATATAAATGTTGGAGGAAAATTACTTACTTTTTTTTCAAACGATCTTTTGTAGAAATGCTGGAGCAGTTTCAGGATTCTCGTCTCTTCATCAGCAGAAATCTTATTTCTTATTATTGCTGCTGACGAAGGAACGAAAGTGTTAAAAGTTAAAGCATTTCTACAAGAGCTTAATAAAAAAAAAGACAAGTGATTTTGAATTACACTTATTTAATGGATGGACCATAAATTAAATAGAAAAATTTAACTTTTTTTCTTAAAAAGTTTTGGGAATTTAATTTCAAATGTTTAACAAAACTTTATTTTCAAAGAGAGTTTAAATGTTAGGATTTCATTGCTTGTAAAGTGACTGCAAAACTTAAGTATTATCTACACAATGTATCGTCTTATGGTTCAATGAATAATCGATCCCTCAACAATTAATGTTTTTACTCTCTGAGACCATCCATCAAATATCCATCTCTAACTAATTCACAAGTTCTTGTTTGTCCAATGGTTTACCATATCCTACCTGAACTTACTCCAAAACTACAATAAACTGCCCACCGCGATCAAATACATGCATTTTTATTTAAAACAAAGTCGACTCTCTCAAGACCTAGAAAACAAAAACTGTTTACATCAATAACTCTTTCATAATTAAAGAGGTAATTGCCGGGAACGAGGCCGCAAAAACTCGAAAAATAAACAATGTAGATGTTGTATCAATATTGATAGAGCCAGGTGTGTACAATTCACAGATATTTAAATTTTGGGTCTTAAAGACGTCGGGATAGAGTTGTGGGAAATGTGTTTCTCCTCGCGTTGCTACTGTGAGGGAGGCTATCAGCCATCTAGCGGGCGGTAGACTCACCAAATGCGGGGGTGGGAGTACGTAAATTAATTTCGAATTGCCTGAGAAGAACTCAGAACATCAGCAGATGCTGCAGCTGTAAGATCTCTAGGACGTAAAAAAGCTAGAAAAAATGTATGATCACACGCACAACCCTATACGATATTATTCAGTAAGACGCAAGTTAAGAAAAAGACACAAAAGCGTTCACAAAACAAGATAAACTTTACAAAAAATTAAGACAAAAGGCAAACACATTCTTAAAAATTGTGATTAATGTAATTTTCATTTGGATTGCATTTAATTTAAACTTGTAAGAGGTACAGTTAGTTTGCGAATCCAAGATAAAACGTTTCGTAACTTTTTTTGTTGAGGTATTCAAGTAATGTCCGGTAAATTTGCGTGATTTTTGGACGTATCTAGATCAGGAAACGAAAATTTGAAAATTAACCACCGATAAAACATTCCGTTTAGCAATTGTCCAGATAGAATCCACGGTCGGCCGATCACCCTCTTTGGCCAGTACAACAAAACGCCCCTCAGAAACTTTTCACATTGCACCTGACGTCGCGGTTCCCTTCGCAACTTTCTTTGACGATAATTACACAAATTTATCGGCCCTTTTAAATACGGAAGTTTAACAGTACGTAATACAATAACGACGCCAGATAATTCAACACAAAACGAAGCACGAATTGTAGCAACACCTGAGTATCAAATTCACTACAACAAAAGTTCAAATACAAAACATCTAAGGTTGCCTTCCGTTTCCGGCCTAAATATTTCGTGTAAAAAGTTATTCAATTACGTTTGTTGCAACGAATTTTAGTAATTCGTGGCGGGTTCGCGTCGTAAAACTTTGTTTTGGTTGCGAGGATGTTTTTGACCTTACCGTTCCGGTTTTTAGCCTTAGAACATTTAAAAATAACACAACGCCGACCACGGGCAAGTCCAAAGCAATAAATAAGCCGTCGCGTGCCAGAAATAAAGTTAACAGATAGGGTCAACACAAAGGAAGAAGAGCACGCGTCTTATTACATGCTAATGTGGAGAATCTTCTTTTAATAACCCCTTGATAGATACACGCGCCTTACCTGCCCAGAAAAGTTTTTTATGGGGATCGTAGGTCACTGAAATGAACCACCGAGTGGAACAGGGTCTGTTAAAAAGTCAAGTAACCCTTTCGTAGTTCGCACGGTGTTAAGACGTCTTGGTCAGTACGGTCAATCTGACATTTATCGGCTTGTATTATGTTTTGAAATGGGCAGGTAAATTTTGGTGGTAACGGCTTGTAATTGGGGTATTGTGAGTTTCTTGTTTTGACGCATATTTTGACCACTGAGTGACCAACACTGTGAGAACGCACCAAGGAGCGAGCGTCGGCCCCCACACGCGGGCAGTTAGCGTCGGACCGCGTCCCGGACTTTTATCAACTCCGGACCCGTATCGCGAAAAAATCGCACATACTCATTAAAAATTATTTTGTTATCCGCACTTGACGATTTTGCGTTTAAAGATGTTTTCTGAGCAAACTTCCGAGGACGACTGAACAAGAAGACGGCGAAGAAAAAGTTGCGCAAGCGACGCCGGCAAAAATCATTATCATAACTTTTTCTTATTAGCAAGTTAGCTAGCAGACAATTCCCTTCCCTTAATGCACCGGCCCACCCCCGCGTCGCCGGCGTGTACTAATTAAAAACATCGATCACGTGCTTTTCAACATGCGATTTTTATTTCAAAATTCGATCGCAAAAAAGTCTTTCGGACCCAGCCTGATCGGAACTGAAAGATATTTTTGGGAACAATTTTACGTACCTTGAGTTATTCGCACCGCTGGCATTTTAATTCTCATCTTGCCGATTTTTGGTTTTTTAATTTCTGCTCACGAGACGTTGACAATATATCATCATAGACAGCTAGAATCGGTTTTGTCCAAAATCACAGATCGCAAAATATTTCACATTCATTAAATTGAAAAACACAAAACTTAATAAAAAAAACCGACGACACCAATTTTTTTTATCTCGGATAACTATTATTAATTTATCACTTATTTTCGAAAAGTCCTTAGAAGTATTTATTTAAGACAGTTGGGTAATGTTTTTAGGTCCTTTTAACATGTTAATCGCGTATTGTTAACAGTTGAGAACATGCCGCGCTTCTTAAGAGGACGTCCGGTCCTTGGACGACCAGAGATGCTGAGTAGCCAGTGGTCCAAGCGCGTGTGTTAGACGGCCAAACTCGGAGGCGACAAGCGTCCGCCCGTGTGTCGGTGTATCTCGGCCAGGGTCGGTCTGAATCGGGCAGGCCACTCACTAGCCACCGGCCGTGATCACCCTGTAGGAAGGGATGATGCTGCGCACACGGAATTCCCGGAGTGGGGGAACGCGGGACGCTGGCCGGCGGATGCTACACCGGAGCGCTCCGGAGCGCGCCGGAGTTTAAGCTTTCGACGCCTCGCAGCACGATACACCGAAAACAGGAAGTTCGAACCAACAGAACCACCCCCCACTAACCCAAAAATTAATAAACTACAACAACCTGCTCGTTATTTCACATGCTCACACACCCCCAAACAATAATAAATTCAAAGCAAATTTTGATTTTTCTTACAACTAAACTCTTAATCTGCAAGCAATAAAGTTAACACACGCAAACAACAATAAATTTGTCACTTGGCGCCCACGAACGCTTGTATTAAGTGATAACAACCATTGTTACTACACAAACATTACAAATAACCCTATCATTATAGTCCAACAACACGTTTAATAAATTAATACCTTTAATAAAGTAAAAAAACCACTTATCTACTTGAAAAATGTCGACAGGTTGCGAGAAATTTACTAAGACGAAGTCGCGGTACGCAAGAAAAATTCCAAACACAAAAGAAAAAAGACGCAATGTAAATAATTGTTGGAAGAAAGAGATCGAGCGAGCGAATTTTAAACTTTCCCGGAGTTTTCTTGTTATCATTCATAAGTAAATCGCGTTGAAGAGCATTCAAAAGCGTTTAAAATAATTAATTAACTTTTCTGACTTTTTAAGTACACATTACTCCGAAGAAAGGGGCGATAGTGTTGCTGCTTTTAACCACTATGAGGCACCACTTGTAGGCGTCGCGACGCGCCTAGTTCACAAGGAAAGTCTTTGTGCGTATATGTAGCGTTATCATAAAATTAGTTTTTCTAGAAGATTTTCAGAGTTACGACACAAACCGTACGAGTTACTGAAAGAATTGTTATCAGAACAACTGCAATAAATTTTATTTGTTGAAAAATTAATTACAATATATAGGTACATATTAAACAAAGGTTTGCTGGTTTTCAAAAACAGGTTTATTCCTTATAAAATTCTTTTTTAAAAAAAGATCCTTCATGTATAGGTACATATATGGTAATTAAGACAACTCAAAATTATAGAAACAATTGGTACTTTTCTCAATAAACAATAACAGCAAACTTATTGGCGCCTTATTTTATATGGAGATGGGCCATTTTTTTGAAATTTTCAAATTATTTTCAATGATAATGAAAACTTTGTTTTAAAAATTATTTTCCTAAAGGAAAATCTTGAAAGAGTTTGGAAACTTAAACTTTATCTAGCAATTATATTCGGACCTTGTAGCAAGCTTATAGAAATTCGCAGTTCGATAAAACACACAGCACAAAAAAAAAAACGCAAATCTTACGGAGTAAATTGCGCGGCCATATTAGGCTCGAAACGGCATATATTAAGTCTTAGACAAAAACTAGAATTTTGCTCGCGGGTAAACGGGACTTCAGTGCAATAGAAATCGAGCCAAAGGTCACATACCCAGTTCAGGCTCTTCATTGCATTTTGCAACTCTGTGTGAATGTACCACGGACGTCAATACAAACAAACCAACAGCAAATATCTAATTTATATTAATTAACCATCAGAATTAGGTATCGCCGCGTGATCCGAGCCGTCGTACGTTTCAATACGACGATAATAATTTCGCAATGGGAATTTACAAAAGTGTCCGCAATCACAAAGAATTAGACACGATTTGTTAAGGATGAGATCCGTTCATTTGCATGAGAGCTGCAGTTACACATGTAAGACTTTCACACATAAATTTGATGTATCTCTGGCATCGTGAACACGTTTAAAAATCATGTTAATAAATATTATAATTACTGGCATTTGCCACATATTATTAATCAACGCGTGGTGATATGTGTAAGATTACAGAAATATTCGTGGGTATGGCATTAGAGAATGCCAAAATTCGACTTCGTCTGAGAACTTGATAATTGTTTGTTACTTTAACAGTTAATGTGTTACTTTATTAATTCGCTTTTGTACATTTTCTAGTTTTCGTGAAAATGTTAACACCGTAATTTATACGATTGGGAGGCAAATAATTGTTATTTAGGCTATGTATTTGGGATGTGTATGAAGTTTCAAGTCATTTATTCTAGTTCTTCGATTTTTCCTTTACAGTTGTGCAATTTTGGATTATTCACGAAGTTTTTAAAACTCCAATTTAATTATTCTAAAGGTAATAGTTAACATCTAGGCCATAAATAACGTGACAGTTTTAAGCCTATTCTATTCATTAAAAATTGTTCGATTTTTGTTCTGATTTTTTTTAATCGTTATTTGAACGAACTGCAGATGAAAAATTGTTACTTACGATATAATAAACGCGTCTTTAAACTCTTAAGGCATCATTAAAATATTTCAATAGCGATTTTAACCAACATAATTTTTAACGACCAATACAATAGCGAAATAACTCAAGAGCGCTTTCAATTGTTTATCTCCATTGCACGAAATTTTCTACAAACACATCAAGAGGCAGTTGCATAACATCTGAGTACAATATTTTTACAAAAACAAACACTATTGTTGAGCATGGCTTACTGTATGCGACATGTTATAAAAAAGTTAGTGTATTATACTCGGTAAATGAACAAGATGTTTGCCAAGATCCACTCCAATAAATTAACGGTACATTTATTTCACTAAGAATACACGGGATTATTTGATTATGATACACCTTAGGCTGATTGTAATATTGTAATAAAGTGCCCCGTAGCACTGTACACACTCAAGTCTCTTAATTATGTTGAATTTGTGTCACAAACGATAAATAAAGGTGACGAAATTAAGTAAACGTACCTGGCACACTGAGATGTATACATATGAGAACGGTAATGAACAACAGTACCTGTTATTAATTTTATAAAGTCGTATTATAATAGGGACAGAGAGTTTTCAATAGATGGTTTTGACATGTGACCCCATCTAACTGCAATCTGCTTGATCGAAACTTAAGAGAACCTTTGACATCCTCCACATCTAACACCTAGATGTACGTATCATGACACCGTAATCATACAAGCAATATTGTAATTGCTTCAATATGCTATTGAAGGATTATGAATGGATGATGCTGTGAACCTGAGGGTCAGTATAATGCACAAATAAAAATTTTTAGTGCATAAATCTTGACACAACAATATTTTTACTAACAGTCTAATAAACAGGAAGTTCCTTTCATGTAATTAATAGTTTTTCGTCTCTGTTTTTGTTGTATTTAAGTGTTCATAGTAACCTTATATATTAAGGAGGTGGATTTTTTCAAAATCAAATTTGTTTTAACTGCCGCAAATGGCTTAATAGTAACTGTATTGCAATTTTTCAAAAACTCTGCTTCGATGTTATTTAAATAAAAAATGTTTTATTCAAAAATGCTATGATTATTAACAAATTATGGTGTACAAACTTTTATTTGGTAAAGAAACAGTTTTATGCTCGTTTGAAACAATTGCAATTTTTTGATAATCTTTTAACCTACAGCTTCACACATATGCCATATGCTATTAGTAGATATATCTTAAATAATGGTTATTAGTCTTTAAATCTTTTGATTCTAATTTTTAAATTTTCATGAAACATGAAAAAGATACAAAGGCTTTGTACTTGTTCCAAGAAAAAATCCAAAAAAAAAAAATTAAATTTAAACAAATGGCTTAAGACTTCAAACACACGTTATTTTAAGCTTAAATACCGAATATTAACCCTCAAATTTAAGTCTTTATGATCAATTAAAAGAAG
The DNA here is from genome assembly GCA_947652605.1 of Elmis aenea. NCBI lineage: Eukaryota > Metazoa > Arthropoda > Insecta > Coleoptera > Elmidae > Elmis > Elmis aenea. The sequence goes on along the minus strand of OX393581.1, from coordinate 924,833 downwards.
GGAAAGAACAAGGTCGTCCGTTCATTTAGATTAAGTTTTTAAAAAAATATCTATTTAAAATATGAGACGATTGAAGTCTTTTTGAATAATTCATGCAGAAAATTATGTCCAAACATAATATATACACAAATAACTCAAACATAAAACCTATTAAAATTGAAGCAAAGAATTAAACAATAGCTATAATTCTCCATTGTCAATTGTTTTAATTTTTTCATGACAATAAACAATATGACGACACCCACGTGTCATCCCTGACTGGACCCAAGTCCCTTGTATTTTGAAACGTTTGCAGTGCGGCTAAAATAACCAATTTGTCATAACATGATCTGACGGTGAGCTGCACCTCAAATATGGTGCGACTTTTTATAAGCTTTAGACGCCAAAGGAGTGACTTCTAAAGATGAGGCTGGCGATCACATTAGCATTGAATGAGATGACGTCAGGAGGGCGAGTCAGGTCACCATTGTCCAAGAAAACTAGTCAGCAGACTCTATTGCAGAGACATGATACTTAAGTTGACAATATTGCATTAAACCAATCATTACACATTGAAATTTTGCATTTCAAACACTCAGTAAGAATTTATGAACATTGAACACCCTTAGATTAGCCAGAACGTGCAGGTCATATTTGGGGCAAAAACTAGAACTATATGCTACATTATCTAAAATTGCATCAACATTCCCAGTTTAATTACAACAATGTGATTAAAATGTTTAATAACTATTTGTATATTACAGCAGGATTTTTTTGCAGGATAATTCTTTATTGGCAAGGGGGTTTCATGTATCTTAGCTTCATCTGAGTAAAACTATGCTACATTTTTCATAAATGCACCAAAATTTTCAAATTGAATCACAAGGATCTAACTAAATTGTTGAATATTAATCTGTATATTGCAGCAGGAATTTTTCGCAGGAATTTACGATTGTTAAAGACGTTTTATGTATTTTAACTTAAGTTACCATGTGCAAAAAACCTCCAAAATTTATCAACTTCTGCCCTTTATCGTAAGCCAAGTGTTGGCTGCTAGTTCGCCCGGCACAGAAAAGTATTTTAGCCCCTGCGGTTAAAAATATCTTCCATGCAACCCTACCGCAGTTTAGTCTAGACCTTGTATGTCCAGCTCACATATGATGCACATGCTACAAACGTCTTGAAGATGTTCTTCACACGCGTCCACACGTGTTTCGTTTGTGTCCCTTTGGGGTTCAGCTCGAAGTTACACAACGATGCAATTCGAACTTGTAGCAACGTTCAGTAAGGTCCGTTTTGGCCTCAAACGTTTAAACATGTGCCAGCTATATTTATACTAAGTGTGTGACCAAATTCGATTTTTACAGATCCACAAAAACTACATGTAAACAATGGTTACGTTAAAATTGTAAAACGAAACAGAATCTATCGTAGAAAAGCTACGAGTATTCCTGGCAGTAAGATGGGTAAAAAAATTAACAAGTTGCAATGTTAACAATGTAATTTATGGCAACAATAAAGGGATTTAAATAAGTAAATAATTTTTGTGTACTTAATTCATAACAAAAGCCAATAAACTTTAAAAACAGCTTCATAAAATTATAATTTTTTGAACTCCCTTAACTAAAATAAATATAAGAATGGGAGTTCACTAAAGCCCTTCCACAAAAAACAGAAAAACTAAGAAATTTGATGGACAAGCCAAAGCTACTGTGGGCAAATTTTTTATAGGCTTGCCAGAAGATGTTTTAAATTGTAAAATACTGAAAATAAATGCTAAGCTCTTAAAAATAAAATTGTTAATTAGTCCTTTGGAGTTTTTTCTTGGTAGGAAAATTAATAAGTAATTTACCATTGTATTTAATTACTGAAACTTAAAAATCATGTATATAAGTATTGATATAATTTAACTGGAAATTATTTTTACATTAACAAGCAAACATTCAACCGCCACACTTTAGTGTGTAGATACGCAATGGACTAATAACTGTGTGTTTTGGCGTAGACATATCTGATTAATTTATTACTTCGGCACCTTACGATTTTCTTCGATTAGTGAAGTATTTTACGCAATAAATTTGTTGACGTTTTACGCGTAATTACGTTGTATCGACATGACTGAGTAATTATAGTTGCCAATGCCCTTTGACCGCTTAAGACATGGAGAACTATTGCTAATCACGATAATTGCAATCAATTCCATCGTTTGCTTAGCTTGCAATAAAATGTCTGAGCTTGAATGGTCAACACAAAAATGAGGAAGAGGACGTAGAGAAGGCAAGCGATTAAACACATATGTATACGCAAAATGAATTTTTATGGCATGTTACAAAGTTAAGCTACCTTCAGCAACTTTTTAGCGTTGGTTATACAATTTACAAACAAAAATTTGCTATTCTTGTATTCTCATTTCTTGTGCCGTAGCCTTCGTAGATTTTTATATAATAAATAAGATCATTACAGACCAAGAAATGAGAATCCAGAAATTGGTCTAACATGTTCGCAAGAGATTCTTCGTAAAAAAAATGAAGTAGCTTTTAATTAAACTTTTACGTGTTATTAAAATTAATTTATGCCTAATGTACAAACGAGTCGTATTATGATTAAGTTTGAGAAGCAAACTGTTGGTTGTTTAAAGTAATTTTTGCTGTTCCACTCTAAGTTTCTTCATTCTACTTCTAACTGCCTCTGGAATAATGATAGTCTACCGTCATTCTTAAGAGGTAAGTGGTATTTAACACGCGAAAAGGCACGAAGCGTCCATATGCCGTCTTGAAAGTGTTATCTGTGTCATATTAATAACATAAATTTTCAAACCGAATAAAACATTAAATTATACCTTGCCCGTAATAACCGACGTTACAAAATAGACGCACTATTATTTAATACACCTCACAACTCATATTTTTGCGGGTACTGGTCAGCTGCTAGCCGGATTTTTGGATTTTTTCGTTATTAATTTCAAAGGAGCGTTAAGAATGTAATAAATGAAGATTGCACCTTGCGTTTCAGGTCTTTGAGGTCTGACAGTACCGGACAACGGTGTTGTGACAGGTCATGAATTGTTGTGGTCAGTCGGACCATCCCCGATGGCTTTAAGAAGGGTAATAAAATTGTGTAGGGATGTTTTGCGATGGAAAGTAGAGGGTGCGGGCTGATATATCCCCGAGGGAGAACCTTGACCGCTGCCCTTTTAGTCTAGCCGGCTTCCTCTTGAGCTGAGAATGTTTTAAAACAGATTTAGAGGCTATAAAGATTTTTGATAGAAGCCAGAAATGACGTTTAAATTAGTGCTATCAGAAGAATCATTGATAAGTAAATACGAAATGGAAGCGTAGCAGAAAACAAAATTTAAAGAATAATATTGCGCCTAAGGAAATTTAAAAATCTTAAAATGATATCTATATAAAGTTCCTTGCAAAAAATGTTTCAAAAAAAGTTATTGACTTTATTATTTATCAATTTGGTAAACAACACTCGCGCAGTTTATTCAGGAAACGATTAAAAATATTTTTTTCAGCTCATCAAAGTTTTTAAAACTTTTGCAAAGGTTATACTTACTCTCAAAACGTTTTTTGTTTAAAATTCAAAAAAAAATAATTATTGGCTTTATTGTTTGTAAATATGTTAAACAACACTCAGGCAATCCATAACAACTACGAGTTTATTCACGGAACCATTAAAAATATTTTTTTCAGTTCATTAAAGATTTTTAAAATTTTGCAAGTTTATACCCTTAGAACTTTCTTTATCCAAAATTTAAAAAAAAGAGTAATGGCTTTATTGTTTATGAATATGTTGAATAACACTCAGGCAATCCAGAACGACTACCAGTTTATTCAGGAAACGATTAAAAATATATGTTTCAGCTCATCAACGTTTTAAAAAAAGTCATAGTGTATACCGTTAGAACTTTTTTTGTCCAAAATTAAAAAAAAAAATTATTGGCTTTATTGTTAGTCAATAATTATGTTAAACTAAACTTGGGCAATCCGTTGCATCTATCAGTTTATACAGATAACAATTAAAAATATTTTTACAGCTTGTTAAAGGTTTCAAAAATTTTCCAAGTGTAGGTACATTCCCGAAGGTTTATTTATTAATAAATCAAAAAACAATTACTGCCTTTATTGTTTGCATATATGTTAAACAACACTTTACAAATCAACCCAAATTAGATGCCAGTTTTTTTAGAAAACGATTAAAAATTTTTTTACAGCTCATCAAATCTTGGAAATTTTCAAAATTTCGCTCTAACATAAAGATGTTTTTCCCACTGATCAAGAAACGTCATAGTTTGGATTAACAATTTGTTGGTATATTTTCAGCGCATTTATGGTAATCGCTTTCCGTTTCACCAAATAATATTACAGCATGGATTTTACTTGTCACGAACATTTCTAAAAACACGGATTCAACATCGTGAGAACGGGCAAGATTATAATAAGAAGCCAGCCAGCACTGACCGCCTTTATCAAAACATTCCCATCACAGCAAATATTGACCGAACTGTAAATGATTGCAATATAGCGGTCCATAAGACACATGTAGCTGTACAAAGAGACCACGGGTCTATCTCCATTTTTTACCCCAAGTTCCCACCGTAAGCGGATACTAAGCACATGTGCTTGTTCTTTACTAGCTTTTTTAGCGTCTCCCTTATACATACGCGCGTCCTTATCCCGCTCAGGCGAAGCTCGCCCTATTTTGTCCTGTTCTAGTACCCACATTTGCGATATTCTTTGTGCAAACCGATCTTGCACCTCCATTGTCCAGGTACAAAAAAACTTTTTTATATTTTAAATTAATCCCAGAACGGAACTCAGTGTAGGGTTCCTTAAAAAATCTGCCCCTTTCCTGTAGGTAAAAAAACGTTAGACCTAAAGGCTGTGCATAAAAAACGCGGCTTAAAAAACGGTCAGGGGACGACTAGGCCATCTGGCCCGCAGAAGGCTCTTGAGACACATCTAGGAGGCTGGCACTGTCCCCTTTGACCCTCTCGGCTTGAGAAAAAACTCTACGAAGTTGCGTATGATTACTTGGTTTTTATTCGGGTTTTTGTCTCGTTTGAAATTTATCTCGGTTTTGATAATAACAGGACTAACCATCTCATTTTTTAATACTATTATAATTAAATAAACATAATTCAAATAGCTATTGGACAAATTAAAATTATTTATTGCTAAATCAAATAAAAAACAAAACAAAATTCTTTGTGTTTAAAATGGTCAAGATACGAAATCAAAAATTTGCTTGTGAAAGTACTTGATGAATAATTTCGAAAATTTGTTAAACATGAATTATTTTGACTTTTATAAAACTATCTGTATGGCAATGTTAAAAAAAACTTGTTAAATTATTTTAGTAATTACGAGATCATACGCAAAAGAAATTTTTCAAAACTTTTCAGATAATTAATTCTACTTCGAAAATCTATTACTTTAACCAACACGAAAAAATAAAAACTTGTTGAAAATAAATCACTTGTACATAATATGACAAGTAATTTTAATGAAACTTGCTTTTATTAAAATGTAAGTAAGTTTATTAACGTATTTATCGACAGCGCGTAATTACTTTATAGGCAAGTGATAAAACAAACATTATTTCCTGTATTTCTCTATAAATGTACTGTAATAATAAAACTGATCGATTATTGATGCACAATTAGATAAGAAAATTCTATTAATTGAAATATTTTTCAAAACAATTTTAATCGGTTAGTATAACAAAGAGCTTTTAATTTCTTATAAATTCTTTTTATTAATCGTTTAATGTTTTTAACATTTTTATTATATTAAATAATTTTAATTTACCTCATAAAATAATTTAATTGTTAATTTAGTTCTTCCTTTTCTTAATTTCAATGGTTTATAGTTAAAAATTAACATTTCCAATAAATTCTGTGCACCAATTGTTTTAAATCTGTGAACGAGAGCCATCGCCTCTGTCCCAAACCAATTTAATACGGTACCATCCACATTAAAATAATCGGCACAGACAGATACAAAAGTGTCAAGTTTCAAAATCGACTCTTGTCCGAGCTTTCCATGACAGGGTGGGATGTATTGACAGATTGAAACCATCAGGCAAATGTTTTAAGTTAACCCTCAGCAGAACCAGACGCATAACGGCGACCTAATGTTTAGTCTACAAGATGCCCCGATTTCACTCCGAGGGCAAATTTAACCCTTACAAAGAAAGATTTATGCGCAGGAATTTTCATACAACCGCCATGAATAAACTCAATATATTTTTTAGTACACAGACACATTTTAAAAAACACTTTCGAACGATTATCGAAAGCTCCAACACGTTAAGCAATTTAATTTAAGGAATGTAAAAAAAAGTTGCCAACTTTGCCCGATCTGCAAACTTTAGGATGATTTAAAAATATAAATTATTTTGTGTTAAAAAATGTAATATTTAGGACATAACATTAACTATAATGAAGCATACAATTTATAAACAAAATTACATACATTTGAGTTTTTAAACAAGTCTTGCCAATTTACTTTGATATATAAGGGCGTGTATAAGTTGTTGGCAATTTAACGCAGCGTTCCTTTAGCACAGTTGAAAATAATTTTGAGTTTTGCAGTTATTATATACGAACAACTTTTTTGTAAAAGTTTTTGGTTATATTGATTGACAAATGAAATATAAGCCAGTAAAGTGGATTTTTTATGACATTGCATCTTCAAGCATCTTGCAAATCAATATTACTCTTGGTGATAACATTAACATTACTACTTTAATGACTGATTTTAAAAGTATTTTTGATTGTCTACCGTCTATTGTAAATGTAGGTGGCTATTACCTTAATAGAATATAAAATAGCAAAGACTTATTGTAAACTTTAATAGCAATCTTCAGGGTCTATTCTTATAATCCAAATTCCATTATACTACTTGGGGTGGTATCGTATTTCTGAATAACTGTAAACAAGAAGAAAGTCGCGATAGAATCTCTAGAACTAGTCCCCCGAGCTTATAAAAAATTCTTGACCCTAGGACGAAATGACCGAAGCGGTTCTTTGATTGGGCAGGTCCAGGTATTTTTTTGCTTTTTTACCGTGGGATATTTTTACGGCGATGATAATAGCAGTGGTCAGGTAGTGAATAGAATTTCGTACAATAGGTTATTACGTCGCGTTCGGATCTCGAACAAAAAAACTTCATAAAGTTTATCGGTAGCCACGACGTTCTTAGATGTGACTTCGCTCCATCCGCCCTTTTGTTTTTCAACATTTAACCGCTATTCATTGTACGCTTTTAGTTCCGGCGCTATTCACTCGTTCTCAAGTTTCTAAAAATAAAGAGGACACCGGACATGCGGGTCGTGTAATGCTCATTCAAAACGAGTGGGCGATTTTATCGAACGATTCGGATCATCAGCGAATTTACTTCACTTTCAGCACAAAAAAAAAATTACAATACTTTGCATTTTCCGTTGCAACAACTTCGTGTTTTTTACGCACAAGTTGAGCTCATCTTTTCATTTCTGCAAACAAATGTATCCTTGCTATTTAGCAATTTTTCTGTTAGTTTTTAGATAACAGTACATGTTGGTTTCCTTGTACTAAGGGCATTCACCGTGATATACCTTCTTTTAAAGTTCTATGCGGGTGGGGACGTGGACCTGTATCAAGTTACACTTTGTCCAGTGTTTGTATACAGGTGGGTCCGATTTCGCTCTTATTGTGCTAACGGAAATGTTATGGTCAAGCCGGATGTATACTCAATCTTAACATACGCAAGTTTACATGCATGTCAAATGTGATTGGAGATGCATTCAAGAATAAAATGGGAATCTTTTTTTTAACTTGATATCTAATCTATTTTATAGTAGTGTGAACTCACTATTTATTATTTTGGATGCAAATAACGTGTGTATAAAGTTTTCTTGAATTTTTAATGTACGATACAGCGCGTAAGTGCTCTACATTCGCTCGTTTTAGGAAACAAAATCTACCGACGACAACACAGAGAGTTAAGCAAAATTTGGTAAGTGTTTGGTTGGTCCGCTGTAAGGAGGTATTCTTAAAATTAATTCAAGTAGCTTACTAAAAGTAAACTGGTTCCATAATTGCAGGCGCTCAGATGAAAACTACACAGACTCTGCAGAAGCCGCGAATATAATTTAAACTTGGGAAGCTGTACAAGATTATGAATGAAAAACCGTATAATATGAAATCTATTTTAAGCAGCACACGTAGTTCTTTTACGCTAGCAAATAATTTAAGCGCTCAACTGTTATTATTCTTAAAAAAGCAGCGTACGTAATAACTTGTGGCGTGTTCTCGTTAACTATGAGGTAATTAGGGCCGAGACACTCCATGACGTCAAATTAAAAATCTTAGCTTAAGCATGAGAATATGTTGGTTAAACTGCAAATAACCGTAATTATAAATTGCTAATAATCTACTTAAGGTCGCGTGTGAATTAGCTATTAACGCAATTAGAGGCACTATGAGCAACTTCTAAATTAAATAAAAATTAATTAAATCAGATTTTAACACTGCCAAGGAGCTTAACACAAAAACTCACTAAAAAAGTTTGCTAAATTTTGCTCTTCATGATGTTTTACGTAAAATTATTTTATGTTCTTAAAAATTTCTTTCGAATTTAATACATTGAGATGAACAGTTTTTATGTAGCTCTGTACTAAATCAAAAATAGTTCTTAAAATTAATAGTTTAAAAAGCACTAACGTTTTCTTCGAAGCTTTGTATAATTTTTAATACACAGTGGAGTACAAGTTTAATTACTTTTTGAAATAATTTGCAAGTAATTTAAAATTAAAAGTTTCGCATAATTTTCTCAACTAAAAAACTATTGCGCGTTCTCTCAATGGAAGAAAATATTTGAACAATTTTAAGTCAATAATTTCGGAAATTGATAATTGTTAATAAATTGAAGCACAATTTTAAAGCCGCGACATTATTTAAAAAAAGTTTTTTTACAAAAATGTCGGCTGTACATACAGGGTCACAGGGTGGACCAAATTTTAATGTTTTGCGGAGTATCTCGATTAGTATAATAGCGAAAATGGTATGCCCAAAATTATACTCTTCTACTTAATAACGAAATAAGCTAACAAGATTTTCAAAATTGTGTAATATATTCGTAATAAAGAGCTCAAATTAAGAACAAAATTTGAGGAATTATTGCCAAAATTGTGAACTTTACGACGCCTGTCCAGTATTATTAAGCGATAATTGAGGGAAATTACTTCGCGGTACAATTTATATTATCCTAAATTAATCATCAGTGTGCAATCTATTTATGAAACATGACTAGAAGATTCGGGATGTACAAAATTGGCGCATAATTCATGCTTTAATTACCTCAACATCGGACAGTTGTGAACTCTAATTACTCGCAACATAACGCATGGTCTTGAGCAAATACACTGTGGTCAATGACTTTATGGTATCCGATGCTTCTTTGAGTTTCTTTGGATAAATCGTGGGGTAAAAATAACCCTATAGCAGTCTGGTCAGTGTTAGGCGAATGTTGACCTCTCCTGGTCTTTTTGATCGCGCTCTGAAACAAAACATTTTTGTTAATATAATAAGCACAAGCAATACAAGGAAAGTCATAATCAATTGAAGTTATTTGCAAGTAAAACATTGAAAAAAAATAGACTTTGTATAAATTTTGCAATACCTGAGCTGTCTCGAATATAATAAAAACTTCAATTATCTGTTAAGCTATTAAATTTTCTCACACAAGAGGCTACAAAACACAGTATAATATTAATTTTTTTATCGTCGATACTGCTAACTACATAAGTAAAAACTTAACAGTTTTTATCATAAGAACATTGTTGCTAAGTTACCTAGACCTAATCAATCGTCCGTTAAATTGTAAAAGTTTTGGGCAATTCAGCTAAATGATACCTAATACCGATAATCTAGTCAAAGTTTGTAAGTTATTGGTCTAATTTAAGCATGATTTAATCATTCCTGAATGATTATGAGAATTTCACGTAAAACCGCAGAATTTCAGTCTTAAAAAAAGTGTACATCCACGCTACGCATACGTCTGGAATGACGCTGGCCTTCGCCAAAGTAAACTAAATCCATAAACAATGTCACTTTGCGGTGTGGCCCGATGGGTCCAGCCTTATACTTGGAGGAGCGCGGGGTTTGACAAGACACACATGTGTCAAAAGCATATGTGAATCGGATACACACATTGCGTGCGTTCACAGTCAAGAATTACGTCGACCGAAGCATGAAGAAAAAACGAATGTTATCATTACTTGGTTAACATGCGCACGACATTAAAGGCTACGTCAGATAATCACTCGTAATTTTAATTAGGAAGAAGCGTCGATTAATTTCCTAGAAGAATTCCAGCGACGCGAAGAGGAAGACTTGAAAAAACTGCGGTTTTGGCACATGTACAATTGTGTAAACGCACATGACAAATGAAAGAGTTTTGTGGTACAAGAATTTTAATATATGTCATTACTTCTTGTACATGTTACTATCGGCTTTAATATCTAACCCCGTTCAAGTTTTTTTCTGGCAAAAAAATCGCTTCAACCTTTTAGTTGAATCTATATGTTTTTCATAGTACATATATTGAAATTTGGGTTCTAATGGAAATTTCTGTTGGTACTATAAGAGCTACAAGAAAACTAATTTTAATAAAATATTTCAGCGTTAACTGTTTCGATTAAAAGAATGTTTATTTGTTTATATGTTTCGAACTTTAGTTAGCGCAATTCAATCATTTTAATATTTGTAATCTCGTAGTGACTGCATATAGTTTTAACTTCTAAAAATTTTATATAGTTATGTTAGGTAAGTGAATTTATAGGCCTACAAGTTTAAATGTTCACATTAAATGGAAAACGGTCCCAATAATAGATCTTTTTTTGTATCCAAACAAAATTAGATCATTTATAATATTTCTAAGTGACACATATATGAAATGTCCGAAATGCAACAAACTACGATAGAAAAGAAACTGCAACTCATTGACTGCCGGTTTGCTCAACACAGGGCCGAACTGACATCAGGTTTCGGTAAATTTGAAAAAAACAATAAGACCATTTCGTAAATGAAAATACAAAGAACCATAATTTACTAAAAACATTTATAAATTAAATTATATTTCTAAACATGCATATATAGTTTTGCAATAAACATTTTAAGAAAGGATAGTAAAATGCATATATCGCTGTACTGAAAAAAATCCGGGTTTTGAGTAGTGTCACTTCTCTTGCTGGGGTGCGATATGTTCAAAAAAGTTCTTTATTGAATAGTTTGATTTATTTTCTTGAACAAAAATTAAATTAACTGTAATATTTTTACAAAAACTTTTCGTATTGTGTTTATTGAGGCTTATCAACCAATTATGCAAGAAAGAGAAAAATATGAAAACAATTTTCATTTAAAACAGATCGCACGCTATTAAGGAAAAGTTGTTTAAAAAATCATAATCTCACAACAGCTCTACATACACTTGCTAAAGTTACAAATATAATTTCTAATCCTTGTAAAGAAACACATGTATGACTTTTTACATTTCTATAAATCATAAAATAAGATTAGGTCCGATCCTGTCAACATCGGCCTGGTCAGTAAGTCCCCAGTGATGGATGGACCATCCGTTATACACATGCCTGCATTGTGTTATTGCACCAGAGTATGGAAAATGTCGCAAATCTGACAGCTTGGCTTATTTGGTAAACAAGTCCGAGACCTTACCAGCATCACAATTTTAACACACCGATTCTATGCGATTGTGCGCCGTAACAAATTGAAATTTTGATTTTTGCTGCACGGTCAACCTCAACGGATAAGATACAAGCAAATGTCAGATGTATCTCATATATTTAATAGTATTACGGTGCTATGGTTCGATAATATAATGCTAGACTGTATGTAAAACGGATTATAGGGAATTAAGCTCGAAAAAATTAATCTTAGCGTAGCAAATAAGCAGAATATTCGCATAAGCACGCAGATGAAACAGAAAAATTAAAATATTGCGAGAACAAGTATAGTTTTAGGTATCTTAATGAGCGGAGTATTTTGTGAGCTTTACGTATTATTTTACGCATTTTAAGCCATAATTTACAAACAAGGGAGAACAAATAACATACAGACCATAAAACCAAAAATTTTTGAACGCAATTGACAATTTTACCAATTATTCGAGTAAAATTGATATCTATAATCATTTGAAGAAAATTATTGGACCACCTCTTGGTATTTTGTTCAAATACACATGAATAACTTTCAGATTGTTGGCTGAAAATCAAAGAAAAATCAAATTGTTTACCATTACATTACGCAAGATACAACCGCATAATAACATGCAAAAAATACTCAGTTAGTAAAGTTAGTCCAAGCAAAGGCATTATAAAAATTACATTGCAGTCGCTAATTGAGCTTTTTATCTTAACTGCGTGGGAAAAGAGGTCACAAATGAAAATTTATTGGCAAATATAATTTATGTTCATGTATTTACATACAATAATTGTTAAGATAACCAGATTGTTACATTTAGAGCTGTTTTAAAATAATAAATATTAAAATTGCAGCTTAACAGTAATAAAACATTTTGGTTTCAACTTCCATTTTTACGTTATCATTTTTGTTGAAAGTTATACAGTGTGAAATACAAAATTTTACAAATTTTTGGCATTTTTATTTACGTCTTTGTCCTTTTACGTCTATAGACATAACAAAAAGGCATTTACGGTCTAATGTTCTGCGTTTACTCGTGAAAAAATTGTCTAAAACTTTGTCGTTCGACTTTAAAAAAATCGCGTCACTTTCACTGGACAAAAAATTGCGCAAATACTCTCGCAATATCCGCGCCAGGCAATTTAAACTTTTCATGTAACGCCGTTGGGGTTATTTTAAAGTTAGTTCGGCTTCCATGGTCCAAGTTGTTTCTTTTTAAGAGTTTTGTAAGTGGACGTTTTTATTATCCCACTCTACAAACTTCACTAACAGAACTTAAAGGAGATGAGAATGTACAATGAGAGAGAGTCCTTTGTGCAAGCACGCAAGAGCCCAGAGTTACTTAGACTTTTCAAAGTTGATTATCTGCAAATTAAGTTTGTAGCGGTCAAATCTCTTACTAATTTCACACAACTTTTGGGTTCGTTCAATTGGGAGTCTTGTGTACTCGCCGTCTTTGTGTCAGTAATTGATAGTGACAATATTTTATTAGGAAAAATGCACTCTAATATGTTAACGTTAAACATTTTTTTTTGGAAAAAATGGAATAAAACTTTGAAACTCATATCTTGAAGTTTCATCGGTTTTATTTAAGATTTTCTTAAAATTAGCTATTGCTTTATTATTATTTTTGCGGTCTTTTTATTATGCCAGTGCCAATATCTGCGCGTTCGTGCAAATGTTTACCTAAAACGTGCTTGTATTTTAAATATAACAGTAAGAGTTCATATCAGTCATTATGCAGGTGAGTTGACCGCGATGTTGGTGGAAAGGTGACCCGCCCGCATGCCCCTATCAGATGGAACGCCACTGCACGGTGAAAGGTCGTTCTTTGGTAGCCTTTTTGCATGCAGGCCACGCTCATTGCACTACAGAGCCAACAATTTAATTCAGATCCTATCGCATAGCGCTTGTTTTCAATTAAGATCGTTTCAGCGCGGGAGCTTATTTTGTTTCCGGACTTTCAGTTGTTAAATGGGACCACATGACTACGAAATTTTAGGCTGGCAGCTTTGTACATTTCTAATATTACCGGATAATTCATATTCAATAAATAAACAATTAAACAAGGCAATACATTGAGCAACATTAAAACGAAATTGCAAGATTATAGACTTTTTAAAAGCTTTCCAAAAAATCCAAAGCGTTGTAAAATTATTTTAATAGATTTTTGAACGAATTAATTGTCGATTATTATTACTTAGGGTTGTAACATGTTTATACTATGGAATCAATTGCACAACTGTCGAAATTTAAATCAAAAAATTTGTAAGACTACACCTTTTGGAAATTTTTCAAAATCATTTTTGAAAAGATGGAAAAATTTATTTTAAAACATTTTTGAATGAAATAATTGTCCATTATTATTAGTTAGAGTGTATTAAAGATGTTTATAAACCAATTGCACAACTTTGTAATTTTAAATCCAGAAAATAGACAACTTTTGGACATTTGTCGGAAATTATTAAGTGCTGTAAACGTTATTTTTAAAGATTTTTGACCAAACTATCGATTATTATTGTTTAGATTGTATTTAACATGATTTGTTAAGCATGGAATGAATTATATAACTGAAATTTTCACAACAAAAATACACTTGCAAATTTTTCAAACAATTTTGAGAGTCTTAAAAAATGCCATTGTTAAACCATTTAAACGCTGCCAAATAAAAATTAAATTGCACCGAGTTCTTTTGATCTTATTCGACATTAACTTATAAGCGACTTAAGTACTTGAAAATACCCAGCGACTATATTTATGTAAACTTGACTGAACCTCACAATTTCCACTACATAGGGGTGAGCGAGTTTATTTTAAACTGTACCAAAATAAACCCGTACTAGCCCCACTTCACTCGTAGAAACAAAAATACAAACCGATTGATCGAAAAACTTTTTTATTCTGTACAAGCCGCATCCATAAAGGAGTTTGGTAAAAAGACTTCGTCGCTAAATACTTATACCGTAATAATTCTTCTAGCCTTCGATGATCAGGGAAGCGAAGCGTCACTTTTCGGCCAGTAGGCGGACATTGCCTTGTCAACAGACAGTTTATCTCGTGATACCCAACAACCGGTAAATTCGCATTGGGAATGACAGGATGACTAGATTACCGTAAACCATGCGTTTGATAACGACACATGTTTAGGAAATCGATAATCCAAGTTCCGCCGGCTAAAAAGCGTGTTACCTGCGTCAATATCATAATCAAAACGATCTTAAATAAGTTCTCAATTCTTCACAAGGCTTGGAAAACGTTTAGAATGCATTTTTCTGCACTTTTTTCCACAGGAAACGATAGTCTCGTTCACTGAGAGGAGCTTGCCACAAAAAAGTGGAGTGTTCTTTAGACATTACATTTATTAAAAATATGCACACTTATAAAAATGGAGCACTAAATTTGAATGATCTACAGTTCAAATTTTTTTGAAGTGTTTTATTTTGTGAGGTGTTTTTAACCCTCCACACATAACTTGCTACAAAGTTTTGTGGGTTAATCAATTATTCGCTATACTAAACTAAAGTGGCAGAACTCTACAAAATAACAAATTGTAAACGACACCCAGAAGACAAACTTTTAAACTATTGTTAACTTAGGAGAAGACGTTTAAGTAAATATGCACATGCATGTGTACATATTCTTCAGCTGAAGAAGGCTCTAAAGCATTGTGAAAATATAATTAACACGCTCTCTGTTTAGTGGGTACTCAACAATTGTACCACACTCGTTTTATGAATACTAGATTGTCATGCGGTCACTGAGTCCACTTATATTATTCTTTATGCAACCTATTGTCTTGAGAGAAACACGGATGTGGTAAAAAATATCGTGGAACACGTCTTCCGCCATAAGAAAATTTTACCGCCGTCCTTTACTCGCCATTAGGTGATTGTTCTACTTCGAAACTTGACTTTAAATATTCTTGAAAACCGTTTTCCTCCAGTAAAATTTCACGCAACATCCTCGTAAGAACAAACGAGCATCGTTAACGTTCGGTACCAGCCAAGGGGATCATAACAGACCCGGAAGTTAGAGACTTCTCAGTCACAAATGACACGAATTACGTTAGACAACGCACCTGATGTGCAACGGATATATTCGGATAAAAAAAACAACAGGAACAGACTCGCGGATATCGGACCGGAAGGGAAATTATGAGACAATTGAAACGCAATGGGCAGCTTCGTAGCGGAACACAGAAAAAAATGGTCACAGTTTCGCATCTGTGGTGATCTTTATTGCGCGAGATTGTCTTGAAATACTGTTGAAGATTGTTTTAGACATGGATGTGAAGTTGGATGCGAGTTTAACGATTAGAAAAGACATTTGAACGCTCCAATTTTTTAATTCGTGATAAACATTTTGATACACAAGCAAGACACGATTAGAAAAAGGCTGGATTTATACTTTTACTTACGATAAAATGACTTTGTGTCGTGTGATAGTAAAGTTAAAAATTTTAAATAACGATTAAAATTCAAGGAACGTTATTTAATTAAACTGTTTGATTAATTACCCGCAGTTGGTTAAATTTATGGGCTCCAAAGCTTAGCTAATAGCACCTTTACACAAGCAGACCACAAATTTCACCATTAAATTAGTACACCGAAAACTTTTTGTCTATGGACAATATTTCTGAAAGCCAATTAGTGCTTCTTCAAATATTAACAAATTAACACTAACAATTTTTATTCGTTTTTTAATTGTTGTTTAACGTTTTTACAAACAATAAAGCCATTTACAACTTTTGTAGCTTTTCAAATATATATATGTATATATTTGTTGCAAAAAATAACCAAGATATTGCTCACACTCTCCAGCACCTAAAACATTAAAATCGCTGATACTTTATTAAAAACAGGACGTGCATAACTGACGATAATAGTTTGCAATATCAAAGCAAAACATTTTTCTTTATAGGTTATTAGCTCTAGTCTGGTATTCCATCGTCTACTTTCGCGTTAAAGAGACTAAACCGTGCCTAAATGTACACGATTTTAATTTATAATGGCTTTTCCTCTTGGCGAAACTTAAACGTGACTCAAACGAAGGTGCAACTACGCCGATCTTACAACATATATCTTGCAGATTATAACTTAATACCGGCGATAAATGAAGCCATTACCTCCGGAGGAACATGCTAGAGAACCGAAAGTTAAATTGGCCAAATTTTTCGTATTACACACACAAAAACATAACCTACAATCGATTTTGATTTATGCAAGCGTCAATCAGTGATATATTGTTTTAAAATGCGTCGTAATTGGACAATTTTATAATGGTTATTAATCAAGCTGTCCACCAATTCATCATTTGTCCGCACGTTACGGTAACTAGATATTTTTGCATACCTTTCTACGAGGTTTCTCTGTGTTAATATTTTAATAATCATTTTTCTGGGCCCTATTCTGTTGTCATGTTTACCGTTAGTTACATTTTGTTTGGCTCACCTTACAACCTACATATCTCCGACACATCATACGCTTTCATTAACATTATATCCGTACGTGACAATTGTTTTTGATTATTTACAAAAGCGCAAGTGGTCGCAGAAGGCTTGGCAGAGAATCGCACCTTCATATTTTTATTTATTGATGCTTGTGGGCGGTGCAACGGTCAGTTCATTAGCGGCTCAAAGATTTTGTTACAAAATGAATAGAAAATTTACGGTTTATTTTTTGAATTTAGTCAACGGTAGATGAAAAGATTTTGCCTATAATTTATTTGGCAACTTGCTCAACCTGTTAATAACTTCTACGTATTCGCTTTTTAGTTTTTGTGACAAGAATAGGTGTTTTATAAGATTGTAACTAAAAGATTGTAGCGAATAATGACAACTAAAAAAGGCACACCACAAATATTGCAGAAATAACAAAAACATTTCAAAGGATTTTCTCGCAAGATAATTATTTTTGTAGCAGATAACTGTACAAAACAATAATATTAGAAACAAAGTGGTGATTTCAGAGTCCCTTTTACTTTAAAAGATATTCAAGATACATCAAAGATGTCTTTATAAAAATTTTGTTTGTGTAGCGGTCATTATTTTCTACACAAAATGATTGCAAAGAGGAACTATACGTACAACATCAATAGAAAGACGTATCATGTTTGCAATTACGCTAATTATAGTATTGAAACAAACATTTAATTGTCCTGATTAAAGTTGTGCAAAATGTAATTTTAGGTGGAAATTATTTAAGAAAATACCAAGCTAAGACGGTGTTTTTTTAATACTACACAAGATATTTGTCCAAAAAGCTCTTTGTGTGCATTTCTATGCTACCTTGTTGGTATGTATCTTAATTGTTTCATTACGCTTTTAGTATTCTTTGTATCTTTGGCTAAAAAATTAGTTTTCCATAATTAACTAATCTAGTAGAGTACCAACATTTGACGTAGATAACAATATTATTACATTAAGAAATTAGTTACAAAAAACGACTTCGTTTAAAAAACCGATAAAAAATATTTTTTAGAGCTACTAATTTTATTTTTTTTTATTTTCAAAATTTTTCAAATGTACCTACAACTTTGGATTTTTTTAAGTAAAGATTTAAGCACAATTGCAATTTCCTTTATTGTTTGTAGAAATGTTAAGTAACACTTAATCAAAGTAGAACTACCAGCAATTTGTTTACAAACCGATTAAAGTTAATTTTTCTAGCTCGCCAAAGATTTTCAAAATTTTCCAAGTGTAACATTGGATGTTTTTCAAAAATTGGCAATTGGCTTTATTGTTTATAAAAACGTAAGGCAACATCTTAGCATTTTAGAAAGACTACCAATGCATTCAGAAATGGATTGATAGAATTTTTTGTAGTTAATCAGAAATTTTCAAAATATGCCAAATGTATCCTATGAGATTTCTTTTGTGGAAAATAAAAAAAAATGTAATTGAGTCTATTGTTTGTAGAAATGTTAATCAACACCTAAGCAATGCATATCAAATTAGTTCATAAATCAATTAAAAATATTTTTTTAATGTTTAGCCATAGGTATGTTTCAAAATTTGTCTAGTCTTATTTGCAAAAAGTCTCTTTTGAGCCTTATCCAGGTTAGCTTCGAAGCTCTTCCCTTCATTGATTGACGCTTACAATTAAAAAAAAATAAAGAAATAGGGACTAACCGATGGAAAAACGAGCGTCGTATAGTTATTTGTTTAGAGAGGGCTTAGAGAGGGACTTTTTCACATATAATAGTAATTTTTAACTACATGCGTTAATATTTATATGTATTACACTTGTCTAAATGTTTCAATAGCCCTCAGGTTAAATTAAGCAAAAAAAGGCATCAATTATTTCACACACTACTTTCTACGATATCCATCAAGCCCACAAATCAATTTCACTTTGTTCTTCATTCGTGCCTCTTTAAGCTCAACACAATCTTGTTAGTTTCATCAAATGCGGTGTTTCGCAAACTTCAGACATCCACAGCACATTCGAGCTCGAAAATCCATTTATCAATTAAAATCTAATAGCATAGGTTACGACTCCGTTCGTAATATATAATGGTCCACGTTTTTGGTGAGCCATTAATCATCAGGCCAACTTAAATGTGGCACACTTGTCGATTGGACTATACTGGCCCATGGGTCAGCATGACCTGCAGATTCCACCGCACCCATGAAGGTAACTTCTTTGAATATTGCTGTATTAAAATAGATACGACTACTTTAAATTAGCAACGAGTTAAATATATTCGCCTAATGGAGTGTAAATTGTTCTCGCAATTTACGTTGTCATTAACTATGATAGAACAGTTAGGCTTGTAGTGTCTCTTGGATTTCAATAGCACGCGTGATGAAATTGCCACTGGGCTATCAGTTTATAAAAATCTCTAGCGATTATTACAACTATTAATCTAACAAAGAGGAAAAAACGCTTGTTACTCAAACAGCTGCTATAAATTTTTATTAAGTTAAAAAATTTGGAAAGCTTCAATATGCGTCTGAATCTGAATAGCCTGAGATAAATAGTATTGGCTTGAATTTCGTTATTTTATGTGCAACTAGCAACTACATTAAACTTTAAGTATAATATGCACTTCTCACAAAAAGGCTCTATATGGGTTCTTCCATATTTAGCAAATGAAATTTCTTAATACTAAATAACTCAATCAAAGTATTACTTAACTCCTTCGATATTTATGATAATGTCTACATTCGCATTTTGGAACAGAGCATGCATCTAGTATAAAATTATGCTTGTAATTATACGTCATATAAAATAGGATTATTATCTTGTAGCATAACTTAAATAACTTAATACTTATTAGATATTAAGCTATACAGGTGTCCTTTAAACACTTTTTTAAATTTACAACCATAGCCTAAAATATACCGATACAGCACTGCAAGTTTTCTCTATATTGCAGGTATGCTTGACTTGGGACAGCAGAGATCAACTTTATTAAATTTTAGAAAAATTATTAAACAATAGCAATAAAATTTCTGACACTTTAATTCATTTACAATAAGACTCATTTATTTTTAGTTAAAATTGTGTGTCCTGGTAACCTTGTATATTTTGCAATAAACCGATTCTAAATTAAATTTCTTTTCAAAAATGTACGGGTTGGTTTGAACCTAAAATAGACTGTTTTATGATTTTTTTTAAAATAATAGATATGTACACTAAGGCTAAAGTGGATTTTTTTAAAGCAAATAGTTTTTTTTTTCAAACCAAAGTAATGGGCTTAAAACTTCACACAAAGGTTAGCTATAACTTAAATATTGGTAGTTAGCCCTTAAATTATTTAAGTTAAGGTAAACAATTAGTCAGCCTAAGTTAGCGAAAATTATCATAAAAATCAGAAACTGAAAAAGTGCAAAAACTGTAGTCTTAGATTCGCTTACGGATGTCAGTACGGAATTTCCCGACACTAGTAGTCTTCCAATCAAAATAACCTACAGGCAAAACAAACACCGTTTTTACAACTCCCAGCCTCAACATCGCTTCTGGTAATAAAATAAGCTTCGAGCCATAAAGTGAAGAGCTACTGCGATTTTTTGTCAAATCGTCATTAGCATACTGTTAACTTAATATCCACTATCAAACAAGTGCTTAATTACCGACTAAAAAAAAAACATTAACAGATTACAAACAACGGTAACTTTCAGCGCCGTAAATCAAAGACACAATAAATCATTCGCAAAAATTTCACGGTATAACGCTTAAACACGTTACACACACGCGCGCGCGGACGTACTCGTTAAGTTACAGTTGTCAAAACTGGCTACCACAACACTAAATCAAACAACGCAGAAGTAACAGACGTTTGTTTATATCTTGTAATAACAATAATTTGCATAAAAACTATTTAGATGCCCCTCAGAACTAGTAAAAGTATCAAAAACCAGTTTCAGCGCGGATGTAACCGGCGAATATTTTCCATTTACAAATAAATTAAATCCTAATTGACTTCTCTCGTAATTGTCATATCTTTTATAGCTGGAATCGCTCAGGTCATGTACCGTAAGTATAATTTATATTAATATATATAGAAATTCAGATGTTATCTGCCATTATGAGAAAATACTGGCGCATATCGCGGACTCCTGAATTGACTTCGTATGTGGCCGCTCGCTTCATGTTCATTGTTGTTTTTTACAATGAGAATGTATTTATATTCTTTATTATCTGTGTCAGCTAAGTCGAGAACAAGACGCGGTTTAATTTGCGCTGCAGAAATAATCGTGGAAAAGTGGATCTAGTTAGTGTAACCAGGAGTTTGTTAGCGGAATAAATTTTATATGTGGGCGGAAGTCAGAGGTTGTGTGAAAATGATTCGGTCACCCACTTTCTTTTTTTTTTAAGTTGCAGCAAGCACATACAGGGCTGTGCACAAAAAGAAACGCGTTGAAAAAATGAATGGTCGGGAGGTCGATAGGAGTTTGTTTGTTTTTGGCAAATGAGCTGAACGATTAAATTTACTTAAGAGCTGGTAATTGACGGGAACGTATATTAATCATGGTTTATTAATATACCTACGTTGAGCTTGTGAATACACCTGCAGAAAATTGAAACGAACGCATCTAAAATACCGTAGTATGATGCACTCTAAACTAAAGGTTCCTAAAAAATGAACTTATAAATATTACATGATTTTTATAAACAGGAAAAAATACGTGTAATCTATTTATCTCTTACAAAATGTGTTAGTACTTATATCAATTTATCGTGCCGTTTAGAAAATATTTCCTGATTAAATCGATATTAAATTCGTGTTTATTTTACAAGGTTCTAACAGCTGTGAGAATATTGTTACAATGATTGATGAATTATTAGGTTTTTATGATATTCATTTGCTATTAATAAAACGTTTGATAAATCGATTGTAATTGTTTCTATACGGGACAAAATTTTTAACAGCAAACGGGAATTTGAGGTTAAAACATTTAATACCTTTTCTTACAGTCGATTATTTATTTCTTTATCAAATGTACATAACAATATTGGTACATTTTGAAACATTCAAAAGATGAAAGCCATCCAAAGAAATCATGAGATAATCATTAAATTAATGATCGCATAAAAGCCTGAATTTCAATTTTGAATTCAAACTATAGCAAATCTGTTATTACAGTTTGATAAACTCTAAACTGTATTTTACTCATCTTTTTAATATATACCATGCACACATCTTCAAGCAGAAGTAAATATTATTTAGGATGCAAAGAACTTTCTTGAAAATCTGCCTAATTAAACAGAGTTGAAGATCGTCTTAAAAAAGTTATTTGTAATAGTCTCTTGAAATATTCAATTGTTCTTTGAATAATTGTAGTGGATCGGAAAAGCTTCTTTGAATATATTAGTAGGAAATCGATTGTCCTTTAGTACCAACACAGAGTACAACAGAATATTTAACTCAAGAAAACTTGGATTAAAACCTCATACACCCTTGTTTTATGGACTTAATGGTAATTATCACCCCTAAAATCTTTTAAGTTGCGATTTTAAAACTTCTTTTATAAAAATGTATTAGGTTTAAGGTACATAACTTGATAAATTAATTTAAAAAATTCTTACAAATGTCACATTTTTTAACCAGTGTGTCTTGAAAAATTCCACAGCTGTTGTTTGTAAAGATTTAAAAAAATATATATTTAAAAGTTGTTCGCCATCATTAGCTGCATAATTAAAAAATATTTTTAAGTATACAGAGTGTTCTGTTTTCGCATACCAACTTTGTTACTTTAAATGGAACACCTTGGATGCTTTGCGTTAAATTGATGCTAAAAACCCTTTCAAAAATAAATAGAATGTTTTTAACCTAAGAGCATTATAACTTTAAAGACTCATTATTTACACCCACACTAACAAGACTTCTTTTTTATTTTTTAAAGTTTTCATTAAAAATTAAGAAGTACTAAGCCAAATTATTGGTACTTTAATCAAGTTTATTTCTAATAAAGCGAGAATCTATCAAATTGAGACAACTTTATCCATCTTTTAAAAGTCTTTCGTTTGTATACTTGGTTCTTCTTTAAGCAACATTGTACTTAAAGTTCTTTGAATACGATCATATGTAACTTTAATCTATTCATTTGTGCGTAGACATAACTATACGTATTATAACTTTGTAATTCTTTTTTACAAACACAATGCAATTTCCAACTAATGCGCTACGAAAGTTGCAGTTCTCTGCTACTTTATTCACAACTAACCACGCTGTAGTGTCACCCGTAAATTTTATTACCCACCAGTCGTAGGTTAATTGTCTGTTGCATTACGCTAGCACCTATTTATAGTTCGTTTTCTTTTAAAGATTCCCGTCCCTCGAAACTTCTAGCTAACTTCGAATTGAATTATCCGAAACAAATTTGTACTAGTAGCAAATAAACTTAGTTTTTTTTTTTAATGTTTAGGTATGTACTGGTTGCAGTTCAAACTATTTGTAAGAGATTCCTCATAACATAGAAGATATTTCTATTTAAGTATTAAAGTATTAGAATGTTTTATACTTGAAAGAAAACATTACAAGTACAAGTCTTCGGATTTAAATGAGTTCGCTAAAGTACAACATCTTATAAATCTCTTTGGCTGTAAGCAGCTTTGGTAGGACAGTGTCCACACCTTAGAATACTAATGAGACCAAAAGTGCGTAGTCAGAGAGATACGGGACTTCCTCTGTACTGTCCGCAGATCGGTATCGGCTGTCCGGTGCGGAGTCCCACTGTGTTCGCTATCTGGGCTCGGCCACAATTCGAATCTTTTATGAAGTTGCCGCGCGTTGATCATCAGGGCGGATTGTTATAACTATGCAATTATTTTCGAATAGCAATAACCAATAATTTGTTGCAAATGTGCCTGGCACATCATCTTTACGATAATGGCTGTAGAGAGTTAAACGTTTGTGCATTGGGTTAAGTCATAATCGTCATTGTTTGCATAAATTTTAATAAACGTCTTGCGTTTCTTTGGAGAGTGAGAATCATCGGCTGATTCGTTTAAATCTGTGCAGCTAACGCGGAAATATTACAATATTTATTCGATTAAGAATTGCAATCAAACTAATAATTGATAGTAGAAACGAATTTCTGAATTAGAAAAATATAATACCATAAACAGTGTGAAAATAATTGTCGATTCTTGCTTTCCACCAATAAATTTTTCCGGGCATTGTATTTGACACAAATCCCCCGTAAAAGCTTTACGTCCCCCTTGGGGGTCCATGGATCTCTGGTTTAGAACACCTGTCTCATGGTATGAATGTTATCAACCATATATGCGGTATATATTGCAAAAGAGGTACCGACGTTTGGGCGTCTTTTGCTAAAATTGACAAAAACGGCTTCGATTATGTTAGCTAAACATGCCCAAGTAATTTTAGAACCTTTAATAATTTTCTAGTTATTGTATCTTATACGGGGTATATTAATGTTATAATTCATATATGCGGTATATATTGCAAAAGAGGTACCGACGCTAGGGCGTCTTTTGCTAAAATTGACAAAACCGACTTCGACTATGTTAGCTAAACATGCCCATGTAATTTTAGAACCACGACTTTAATAGTTTTCCAGTTATTGTATCCTATACGTGTTGACTTACGGCAGTGGTTTTGGTTTTTCATCAATGTACCTCTGGGCCACTGTGGAGCGTTAAGTACCCCTTATCAGTTGGTTCATTTCAAAAGAACTTTATTTATGTATAAAACACACAATGTAAAAATATTTAGTGCGAAAATTATTGATTCTTGCTTTCCACCAATATATTTATTCTGGACATTGTATTTGACACGCACCGTTTGGAGAACCATGGACTTCTGGGTTAGAACCTCTGGTATAAGTGACCTATGAATGTTAACAGATTGTTTGATAGTTGCTTGTGTTCATGAATAATTTGTGAAAAATATTTTCAAGTTACATCTTCGACCACAAGCCTAATTTTAATGATAATTCAACATTATTTAAAAAATTGATGTAATGAAAAGTAAAAATTAGTTATTCTCTGTAAAAGAAATTTGATATTTTCTCTTGTAAAACTTTCTTTAAAATCATAGTAGTTTACCATACAATTTTCATGTATAAATGCATGTATTCAATCAATGCGATTCCTTTCTCTTCCCTGAATACTGTAGCAATCAGTTTTCCGATTTTGGATGAAGAAGGCTCTTACGAACCTGCTGCATGAAGTATAGTTTTAGTTTTAAATTTTAATTAAACGTACTCTTTACCGATGAAGTCATGGCCTGCGTCAGGAGCAAGCCTTTCGTACAACGAGAAAGTTCTATTCTCATTATTTTGATGCACATGTCATCTGATTGCAAATTCTTATTACATGCATTACTGCACAACCTAGAAAGAACTACATAAACTTCCAGCAGATCCAAGATTTCTTGCCATATTAGCTATAACCTTCCGCAAGCGAACGGTCTTGGAGATGTTCCCATGGCTGATATCTGGCTATCTCGAACATGCCTGCACGTGGCAGGTATCTCTTGGATCATCTCCGGTTGGAAAGCCGCTTCCGAGAGCTCAAGACCTAATCGGACAGCTCTCCACGTCCGTGTCTTCGTGGGTGTGTAATATTGCCTTTCAAATTTGATGTTTTTACTGGTTTTACCGGTAAACGCAGCACTATAACAAGCCTGTTTGATGGTACAGACATGATCAACATACTCTGTGGTCAGTGTTGTTTATCTTAACTGCTTCAATGGGCGTAATTTGTTTTTGCGTTATTATATAAACAGCTACGCATGTAAAATATGTTGCTGAATCTCCGAGAATGTACCTATTTGGACGTTATATTTATGGCAGTTCTATAAAAGGGATTATAGAACTATTAGATTTACATAACTGGACATTGTACCAAGACAATTTGTCGAAAAAATTATTAAGCAATCTTTACTGTCTTGTTAAAAACATATTCACACAAATTTACTGTTATATTATTAAGATATTCTTGTTAGTTGTGTTAATATTACATTATTCGCATTCGTATTTTTTTTGGAATCGAGTTTACGAAATGTTGTGTTTACATTTTGACGTGTGGCCTTAT
This sequence comes from Elmis aenea, assembly GCA_947652605.1. Classification (NCBI taxonomy): domain Eukaryota; kingdom Metazoa; phylum Arthropoda; class Insecta; order Coleoptera; family Elmidae; genus Elmis; species Elmis aenea. The sequence goes on along the minus strand of OX393581.1, from coordinate 898,637 downwards.
TACTTAGTAGAAATCGAATAACATTTTCTTAGATCTACAATGTAAAATAAAACACAACGATTAATCCATTTTTTCAACAAAATATTTCAATGTATGTTGTGAAATACCCAATGTCAAAACATAACGTAACAAACAACAAGAATATGAATTCGCGACTTTCAGATTTAAATTTTTCTGTAGTTGGCACTTGGCCACCCGCTAAATGCCAACCAATTTGTAAAAATTGGGATGACAATGCTATTAATTTCTATATGTTTGAGAAATTGTTAACTATTGCTGAGTGGTTTTTGCTATTGGTTACCAAAAATGGTGGAATTTGCGCCATTTTTGGCATTACATTTTTATGCGTTTGAAAACGAGATTAACAACAACAAAATCAGCTAAATACGATTCAAGTTTTGAATGATCTAAATTTTGCACTTAAAAGGAATCACTTAAACAATTCAACTAGTTGATGTCTTAATTTCATTTTGCAATGGCTATTTCCAACTTATTTTAAACTCAACTGTAAGAAATCCAACGATTTGCATTTTCAGGTGTTGCTTAACAGCTTCTACCAATATGGAAAACAAAATAAAACCGATATTTTAAGCCCTGAAGCAGCCACACTCGAAGTGTTAACAGTGATAATGCTTGAAATATCTTCCATTGTATTCACTTGTATTTTTAAAATTCCCTATCATTTGTAATGGTGTCTGTTTCTCGTGTTAAATGTCATCGATGAGAAATTAATCATCGAGTTGCTATATTATGAGTAGAAATTTTTTATATATTCGTATAAAGTGAAGCTGTCGATTGTACGTGAGCCATATGCAGAGTGTAACATTTTTCTGCAGATATATTAGCAGTCGTCAGCCAACATTTTTTCATTGATATTTAGACATGTACAAATGTTTTGCAGTCATTTCAAACGCCCTGTAATTTATAGCAATTTTCGTTTTTATTTATGCAAATAATTAATAAACTAACGTTTTATTTAACCCAATAATATATGGTTGATTTTTGCAACTATTTTGGAGTAGCTTCGCAATGGCTAACTGTGCTTTTTAATTGCGCAAAAACAAATTTCCAAACCATAATCCCAGCTATACAGATGATGTTAATAATAAATTAACAGTTAAATGTCTTATTGTATAAATAAAGGAAACTTCTGACATTAATATCGCGATGCGACAAGCAATAATCTCTGATATAACGACTGCAAACACAAATGGTTATGAGAAGAAATAATTAATGATGGCCAATACACCATTTACGCGAAGATGTACAAACACCGCAGTTAACAATAATTTATAAATTGAATATGAGCTATGAAAATTCCGTTAAATCTCCTACAGACGTCTCGGAAATGAACGAAAACTGTAGGAAAACACCGACATCATTAGGCTACCGGCGGCTCGAACTCTTCCAGCGAATTTATTTTCTTGTTTTAGTAATGTTATGAAGGCATCTTAATAAGAGCATCCGCAATTCACCTGACAATGGTCTCTCTACGGGTAACAATGGTAGCCGTGCGACTGCTCCCACGCGGTCTTACCACGGGAATGACCACTGACCTGACCTACGGCCCGGACATCCTATCCGAATACACGCGAGATATACACTAATTATGGAAGATATTACTTATTACCTTGGTTTTAGACGGTCGACGTAATTATCGTTAGATAAGTACATGTCTGAATCAAACAGGAACGTATTAATCAACGGCTTGATTTACGCGTTCGGCTATGAGTTGTGTTGGTGAATTTAACAATGGGAAAAGCATGTTTGCGAAGGGTAAAACAATTTAAGCGAACCAAAAATTTCCTTTGTTTATTGTTATCAAATCGGTGCAACCCGAAAAAATTTATATTCACCCGGAATCCGAGGCTGAGGTGTAAGAGTCTACAAAATTTCGAAGTTATATATATACGCTTGAACTTTCTTCAAAATGTTTACTATTACGTGAACCTAAATGTATTTTTTTTGTCAATGAAATGTTACTACAAATACCATAAAATCTTTGAACCTTGAGCGTCAAAACTATTAACATCTCATTTCCTATTCAAGTCTTTTATTTTAATGGTATATCGTTTTCAATTAATAAAGTTATGGTCATGGTCGCTGCACACCATGACGCCTCTCTCCCATAGATAACCTATTAATGATCACGGTTCCATAAACAAGATTGTTCAGTAAAGTACCCGGAAAAAGGAGGAGATGAATAACTCGAGATGCCCATGAGATCGCAAATTAAAAATTACGCAAAGAAAAACGCGAGAAGTGTTTGTAATTAGTAAACGTTTATAGATCATTTATTTACTTCAATTCTTGTAAGTGGAACACAAGAATAACACCAACATTTCGAAGTGCATGCGTGACATACTGGGTGCTCCAATACTTCAATACATAATTTTTAGTTAGGTTATAACAATAGGAAAAGACCAAAAACTATTTAAATTCACTAAGGATAGATGAATTTTAAAGAACATGGTAGCGATTGTCTCGCCATTTTTTTTAAACTAGAAGTCCGCATACATCAGCACTTCGGTGTGGAAGAGCTCAATATTGCATGTATAATTAGTTTTACCATTAGAACCCTAAATAACATTCATAAAATTTGAAATTCAGGAATTGCGTTGGTTTTAGAGCACGCAGTAGGTACCTTTAACATTTTCTCTAAAAGCGATAACTTAGGCTTGTTAGCGTTTTTATAGCCATCATATAAAAGATACGGCAAGAAATTAACACACACAGGCGGTGGAAATCTGTGTTAATTCTGGTATTTAATTTGGCGAAACTGTAATGCATATTATTTTATTGTCTTAATGCAAGCAGTTCAACAATTTCTCACATATTCCAAAGTGGCCGCCGGAGCATACGTAGAACAATCGACGCTCTCATAATTAAGAGCCGGAAGTGGTTCTCTCGTTCTCTATAATTCTCAGAGACTTAGTGACAATGGACACATCTCTTATACAACAATAACTCTGTTAATTACCTCAAAGTTTGTGACGTTTGCCCGTAGTTACGGGCGCTAAGTCGAACTACTTGTCCTTCCCCGATTCTTAATTCGTCCCACCGCGCGCTTAATTCGAACGTTTGCATGCGAATTACGCGCGTAATTGTATTTTTGTTTAATGAGCACTTTTGCGTAAAATGTGCAATTGGTTTGCAAAAGAGATTCGCCCTAAAAAGGCACTTAGAAAGTCGCATCTTTACAGTTTGTTTGTTTATCTTATGCAGGTGAGTTGGTTGTAAAGGTGAATCGATTGAACTCGCTGATTGTAATCAGTAGTCGTTGCAGTGTCGTGAAATGCCTCACGTTTAACTGATTCTTCAGCTGATGCTTCTGATCTGACTAAAGATTTGGCTTCTAGCCAAACAGCGACCATAAATATAGAAAATAAGTTTAATTTGAACTACCTCTCTTCACGACCATAAATCGCTTTATCGACTGCTTCGTTATAACACATAAACTTCGCAACAAAACTAGTATTTTATTTTGTGACTTATTTTATCGATGTTCTGTTTTAAAAACAAGATTTCACGCCATATAAATCAACCAAAAATAATATTAATTTACCTTTACTCTAATACCAAACATTAGATGATTGTAAATGACAAAGAAAGAAGACAAATTCCAAAACGTTACTGAATTAAAGACATTCTTTTGTTATATAATTCAACACAATTATTTTAACAAATTCACTAAATCCAGAGGTGTTCTATAAAAACTATTGAAATTGACTAAATATTAATCAAAATATCTGTTCAACACATTCAAAATGTGACACGCAATCTAAGGCAAATAATATCTAATTTTGCTTTAGACTTATGCACATTTTGTGTGATTTTGGTGGCAAAATTGACATCGTACTTTCAATTGGATTTACTCAAATTTCTATGAAAAAGAGCATTGTGCAAGGTGTTGTCTAATTTTTGTTACCCAATTTGAATAAAAAGCATTCACTATTTTATTCGGAGTTAAATAATGTATCATATTTTAATTACTCGTCTTTATTTCCGGTCCTTTCTAATTAATTCGACACATATTTCCATGAATCCGTTCATGTATTTAAGATACATTTTACGAAGAATAAAAACGGTTTTTTGCCAAAAACGAGCACAATCACCTAAAAGCAAGATTATGATGCACGATCCATACGAAAGCCGATATTTTATTATGATTTATTTTTAGCCAACAATTAGTTTTTCGCCATAAAAAAGTGTAAATTTTCCCCCATTCAGGCAATCTGTGTCAACGATGTGTTACGCCCGTTATATCCTGCACTTCTCAAGATCACAGTGTTGTCTCAGGTGTAACAAACGCCTAGAAAAAGCTTAATTGAACACAATTTAACAGTAAACAAACACAGGCTCAATTTAATTCAATTTAGCGAAGCAATTTTTACGCGACATCATGAAACGAACTTAAAGAAGTAAACCCGTTTACACCAGCACGATCATGAGCATAAATCTCTCCAATAAAACTCCTAAATCCGTCAAGAGTAAATAATTACATCAATCAGTAGGGATCTAACGAGTAAAATGCATATTTTAGCATGTATAAGTATCATTATCTAACCATATAGAAACAGACAAGGACTGGAACAGACGGATGTACCGGCTATGATTGCATCCAGCGCGACTGTTCGCACATCATTCTTAGCGCGGACTTAGAAAGTTATGTCCAGCCATCGATATCCAGGCATAATTATGCCGCTGGATGGATACAAACATCAACAACTTCGGCAAGACCGACTCGTGAGAGAACGAATGTAAATTACATTTAGAGATAAAACAGGCCGTCGTTGCTTAAGACAGAAGGGCATTGTTTATTTTTCATTGTATTTTAAGTGGAGGTGATTTATTTTAGCTAATGAATCCGCTAATTACAGTGTGCCTTTATAAAAATGAACAAAACTAATTTACAAAGTAAATTAAGTTAACGTTTTTGAAACAATAAGGTGTGTTTGTGGTGTGTTGCTTATAAGACAATTATTGCTCACCCTCCTACTGACACAATTTAAACATTTTAATGCTAAGAAAAGGCACAGAAAACATAATAACTTGTTATACTTATCATTTTCCAAGAATTGTTTTTAAACAAAAACCAAATACATACAAAAGATATCTAGAATTATTGGTGCGCATGTGTTTTGGAAAACCTGACAACAGTTTTTGTTTTTCCTAGTTATAGGCGCTAACTGAAATTACCTAAGAAAACCTTATCTCGTCATGTATTGATTAACTTTTGTTCAGTAACTAAAACCACATGCGTTGGAGTATAATGAACTATGACGTTGCAGTGAATCAGCAATTACCAATACCAATCACAAATCGATAAATTACGAATGCGCATGGCACAGCGTTATTTCTGTAAATAGTAGCGTACTGGTCAAGGAAATAGAAACTTTCCATTGGAAAAGCTGAGCAAACTGTAGCCTATAAAAATCCAAGTGACCAGTGTCCACTGAAACGCATGCGTTCTGCGACCAACGAAGAAAATGAAAAGCGAATCACAGTGCTATGAAATTTTCTAAACTTTATTGCACACAATTTTATTTAATAACAAATAAATTAGAATCGATAAACGTATATTCATAAAAACCAAAGATTATTCGCAATCAATTAGTGTTCGAATTTGGCGAAAGCTAAATTAAATACACATAAAAACAGTGTCACCAATGACATGACAATTTTTTTCACAAAAACGTGTTATTTATAAGACATTTTTCAAAGCAGGTTCGATTAGAATTGCTAGATAAAATCAGCAAAACCGTTCATCGACTGTCTACAAAATTAATCTACCTATTTAAGCATGCACAGTTAATGTTTACATAAATTTTAACACTAACAATTTTTTAAATCAAAAATACCAAAAAAATGCATTAATAATGTATCTGCTGAAAGCTTAAAATTATTCTGTAGTGGTGAATAAGATTGTTCTATTATCGTTCTATTTGTGTTTACTTTTTACACAGACAAAAGACAAAGACCAAAATGTGCATTCTGTATTTACAATATGCTTTTTCAAACTAACCAAAAAACCAAATGCAATACCTACTGTCTTTACAAATGCTCAGTCAATTTTATCCCTATCAACTGTTAAATTCTGTTTATACCATAATGTTTATGCATTCTTCATTAATTACTAATGCAAGTTACCTGAGCTCAACAATTAATTAACCAAAGTTAATTTATGTAGCAATAAAATTGATATTAAACTAAGTACTACGAAGAAGCATTAGGTGAAATCAATTAACCCTGTGTAAGTAAATTAACTTCCTCCTGTAACAGCAGACATACGTGAAGTTTGTTTAATGTTTTTCTAAAATATTAATGTGCAATCTTTTCTGCAATAGCGCCACATCACTCAATTATTCATATTAAATCAAGCTTTTTCATCATGAAATAAAATAGTTGATAAGCCCATAAGATGATAGTTACAAACAAAAGTTATTCAAAACGTTAATAGCAGTATATGAATTTTTTTATATGGATATCCAGTCTTAAATTTATAAAAAAATACATTGAAGATTCGTTTTCATGTATCCACAAGTATTTGCTTTGAAAAGGGCTAGCAAAAAAGTAATGTGATTGTTTTTGTGCTACTGTCGATATGGGCCGTAATTTTTTACGAGCGAAATTCCTATAGCAGTTTACCAAGTCTAATAAATAAACCACTAAATATTTCTTTACTGCATTGGTCACCACTAGTGATCCCAATCTAATAAATGGCTTTCCCCTGTTCCAATAACTGACGCAACCCTAGGGCTATCAGCTGATCCTCGCTCTGCTTGTGGGGTCACGTTTTTCTCATGTCTATCTGACCATATTTATTATGGCCATGCATTATTTTTCCCGTATTTTCGGATTCCTTCACAACCAATACGATAAGATTGGCATATTGCGAGTGAAAAGTGGACATTGCGATACTAAAATCTGTGGTAACTTGGTTCGGAAACGGTAAGAACTTCGTGCATCACGTCTGATGTACTATCCCATCACGTGCTGACATGTCACGACACTAAGTCAAGCCTCCTTCGATATCTAAGCGGTTGACATTAAACATCTTCGTAATAGTGCATGAAATCTGCCTACGAAGTGACCTCTGGGCAAAAATTTTACGCTGCGTTAAGGAAATTGAAATAGTTTAATACAATTTCATGCACATGTACTGAATTGAGCAAAGTTCATGGCTCTAAAAGTTATTTCTGAGGAGTATACATGGAGAAGATTTTTTTAATAGGATTAAAACTGTATATGATTGAGTTATTTAGGTGATCCATTTTTTAATACAAATAAGTTTATAGGTGTCACGCCTAGAAATGCCCAGCCTCGTAACTTTTTTATTGGTAAAGAAGCAACTTTGGAGTTGGAGAAAAAATTATTTGGAAAAGATGAAATGTCTAAATGTAGTTTGTTTTAAAAGTTGTACGGAACTTTTTTTTGCTATGCGATATATGACACCGCCCAGCATCTAATTCACCTGACCCACGCGTTGACAACCATTGATTTAACAACCATAATTTCTGCGCTAAAAAATTCAACAATGATCCATTGTTCCATAGACGTATTAAGAGTGCGTTTATTGTCAACATCTCGGTAACTGTGAATGAAATACTGCTGTTATCTCTTTTACAAGCACTTCCGAAGATGTCTTTAACATACAAGAGTTTTTTTTTAATTGCTAACAAATCTCTGAATGTTAGGAAATGTAGACGACATAAAAACACTGGAGTTTTAGACAGTGAAAACGAGAACGATTAGGTGGAATGTTGAGATCGCTTTGAGTATACCGCGGTTAAAACAGTAGACATTTTCTTCACTGACCACTGCGATTGATATAATTATATCTTAAATCGTTCACTTTTCGACGTGTATGCGGAGTGTATCAAATTCGAGACCCCAGACGCTTATCTGAAGACGTGTAACGTAGATAAAATTAGGATAAATAGCAGAACATTTACATTTTTCAATATCTCTAAAAATAGAAGAACTGGTGAAGTTTGAACTAAAAGGATTTTAGTTTTCTTTTCAGAATATTTGTTTTAACGAAATTACTCAACTTTGGCTTAATTTAAACGAGCTTCGTGGGTTTTAAGTTAAGAGAGATTTTAATGTCGAACTTTGAGTTTGAGACACCCTGTATACTTCTGAGGACTTTAACGAAGGAATTCACCTGATTTTATGAAAACAATAGCCGCTGTAATAAAACTAATCGACGCAAATGCGAAGGCCGTCATCCTATGTAACATTTTTGTACGAGATGAACAACCGAATGTTTTCCAGTGAAGGTAAAATAATGTGTCGTGTAATTCGTTGTACGGCCGTGTTAGGACTGGATTCATTATGCATAGTGCAGAAGGTGCCTGAGGCAGATTGACCCCTGGCCGACGGGCCCGTCCGGGATCCAATCCCGACGTAATCACTACATCCGTCAAAGGCCGGATCTCCGTTAATTAACACCGGCTATTTCGTTTACACGGTGAGAACTGCCGTAGAGCCATTACTGACGCGATTGTTAACATTTTTTTACTACGCGCATTTCAGAGTTAAACAAGTGAATCGAATTAAAAGGATTCTTGAACAAAAATATTTTGGTAATTTAACGCAAAACCCTCTGTTTATATTTTTGATTAAAAGGTCGAATACAATCAACATCTTTCGTTGTTGGTTCTTAATAAATGTATATAACATAATTTATATTTGTATTGTATAAAATTACAACATTCCCAAAAGATAATGTTTTTTTTTTACATAATTTTGTTAATATATATTTTGAGTAGGCCGCTAAATTTTTTGCAATGATTATTGATGGTCAAACAACGCCTAAGATTTTATTGGTTAATTTACAGATACACTGTGGGATCAATTTTTCATTTAATGCATTTGCTAATAAATGAATTTACATTGAAGTCACACAATTAGTATGTGTCAAAGCCACAAATACAACTTTGCATATATAATTTGGTATAGTGTTAAATAAAATGAACTGAAAAGGGCAGTTAATCACATGAAACTTATTATTCGCCGTAGCCATATCCTTTTTGTTCATTTCAGAAGCGCTATTAGTAGAGGACACTGCATAAAGAAAATGGGTATTTACACAAGCAAAAAACGTCGCCCCAGGTTTTTTATGTTCCTTTTACCCTTTGTGCCCGCATGCTTAGCTTAATAAAGGGTCCAAGTAGCCAGGTGCTTATAAAAAACATCTATGCGGGACAGTTTAAATGATTTATTTTTTAGGTAGTCCCTTTTTGGCATGTGCTCTGCTCGGTCGTTTTACATTTAATATTCTAGTGTCCGCGGGGTGACATTCGATCTACCAAATTAATGAGGTTAATAATGTCGTCCCGTTGGATTGCTGCTTAAACTTACAAAGCTAAATTAACAATTTTTACTTTGGTGCATCCATAAAGGCAACGGTTAGCCTTCAAATTAGTTGCGAATAATTCAATGTCCCGTAGTTTTTAGAGCAGAACTGAAGTGGGGCTATCAGGAATTTCACGCTTGCCTAAAACAGGACTGAACATATTCTGAAGTATCGTTTTTTCTTTTGATTGGAAAGGACCATTCATCTTTTGTGTTTTTTAAGCACAGGAAGCCGTGGGATAGGTTAGGGTCTCGTGATTTTACCGATAATTTGAATCAAGTTAAGCGACTCATGTTTGGTCAGCTTGCGTTGCTAGTTTGAACAAACTCTACCAAAGAAGAATTTTTAACAAACTTTTCTACAAGGAATCCATGTGTTGGGGATACATTAGGATACATATTTTAACGTCAATTATTTTTTGAAAAATATTGTTCGGTTATTTTATAATATTACTAAAAAGGCTGAGATATTCATCTCTAAAATTATCAATTTTCAATCGATTTATATTATGATGTTAACGATACATTATTTTTTCTCTGCAAAACAATTTAAGCACAGCAATTATTCAGTACTTGGTAAAACAATAATTCATTGTCATTAAGAAATTTCTCATTTGCATACTCTCCTTGCCCATATTTTACAATTTCCTCATCGTCTGTCTACTTATTACTAATTATAATTACATAGTGGTGAATATAACGGTCTTACCTATAATTAGTAACACGATACGTCTGTTGGGAAAGAGTGAAAGTAGACAACAAAATTGAAAAAAGTAAACAAATAAATATGTTTCGCAGCCATATTTAAGATTCCAAATTCTTTAATTTTGATTTTCTAACTTAATAAGCATAAAATCATCCTTTTTTACATAAGTTTGATTGTTTCATGAATTATACGCGACGTTAAAATGTTTCTAATTATTATTCAAATGATTTTCCCGCTCCAGTTAAAAAAATATCACAACAAAAGGGTAATAATTAAGCAACGGTCTTTTCAAATCGGATTTTGCGTGTAAGCTGATCGTGATAACGACCAAAACTCAAAAGACTAAAAGGGTAACTGAGCCTAAAAATTAAACACCAATTAAGTATCTGTTAAACTTTTTTATTCCTCAACACAAAACCGTCAATGCTCACCCAAACAAAAAAACTACCTGAAAAATTATGGAAAATTTATAGTAATCTTTTTTATGCACGTACAAAATTTGCATTCAACATTGTACGGGATTATAAATAACACATTTTAATCAGGGTTCGAAATGACTAAAAAACCAGGGGTAACTTTTTCCCACAAGCAGTCTTGAATTCTGAACCTAGGGTAACGTTTTTTCTTTCTGATTCAAATTCGCTATGTCTAAAAGCGACTTGCATATCATTCTGGCGACTTTTTTAAGGCATACCCCAGGATTTTTTTATGAGTTTCTCACGGTAACATATCTGTTTGTCTTGTATTATGATCGTGTACGTTATTTTTTTTATTGCAAGAATATTCTAGTTTTCAACGAACGATAGCTCATTTCCATTCTGCATATTTTATATGGTATAACGAACAAAACTCGATACACCTATGAAGTCGTTATCTATCCTCTGGCTTTTGTTCAGTTAATACCGTTTTATCACTGCTTACGTTGTACAAACATACAACAAGATAATGTGTCCTAACATACAGGCCACTTGCAAATTTCTGTTTTAATAGGGGTAAAAAAAGCTAAAATATTACTAACTTCATCAGCTTATTTAAATTTTGTTTAATAAACAAAAAACTTAAAAAAAAAAAAAAACTAGACACCTCTTAAAAGAGGGAAAAACAGGTTCTGTAGAATAAAAAGTCTAAACAACATCGTTCTATTTCAACCAAAACTTAATATTATTATTTTAAAAATGAGAGAGTCCTTGTTTACGTGAGAGGTTTTAGTAGGAGTATTTGTTAAATGAAAACTAAATCTTTTAATAACAATTTCATACGCAATATCAGTTAAAAACGATTTTCCAGAATATCGATTCTGAAGTTTAATCCTTTTTAATAATTTGTTTGCTGTTGTATTTTAAATAGTTTTATTATTAATTAAACAAAATCCACTGCATCACATACAATTTATTTGTTACTGACTGTGCGAAGCATTTAATTTTTGCTATAATTTCTTTCTGTAACAATCTAGATATACTTTCATTAACTACACTAAAGCAAAAACCCACCAATTCAACTAATTTAGCAAACATCCTGCAATTCGTCCAGCCGATACGCGACAGATTCTTTTCACAAGAACGAAACTAAACTCAATACAGCAAGCCAGACACCTGTTGCTATTTTTTCCGTAAAAATCACGAAATTAACTCACACGCCCTACAAATGTTCACAATTCTACCCCACGTTAGGGGTTGGGGTTTTTATCTTAAAAGGAAACACATGTTTTTTTATATAAAACAACCAGTAGTAATGTAATTACAAGCGAAGTTTATGGCTTTGTTACATTTTGTATACAAACACTTACGTTTGAGGGCATTGTATTTAACAGCGGTTTGTGAATTGGCAAAAATAGTTGCTCTACTGGGTAAAATAAAATTTACAGGTTAATTCAAAAATCGAGTATTTTTTTAGGATGAAAATTGTGTAATTAATGACTTTCTTAAATAGATCACAAGCAAAATTTACTTTTAAACTCAAAACAACTTTTAATGTGTACAACTTCGAAAAAAATTCTAAATGATTTAACATACTTGCTACTGCTAAATAATTGTACACAAGAATTTTTGAAAAACATGTTTAACAGTCCAATTTTGCAATATTGACGCCTTCTAAGCCGCCACAACGGTACAAATAATTCTAAGAATCCTAGATATGTTATAAGGTATGTTCTCACAATTGTTAACAGTTTTAATGTGAATAATATAACGCGAAATAAATGCAAATTGACTTATGATGTGGAAGACAGACATACAAATAAAGTTAATAAGTTGAAGTGCGACGTTTTTAAATAATTGTTCCTTGTTGTCTTTCTTTTTTTTTTAAGTCTTTTAAAAACATAATTTTAGTGACAAAAAAATCTTATAATATAAACATTAGCAGCTATTAAATTAATTTGGAAATATTATAGGCTACGTTGAGAAATTTTTAATTTAATTTTTCCTTACAAATATGTATGTTTCATTAAAAGATTTATTTTCTTTTTTTTTTCAAAGAATCTTTTAATAAGAATATCAACATCAGTTAACTAGTTAACAGAGCATTAAAAGCGGTGTAATATTTTTGACAACTAAAATAAATGATTTTTAAATTAAACTTATAGCTTAAAAATATTCATATTTTTTATTCTGAATCTCTTAAAATTAAGAAACACCTGTAAAGTAAATTTTGATTGTCACTTAATGTAGCTTTAAAAAAGTTTGATTCAAAATCTACGACAACAAAAGTTGTGTTTATCCTTACGTGCGTGTGTGTTACTGTAAACTGAAGTAATTTTTTAACATTAATATTGCAGCTTTCAAAAGAAGACTACAATATATTCAAAAAGAGTTGATGCTTTGTGTATAAAAAACGAACTACAATTTTGTAACAGACTTTATAAGGTAGATTTTTGTAAAATTATTAACGACTTGCACACAATTTATTTACTTGTTTCTTGTTTAAATACTGAAGTTTTTGCAGTGCAATGTGCAACATTACGAGGAAGTGTTGTGTTGAGTACATGTGGGTATTTCACTTGGTCCCCATAGGTGACCTCCCGTTATTAATATTTGCATTTCAGTCGTTATCAGCGGCGTCTGGCTCGGACAGGCAAGCCATTTACTTTTATCTAATCATTTAACGACTTTACAATTTACAAATAAACTCGGTATCCGCTGCAAGGTTGTAAAACGCACGAAAAGAGAACGAAATGGCATCAAAACCAAAACAAATACGAAATAAACCAGAAAAGCAGTTTAGTCTGAACTTCCTTGTATGTCCACTTAGTTATTAAAGCCACGTAGTTACACATTGGATGCGTTTATTATCGACCAGGTAAACGTGTTGACCTGCTGGTGTAACAATTAGTGCAAATGTAAACATAGCAGCTAGCAAGAGATTAGCTACAATGACGTTACATTACGTTATGAGGCGAATAGTTGCATACATACATCACATACTACAGTCCGTTACAAACCGTCCAATATTGTTCAGTTGTTGGATAAAAACGAGGAAACAATGAAACTTAATGAAGTTTAATTTTATGGGAATAAATCATTCTTCGAGTAACGACGCTTTTAATCCTGATTTCTCATATTATGTTAGCATTTGCTTTTGGTTTCATGGAAAATTTTGTAACAACACACCAATAAATGTAACTTAGGTATATTATATCCAGACGTTTATAAGTTTATTTAATAAAACCCTCATATTAATTCGACAATGAAATTGTTCCTAAAGGAGTGCTATACTAATTTCAGGACTATAATCTCTCAATAAAACCCATTATAAAGTAAGTAATCATTTTTAATCACGGCCTAACAAACCGTCAATGTAAATCTTATTCACCACAAATATTACATATCGAATCAAAGCCCCTTGTATTCGGTACAACAACCAAAATTCACCTGTGATCTTTAATCCATTGCTTGCTTGTGTATTCTAACTTCGTCAAGCATTTAAAAAATATATTTTTCCTGGGTAATGTATCGAAAATATTGATTTTCCAACGAATGCATCATTAGCAGAATCACATTAATCACAAGTAATCAATAAACTAATATTTTTGGCCGACTTCTGTAAACAAATCCGTGCGCTCAAGCTGGGCCAGGCCCAGTTAAAGGCAGTCGGCACTCTGCTGGGGGCAATATCGTGGACATAGGGTGGACCTGGCATTAAAACGGACAAAAAGGGCCACGCGACCTATTTTTTGGGGGAGACTATTGACCTAATGTAATTCCGCATAATGCAGTGTCCACTGTCTGCGTAACAGCTGTGTGGCTCTTATATCAGAGGGTGTACAAAATATTACTTAACACGCAACCCGTTTAAACCACTTACACTTCAAAATAATTACCGGAAACAGACAATAACCTGCCGGACATCGCTCCTGTATTACGCCAATTAAATATTACCCCACAAATACGGTTATCGAATGACTTAATCGCGACGAAATCGTCTATTTTGGACAGCCTTGCGCTTAAGTAATCGCGATATATTCATATGGCGAAAAAATACAATTGTCATATGCACCGATGGTGGACCAACTGTTGGGCCGTCGATTATTCGTTTCTGTTAATTGATTCGGCGTCGAAGTGGGTTCTGAGCGACTGTCTATTATTCTATTTTGATATTTGACTACCCCTACGCAATATGGTGGGTCAGATAGTGGACGTTGGGCCTAAAGCAAATTTATCAAACGGAAATCGACAAGAGATTCATTAAATTATACTGTGACGTAACACATGTTAGGATAAAAAGACATTGCGAAGAAATATTTTATGAATTATGTAAGTTTACGTTCAAAATTTTCTCAACAAAATCATGATCGGTAAAAAATAACAACTTTTGAATTAATGTTATTTATTTGTTCCAATTTTAATGCAAACTATTTTTTTTAAGTTTGGCAAATAATTTTATAACATAAAACGTTTTGTTTTTGCTGTTTTATAATTTTCTAGATATGGTTGTTTTTTGCTTATAAATACGTATCTACTAATTTAGTTGACAAATCACTTCTCTTTATACAGGAAAGAATCTTTTGAAGAAATGTCTAATAGCTTCAAAACTGGAATAATTTTTTTTCTGCAAGCGATTTTCAAAAATTACATCTACTCTCTACTCCTTAAGAATCGTCGTGTGTAAGTGATTGATAACAAAACTTATTTATCTTGTGATTTTAAGTGTTTTTTCATATTATAATTATGACAGATGTTATATTTTTGATATATTTGGTTTTGAATTATCGTTTCGTTTGTCCAAATTATAAATTATAAGATAGTTCTTGGTTTTCTTCGCGTCTTGAGGGTCAAATTATCTAATGAAATTTTCCTGATTTTTGCGATATAAAGTTATAATATTATAGTACCCTCCACGTATTGGCTGCATAGGAACATTGCGTACTTTTATGCATACAATTGTGGCGAAAAAATGGGGTGTTTCACACAAAACACCACTAAATGTTACAAAGCAGACCAAACTAACTACAAAGAATTTGCCATTGAAGCAAGCCTGAAACTTTTACTTGGGCGTCTCCAATACGCACAGTAGGATCCGAAAACGAGGGTGCTTTGGGTCATAGGTTAACTTTCTTCCTGCCGGACAGTTGCAGTTTACCAAAAATACAAAAATGACCATCCACGAGTTTTTGCATATGTCATCCAGCTATTGTCGCAACTGAAAGCTGTTTATTTGCATAGGGGCACATCTGAATGCCAAGTTTATTTATGCAAGTCAAATGTGTGCAATTTATTCAGTAGATGGCTGTGCCTAACATTTGGTCAACAGTGCGGGACCACAAATAAACAAAAAAAATCTCTCGTTACATTTGTTATGGTAACAAAATATCTATTAATAAAATCGATTAGACGAAATAAGATTAAAAAATACAATTTACAGGATAATTGTTTTGATATTCGAAAATCTTTGTATATTATGATGAAACATGATGTAGGTACACGGTTTAAAAAATTATTTCAAAGCCAAGACTTTGAAAAATTATTAAATAGTTTACATAAAAATGAAGCGTAAATTTTAAAAATGAATACAATAATATACAATAATACAAAATTGTAGGCGCACAAATTTCTCAAACAATAATGTACAGATCCAAAAATATCACAACAAATGCAAAATTTTAAATAATTCTATTGTTCAGGCTAGACTTGTCCACAATTTTTGCTGACCGTAAAATTTTGAAATACATTAGCCCACAATAGTAGTTCAAAAGTAGTTTGAAAATTGTGTGTGCAGTTTTGATAATACAGAAGCAAATGTTATTAATAATTAATTAAATAATTAGTGAATGAAACATATGGAGCGAAATATTATAAAAATAATAATTTATTGTGTATCTGTGTGGTGCTGTATGTTTTGTTCGCTTTTTTGTGTACTGGTGTTTCTATCGTGTAACGTTGGGCTCAAAAAACAAAGTAACGTATAAATTATGCCGCACAATGTTAAAAAAATATCTTAACGAATTTCGGCCTAAAAAATTATTAACAATGCAGCGCTCATTTTAAAAGAAAACAGTTGTCGATCGAAAGTTCTGCGTTACCTATAATCAGTACACCCTTATAAATCAAAATCAACCATGCCAGGCCATAAAAAACCGTACCCCATATTACGTAAAACAAAATGTGCCACAAAAAAAAAAAATATATAAATTTTATGCAAACGAAGTGGAACCAAAAGAATAATCTACAAAGTAAAAAAATAATACCAAAGGGTGGAGAGTTATGAACGGGGTAGAACGGAAAACGAACGACGGACAAAAACTGTTTGTATCAAGCCTTTTTTGCTCTGTTTTTGCAATTACGCAAGATATACCGAGATATACTGTGAGCAGCGGACGGATGTGTAACCGAAATTTCGTGAAAAAAATATTTCATAAACAGTTGCGCGTACCCCAAGCCGGTTTGTTACTTTCTAGACGGTTTTCAAAATCGTTTTTGCTAGGAACACGTGTGGAACAGAGAATAATTAAAATACTGGTTGTGTATTCTGTAAAGATTCTACTGTTGACTAAAAAATAAACCGGTATAACTGTTACAAAATTAGAGAAACAAATCAGGAGATGTCAAATTCAAAAAATAAAGCGCAATTTTTTAGTTCAATACAAAAATTTTAAGCAAGAACAATTTATTAGGAAAGTGGAACGATCTGGCATTACTCGCAACAGATCAGTAGGGCATTTTTTGGCTCTCCGTATGTTAAATTGCTATTTTTACTAAATTTTAACAAAGAAGGCAAAAAGGCAACTACAACTGTTCAAGCGTACAAGCTGAACCATCGACTTAAATAAATGTATATCTCTTATTATACTGTATGTTAGCAAAACTCATTAAAATCAATATCGGGGGTATAGCGGTGTAAAGGTTACGTCAAACCACCACAATAGGGGTCATTGTTTCATTTAACAAATGACCGCTACTGTATCTTATCAGTAATGATAAGAGTCGCCGTCAAAAGCGTTCAATAAAAAGAAAAACTGGAATATGTGACCAGTATGGTCTTTGATGTATTATTTTATTAATGGATCCCTGTGAGTTACATACGTTTTTATTGATTGGGTCGCTGTGATAAGAACAAAACACTGCTTGTTACTACAAGCAATCGAATAGACGAACGCTGACACGAATTTACAAGTGAGCGATTATATTTATGGCCAGGGATGTGTAAGAATTAACAGACAATGAATTGAAAGCAACCCTTGTTTATTGTGATTATCAGAGATGTAATACTCGAGTTTGTGCGTCAACATAGTTGCTACGACAAATTATTTAACATCAATTTTGTATAAAATACTACAAAGTTAAGCAATAATCAATGCCAAAAAATAGGTATCTATTTAACAGGATTGCGTTTACACATACAGGATGTTTTGCTTTTCGATATGGGGCAATATTGCTATGATGCAAGGTTGGTTAAATGGGACAAAATTTAGCTATTTAGAAATGTTTTTTAAACACATCGTTTTGTTTAAAAATTCCATGGCTTGCGTGGTGACACCTTCACAGTTTGTGACGCAACAAGGATGAACCAATTTAATTGAACGCCCAGTATATTCACTTAACATGAAAATGCAACCTCAAAAGTTTGCTATGCATTAATATTAACAGTAAAAAATACTCGACGAATTCGGAAGGTGCTTGTAAAGTTTATTGATGTTAATGTATGTAGATAAACTTTTATTCTGAAATGATAAGTCTTCCAAAATGACATCAAGGCACTCTACTTTGTTACAGGCATTATAAACAAACGTAAAGAAATCTTGCTCTAATCTTTTGAGCGCATCATACAAAACCAACGATGTATTTATTAGTATATTTTAATTTAAATATAAATTGCCCACTTTTGTACTTCTTTACACACATCAGCGACTCGCAAATCTTCTTGGACGTGTAAAATTTATGTTCCAAGCATCTACATGAGTATTTACGTGTACACCGGACAGTTAATCCACAACTTACCGAAGAAGATAAATCCGAACTGCCGCATAATGTCATATAATAATAAATATTCGCATCCAGAATGGCTATTTATCATAACAAACCAGTGTTTATCTATTGGGCCGTGCCTTTAAGAGACCGGCAATCACGCGTGTACGCTGTTTAAAATTATCGATTCAGGCAAAAATGCCTAACACAAATGTCTGATATACACACAATGGCCATATCTCGGTATCTGTCATGTCACTGATTATTACCTACGATTATTACTGTGCAAAATATGAGGACGTGCTGTCTGGAATTACGTCATCTGTTGTACGCGGAGGATAATTGTGGAAGGCTGTGTCCATCTTAATGGACAGGAATGTATAATTACTGTAGCTGAATTTGTTGTAGCGTACTGCGATATGTTAATTATTGTGTATATACAAAATAGTTTGAAAAGTTTGACATGGGAGTTTGATGAACTTTTGTGATACTTAAGGAAGAACATGTAGTGATCCCTTTTGATAGAAATGCTGTTACTATGAAAATTTTGAGAAGGATAAACATACTTTCATAGGAACTAAAAAAAAGTCACGCTTCCTTAGGTGTTCAAAATAGTTTTCATCTTACTTTTTTACAGTTTCTGTTCGTTAAAGTCCCTAAATAACAAAGTTTCAACCTATGTACTTACTCTCTGTATATTTTGCGTTATATCGATTATAAAACGAATTCTCTTTCAAAAATACAAGGTTTTCTGTACCTTAACTTGACCGTTTTCAGGTAATTTAGCAAGGCATCGCTCACAAATGTCACATTTTGAGACCCAGTCTAAACAAATTATTCTGTAGCTCTTATTATTAAAAACACAAAAATATGTTTAAGACAAACGTTGTTCAGGCTCATTAGATGCATAACTTGAAATCATTTTTAACTATACTGAGTGTTCTATTTTTGGTACCAACATCACCAATGTTGTTACTTTAAATAGAACACTCTGTATAATTTGCGTTGATTCGATTGCTAACTTAATTTTCTTTAAAAAAATGTTACGTGTATTTTGTACATAAAATTAACTGTTTTTGAGTAATTAAATTGTTCTTCTTGAAAATGCTAACTGACAACAGAGCTATTAAAGGAATTCTGCAGTTAATCCAATAACAAACTTTATTATTGCAACAACTTTGTTTTGTATATAAATCAATAAAATACTGCAAAATATGTATTTTTCGCGCAGTTTTATACAAATATAAGTTTTGGCCGTGGTAGGTCCTAATCTGTTTTTAAACGCTCAATTGCGGTCTACTAACTTTTTGTGTTAATGTTATTTTACTAGGGTGGTCTTAAGTTAAACCTGGAATTGTTACAAATATATCGTCTGCATCGATTTAAGTAATACTTAAGCATACAAAAGAGGCACATATAGTAGGATTTGTGCAATTTTGTCACATTTTACATCTTGCACATTGTGTGGTGAATGAACCAAAAGTAGATGGCCCTTTGTCAGTCACGTATTACATACAAGTTGAGTTGCATTCAGACAACGATATTTTTACAATAAATGGATCATCACATATGGCAGGATGTTTTACAGAATATAGGTGCAATTGTAATTAATGTTAGTTTGGCTCTTTTATTAATAAACCTTTTAAAGTTGACCCAAACGATAACTCAAAAAAACGATTCAAAAAAGCCCAAGAATAATTAACATGGCAAATTCATGCTTTTTTAAATATTTTGTCGAATAACAAACATGTATCTGAAGAAATTTAATATTAAAAAAAAGATGCGCAGTAGTTTACGATATGTAGAAAATGTACAATTTGTAGTCAACCATTATTACTCAAATAACTGCACAAATTTTAAATATTTTGATCCATTACTTGGAATAATTAATATTTTACTTATTTAAAATGTGTTTTCACCTGACCATGTAATAAGAAATTATTAAAATATACATTTACAATAAGAAAATTTGTAATGTACATTTATATTTTGACAAGAATGTTACATTATTTTAAGGAATGATAATCATAATAAAAATTTATTTGTTTACACATATTATTGTTCGCAGTTGTAGACCAAAATCGGTTTTAAAAAAAGTAAATCCAATGTATGCCCAGCTGTGGGTAAAATATTGTACTCATGACCACAGGAAATGGGCATAGGATTATCATTTTCTACCATACACTAAAGATAGAGAAAAGTAAATTATGTGTGAAAAAAGTCTGAGTAACGAATCGGTAAAAACAAATCAAGTTTTTAATTTGCCTCCAATTTGTGTGATTTTTGCCAAAAGATATGACTATTATTTGCACTGTAAATTTAAAAAAAAAAAACGAAACTTACGTGATTTTTAAACGCGTTGGCAATGGAAGTATATTTTTGTGTTCAAATTTTGCATGTGCATTAAAGCCTTATTACTCGTAATTCTAATAAACCACAATATTGTAAAAATATGATTAATAAAGCCAGAAAAACACGAAATAGTTACCCTTTGTAAAAAAATATTTAATATTAATTATTTCGGTTCGAAAGACCCCTAAACTTAAATTTTTTTTGGTTAACTTTCATAATTTATCACCAATTTTTGTATTTTTTGACCTAATCTTAAGCTAAATAATCAGGGTATTATTTGAGAGAAAACATTTATTCTAAAAATTACGTTTATTCAATTTTTTATAATATACGTTCTGAACTCGCAAAGTTTGACTGTGTATTGCTGTGTCTGTAATGATATGTTTATGTTATCTTCAAACCATTCAAACGCAGGTCACATAAAACTTGGGGCGATATGGACAAAACAAACGATAAACAACTAAAGACTCAAGAATTAGAAAGGACAAGAAGTACAAAGGTCTGACCCTTGGCCCGTCAGATCCTCAACTTTGATAGTAGCCTTGAAAACGCTTAAACATTACGTCTATGTCTTAGGTCATCGTTGTATTTCTATACAAGATCCGTTAGTAATCCACTCTTTTAAGTTTTATTTTGGTTATTTCTCGAACGACTTATCAATACACCTACTAAAAATTTTATTATTGTCGTTTTTATCAGGAGCGAAGTGTTAGTAACGAAAAATTCTTTTAAGGTGGACGTTTATTTCTTTTTAATGAGCAAATATAAAACTTTTGTTGGACGCACAATGTGTGAAAAGGATCAAATTGCATTATGAAAGGTCCTTTATATCGACGATCTGCAAAAAAATCCGATATAATCTTAGTATTAAAATGTCCCCAAAGATGAAATTTCGACCAGTAATTCCATTATATGGGTCGTAACACGATCAGATTTCAGTAGTTTTGTATATTATTTTTATTGTGGGCTATGAAGGGGGCGTTGCAATTTCTTGTGGAACGTCTAGAAAGGGTGGGTGGACAATGGTTGCTCTATGAACGACCTGGATTGCTTAACACATCAGCTTTCGGCATTTTTAAGGGACAAAAGAAGGTTAAAGTTGTACGAAGACTTTTTATACACTGAAATTATTGTTCCATTGCCATTCTTGATTTTTTTGTATTACACGCAAAATTTTATTTTTCGTTTAACTGTCATTATAATCTTGTTGACACATTAAAATTAACAAGAAGATGTTTGTTTTAGTATTATTGGACCGGTTTCAAGGCATAGCTTTTACTTAACTATTATTAATTCTATAAGTCCAAATTCAGATTAAAAGACTTAGACAAGTTAAAAATTGTTGTAGCAGCTATAATGAACCATTTACCAATATGAGTAATATCAATACTTTATAAAGCTGTTACTGTAAACAAAACACAGATAAGTGAATTTTCATGCCGTCAATATGTTGAGAACTAAATGGTTTTATTGTAAGACCGTTTTATAAGGACTTGCGTTGTTGCCTCAGGTCAGTGTAGCAGCTGTGGCTAAACAGGTCATCGTTTTTCGTGTATGTTGAGGGTGTATGGGATGTTTTACCTTAAAATTAAAGGTAGAGGGTGCATTAACAGTTTAAACATTATATGTACAAGTAATAGGGAGTTATTACTAGAAGCGCTTATTCACAAACACTTGAAGGGCTCTTGTATGAAGCACACGTTTAGTTTAAAAAAAAGAAAGTTAACTTCGTGTTATTGGATGTTACAGAATGTATTAATCCCTTTGAAAATTGTTTTACTTAAACTAAATGTAGTGTGTCCCATAAATTAGAACACTGTCCCATGGTTTGTATTTCTTGATTTAATGCATTTCCACACGTGGTATGGGTCAGACGAGGTCACACTTTCCGAAATCTTTACCCACCCTTCTGAGCATCTTCTCAACCTACATGGAGATGCTATTTATGTCTACACCCTCTTGTTTAACGGTTAAGTCTCTTAGGATGCGTCTAGCAAGAAAAAATTTACCACAAAACTATTTAAAATGAACAACGAATTTAAAAATTTTCAATTTGATGTCATTTACTGTAACTCAAAATTCTGTACATTTTGTAAAATAATAAATAGCGTCTGTTTAATGCAAAACAACTGCAAAGTTGTTCAGAAACCGACAAAATATGTTTTAGTGTATATTATTGGAACTAATCTTGCCAAGATTTTGAAAATTGTGTGTTTGGCTTTTTTTTGGAAAAAATGTTAAACAATGTCTACCTAATAAATAACAACTAAAAAATTGTTCGAAAACCAAATAAAAATAATTTTTACAGTTCATCAGAAAAATGTCCTTGGAATTATTCCCGTTAAAACTTCGGAAACTGTGCATTTGGCTTTATTGCTCATAATAATCCTAAACAGTGTCTACTCAATACATAGCAACTACTTAGTTGTTTAGAAATGAAAAGGTTGATAGGTACTTGGCATAATGTAAGAGATGAAAGTTGGAGTTGCAGTTTTTTCGAAAAAGCTAAATCACATAACTCCATCATTTTTGACAGAGCTTTATCAACCGAGCTTTTAAGCATAGTATTAACGAATGCTACCAATTGTTTTAAAGCACGCTCTTCAACTCGTGCAAAGATCGCATGACCATAAAAAAAAACAAAAGAAGACGTAACGATAAATTGTTTTTGTTTAAAAAAAATTGACGATTAAAAGCGTATACTGCAAAACAGACACGGCATTAATGTTATTAGGATCAATATGGACGTATAGATCAAACAAATCCTTTAATAAATTTGTTTGGGCTCTCTAATAATTCACAGGCTACTAGATCGCGTGTCCACGCAACTGTGTCAGGCGTGTGCGACCGCTCCACCAGGTACGAAACGGTCATCACCGCAGTAAAATCCATCATTAAACCTTGTTTTTGGGATTTTATGGCTTTCAGACACATCATTTTACGAAGGAATTGCCTTAAATACTTTCAGAATACAAAACAATAAAAATATTTACGTCACTTTCAAAAAGAATGACGATTGTTTATGGTGAATATAACATTGCTGTAAAATTTACTTTGCTCTTTTATAGAGCCGGGTGTATCACACAAATTTAATGAGTAAACAACCTATAGAAGATCTTTTTGGGAATTAAAACTTTGTGACACTTGATTATCATACGTCTAACGTAATACCTTCAAAATGTCTTGTCGTTGAAGTCTCGTAAACTAATAGTGTATCGGTTCGTTTTGGTTTTGTTGTATGTAACGAATTGTTTTCAATCAAAATAGCGCTTGTACCGTACCGTTAAATTTTCTTACCGTTCCCTCTTCACCGTAAAACTTGCATATCAAACATCTGGCATATTATTGCGTGCAAACATCTTCAATTATTTTTTTAAGATGCGTAATCCTCAAGTTATTCTGTGAGCGTACCGCTGTCTGTTGCCCATTATACCTAACCACACAATATAGACGATATAAGTACCTATTTATGCAGTCGATTACGTGTACGAAAGCAAACCGACCAATAATTTATATTAAAGTAAATACATTGACCGCTCCTTACAGAGAGGTTCGAAGGCATCACATCAAAACACATCTTTTCAGTTGTCAATCAATCTTTTGATGTGCGTATGCAATACCAGTGGACGCCGTGGGTATAAGACGATCTGCATTACAATTTTTTGTAAAGCACACATGGTTTTTGCAACTTCAGTCAGTAAATTAAAGCGCAAAAAATAAGTTGTTAAAATAAGGTATATTTAACTACAAAATTATAAAATATACGATCATTTAAGTCTTAAGTTATTGCACTTGCACTTAATTTATTTACTATAGTTATTTCTTCAAAGATAAACTTCGCTTTTTAATGTACAAGTTAAGACAATGGTTTAACCGTTTGACTACGCACGTCCCACAAAGAAGTAAACATTGCTATCGAGTTTTAATGGCAATAAATTATTATTATTTGTTATCTTATGAGTTCTTCGATTAAGAAATTAACTA
This sequence comes from Elmis aenea, assembly GCA_947652605.1. Lineage (NCBI taxonomy): Eukaryota > Metazoa > Arthropoda > Insecta > Coleoptera > Elmidae > Elmis > Elmis aenea. The sequence continues at coordinate 873,839 of OX393581.1, read as the reverse complement.
CTCGGAGTTTATAATTTTTGTGGTAAGATTCTGCCGAATAAAATATGTATTTTGTACATACTTTTCAGCCAAACTATATTTTTTATTCTTGATTACAGCACCAGTGAGACATGAGTTATATTTCTCCATACCACACAGGGTGCCTACAACTGCCCCTTGTCCGTCAACATCTGGAATGTGACTTTGGACATACTTTAGAACATCATAAATTGCGTTTAACTTATAGACCATAAATTGCACTAAAGTACTAGCTAATGTTCTGGACTCCACATGTTTTAGGTTTAGGGTAGCTATATGTAATTTTTAGAAATTAAGTTAAGTTGTATTTCGAATCTTAAACTGAGCAGTTCGGCTCTTGACTGTAAACAAAGTAAATAAATAGTTCTAATAGTGACTTTGACTTTATTCATTAATAAATTAAGTAGCAAACATAACTGGCGCAGTCGGTAGGATAACCGAAATTATTTTGTATCGCACATCGTAATTTTCGTTTTACGATTAATCGGTTATTCGAACAATTAGTGAAAAATTGCGGAGGTGTACGAAACAGAGTGGCTCTTCGAAAATCAAGACACCCAGTTTATCGCAAACCTGCAGAAGACCCCATCCGACAACAATTCACGAGAAACGGAACAAAATTGTCCATTTCTGCAAGGAGAAATTAATTGGAGAAGACAGAAATCGCTGATCCATTCGTTAATCCTTATAGTGGTTTAGGAAATCGTTCAAAGTCACAATCACATTAATGTAAGTATAATTCAATGTCATATGATCTTGAAAACTTACTTGAAAATTTAAGTTTACTGTCTTCAACTGACTCAGGTGACGAAGATTCCCTAGATTCCCTTACAACTTCACATATTAATAATTATACCAATTTAGAAAATCATTTAACGAATCAAATTATGGCACAGTTTAAGCCAGAATATTTAAATTGCATTCCACAATTTGATGGAAATCCCAACGAATTAAATAGATTTTTAAGTACCTGTGAAAGCATCAATAAGGCTTTTTATGACGTTGCAGACCCCAATTCATTTCACAACGTTTATTTATTAAACTCATTTATAGGCAAATTAACAGGCAATGCAAAAGTCATAGTTAATATACAAAACGTTACAACATGGTCACAATTAAAAGATACTTTGCACAGAAATTTCGCTGATCAACGGGACGAAACTTGTCTAAATAGAGATTTAGTTTTGTTACGTCAATATCCGAATGAAAAACCCCAGCAATTCTTTGATCGCTGTTTACAAATTTTAAATTTGCTATGTTCATATGTCGACATTCATGAAAATAATGATGCTTCCAAAAATTTAAAAAGAGATCTTTGCAATAAATTAACGTTAAGAACATTTTTATCCGGTTTAAAAGAACCATTAGGCACAACGATTCGTTGTATGCGTCCCACCGATCTAAACCAAGCCTTACAATTTATAATGCAAGAGGAAAACATTCATTATTACCAAAACACCACAAACAAAACCTATATCAAACAAACTCCTATTCACAGCAAACCAACATATCTGTCACAACACCCAATTAATAATTTTAAATCCGATCGAACATTTAATGCCCAAACGCACAATAACCAATTTCGTGCGCAAAATGACTTTCCATCACAACCAATTCAAATACAACAACGAACAAACAACCCACCTTCAACATACTTCAGAAATTCGGAAGTATTTAAACAAAATACCAATGTTTTTAGGCCCAATCAAAACAAAATTTTCTCAAATCCTACTCCCATGAGTACATCTACAAGACAAACCTTTAACGAACCATGGCAAAGACCGCAAACACACTATCAACCCCAACAAAGAAATTTTACCTCTGAAGAGCTTTTTAACGTCGAAACAGACGAAATTGACGAGACAATTTTACAAAACGAATACGCTGATGGTCAAGGACCATCGACATACCAAAACGATAATTATAATGAACCGTATGACGTAAATTTTCAGATGGTTACACCTATAGACAACCAAACGTAAACCCCGAAATCATTTCATCCAATAACTCAAACTCTAGCGAATTACCGTATATTGTGTTTCCAGAGCATAACCTTAAAATTTTAATAGATACTGGTTCTACGAAGTCATTTATAGATCCAGATATTGCTTATAAATTATATCCAAATTATATTCAACATGATCCATTTATAGTATCCACTGTATTTCAAAAATCTGCTCAAAAATATAGTGCTGATATACCTATTTCTAAAATATTTAAATTACCTCAACAAAACAAGTTAAAATTATTTTTATTTAAATTTCATAACATATTTCATGGCCTCATTGGATTAGATAACCTTAAGTTACTTCAAGCAAATTTAGATTTCAATAAAGGACTCTTAATAACTCCTCAAACTCAAATAAAATTACAATACCAACAAATAAAAAACGAAATAAATTTGATATCAGTTGCACTATCCCAAACAGAATTACATACCAAAGAAACTACTAACATATTTGATTATATGAATAAATTTAACGAACAAATGACTATTTCAAATCAACCCACAACATCACAAACTGACAATATTTCAATGCAAGTTTTACCAGACGAAGAAATTTTAGAAATTGACGATCATCAAACAAAAATTAATGACGACATAACCGTACATACAAACGCTGAACAAAATCCCATAGTTGAAATACCTAGCTTAGAAACTGCAGTAAACTACGGCTCAAATCAAATAATTATTAATTCAGTTTTGCACTCCCCAGCTAAACCGAAAGTAGACAAATTATTTGAAAATAAACAAAAAATAAGTGTTCAAATATCAAATAATCATTTTGAGCAAGATATAATTAATTTTATTAAAACTTTTATAACACCCAACGTTCAATATCATTTATATTTTGAAAATCCCAACATTTACGAACCATTTTGCGAGGTTATACGTAAAAACTTCAAATGGCCCTCACTTAAATTTAAGAAATGCAAAATTAAATTAATTGATGTCACTCACAACGATGACATAAAAGATATTATTCAAAATTACCACGAAGGAAAAACCAACCACCGCGGAATTCAAGAAACCGAAGAACGTATTAAAAAATTATATTATTGGCCTCATATGAAAAAATCTATTCAAACTTTTATAAATGAATGCGAAATTTGTCAACAATGTAAATACGAACGAAATCCCATTAAAATACAAATGAATATTACACCAACTGCAAATAAACCTTTTGAAATTATTCACTTAGATACTTTTACATTTGAACAAAATAAATTCTTGACTATAATCGATACATTTTCAAAGTATGCCCAAGCATATTTAATTACATCCCTTATTTCAACACAGATAGTAGATAACTTAATTCAATTCTTTTCACACCACGGTGTTCCTAGACAAATAATAACTGACAACGGAACAGAATTTAAAAATACTGTAATTAACGACCTATTAAATTTGCATAAAATAAAAATACATTTTTGCTCTCCTAATCACCCTCAATCAAATAGTCCTGTTGAAAGATTACATTCAACTTTAATTGAACATATGCGATTGTTAAATACACAAGGTTTTAAAGAAACACCTACAAAATCAAAAATGACTTATGCTGTATTAGCATACAATCATTCGATTCATTCGGTAACTAAATTTAAACCAATGGACATAATTAATGGACACATTAATACCGAAAACCCTTTCGATATAGAAATCAACAAAATTTTAATTAACAACTATATTAATGATCACAAGGAAAAAACTAAATTAATGTATTCAAAAATAAATCAAGATCTTATACAAAATAAAGAAAAGGTTATTACAAACTTAAATGAAAAACGAGACGATCCAAAATTATTTGAGACTGAAAATAAAACGTTCACGAAAAATTATAAGCGGCAAAAGAACGCAAATAAATTTAATAAACCCACCACCATAACAAACGTAAACGAAACTTTAAAAACTGTTGCAACAACAGACCAAAATAAAGTACATATGGATAATTTAAAACGACCGCTAAAAGTAACTTATAAGTTTAATAACTAAATATTCTCTTCTATTTCCTAATATCTATTTAATCAAGACTACTATTAATAAAACCAATTCCTAAGAAAAATAAAAACTGTGGAATGTTACCTGCTAAATTATTATTAGTTTTATTAAATTACCTACATATTATATTAGATTTACTTATTTCAATTACTTACTACATTAAATTTACTTATTATTTAAAAATTAAAATTGTTATTATTATTATAATTAATTATGGTATATTATGCATCCCTATATTTTTAATTATTACCGTTTAGTTTATTTTCCATATCTTCTACCCAGAGTCAATTTAAGCCAGCAATAATAAATAATAAATACATATTTAAAAGTGAATTATACTTTGCATTAATGTAATTGAAAGTGATGCTTGTACAAGAATTAAACCACCAACGACCAGCACATCAATTGAAATCAAGCCGAATTGGATCAAGAAGAAACAATCAGACGTCACTTTAATTTAAATAATTGTACTAATGTCTTATTTCTGTTCCATAAAACTGTCGATAAAATGGTGCAATAGGATGAAGAAAACCAACCAGAGGAGGTCAAACTTCCAAACGTTCAACTTCCTCGTGTACTCCGTAGTTGAATCTTCGAGGGGAGGAGTTATATTTCTCCATACCACACAGGGTGCCTACAACTGCCCCTTGTCCGTCAACATCTGGAATGTGACTTTGGACATACTTTAGAACATCATAAATTGCGTTTAACTTATAGACCATAAATTGCACTAAAGTACTAGCTAATGTTCTGGACTCCACATGTTTTAGGTTTAGGGTAGCTATATGTAATTTTTAGAAATTAAGTTAAGTTGTATTTCGAATCTTAAACTGAGCAGTTCGGCTCTTGACTGTAAACAAAGTAAATAAATAGTTCTAATAGTGACTTTGACTTTATTCATTAATAAATTAAGTAGCAAACATAACTCATGTATGTTCCCGAGTTAGTGCTGCAATCCAGGGTAGTAATTTTTTTTAAACCTTTAAATTTTTTTTAAATAAATTTGTTGGAAAATTATTTCTTTTGATACATTTTGTTTATTTTTAAAGCAACAAATTTTAACAAAATCAAAAACAGGCTAGGAACATTATACACACTAAATTTTAGCCATCAAATCATTTACAATTACGATTTAACAATATTGAAAAAGAAAGAAAATAAGAAAAATCGTTACTTTTTTTAACTAAAATAAATTTCTTAATATTTTAATCTACAGAGCGAAATCTCATGAAATGACAGTAATTAATGACATTTAAAGTCATTACTACAGCAAACGTTTGATGAAAATGACAGCATGACAATACAACAGTTATTTCACATATTTTCCATCCAACTTGTACGTATAGTTAAGCATTTTTTCACAAAAGCATGTAATTATTTTTCAAAGCATCGCCACATAACTTACTAAAGTAAAAACGCAAGAAAATGCACGATGAATTATGGCGCATACGAAAACTTTAATAATAATGAGCTGATATTTAAATGAATGCTCGATTGTAAAAATATAAAACATTGCTGTGAGTTTATTTGGCGTTTCTTTAATAGCTCCAAGCTTCTCGTTTTACAATGACTAGTAAAATAACGATTTAAACAAAACAAATTTTTCACAAAAGCATTTATCGAGCCCCGCTATCTAAAAACCACCTGTCTTTATATATATTCGAACCAAGATTAAATTCACAGGTTCGCATCGCCGACTTTTCAGTTATAATTCAACCCTCAAATTGGCCTGCTTGCTCTTATTCATCTTATACTTAGGGTCTGTATTCGTTTTCTGCTAAAAGAATTTGACCATGGACATTAATTCTAGACCCTCATCAAAGAGAAATAATGTCCTGCATTTTCGCCGCTTGCAACCTGTCCGATACACCCTCTTGGTCAGCAGTCAGGTTTCTTAATTTAATGTTGCACCCTGTGTTAAGGGTTGTTTTCAGAATAAAGTGTTAAATGAATGTGCTACTTCGCTATAAAACATATGTGCGTTCGCATCGCTTTTTTCAAACGATTTCTCCAATTAGTTTAACTCATGAACGATGGTAGTGGTTTTATTTTCATTGAAAACATGTGAGCCCCTTGTAAAATTGAGATTTTATTATCATCTCATTTAATTTTTGACAATTAAATTACTAGAAAAATTGACTGATTAACTTTAAATGCTGCAAATAACTTTATAGGGTTTAATTTTTTGTGTACTCAACGTTTGTAAAAAAATCTCGGTAGGAAAAATAAATACAGCCTTCAAAGATCTAAATAATACATAAATTACTTGGAAATGGACTTTTTTGACCTCGTTTCGAAGAAGGCGTAAAAAAAGGATTAAAGTTCGCTCTAGTTTGATCAATATTGTGTGTGACCTCTGGCCATTCGCGTGTTGCAGGGGTTATATGCAGGACTTAGATAGTACCAACCCGTACCAGGGAAATATCAGGGGGTTGATTGATGCGGTCGGTCCGTGTCAACCACGAATGATCACGTGACCTTTGGCTACTCGCGTGTGGACTTGCGGGTCAACGGTGCCTAGCACCACGTTTCAAATCAACGCGGAATGACACAGCTTTTTGAGAAAAAATACGTGCGTCAAAATACTGGAGCACATGTGGGCGAGTGACGTCATTATCTTTGTAATTATAATGTGATGAACGTCTTTTAGTTGTTTGATATCGTCTTTTGTCGTTGAACCACGCGAGTTGTAAAAAAAAATTGCACTTCCGTGGTTTCTATTCGTGTGCGTAAGAATTGGCGTGTGTCAGTCAGCTTTTAGTGAATCGTTTTTTAACCTTTATAGCATAGATTATAAACTAAATGTCAAGAAATAATTTCAAAACTATTACTGCTCAAAGTAATCTTCATTAAACTTTCATTCCAAAATTTTGCGGTGTAAAATACATCAAGAAAGAAAAACATTTAAAAGCTTTATCATTTTGACATTCAGTGTCTTTTTAAAATTAGAACACATTTAAAATTCAGCACCTTGGCGATTCTCAAAAAAAAAAATTCTCAATCATAAAATGTTTTGAATATTTCCAAAAATTTCCAAACTTCGAAGAATATTTCAAAAACTGTCGCTATTTCTAGTGTAGTTTGTAAACCACAAAATAGGTATAATTAAAATACTGTTCCCACACTTAAAATAATTTTAACAACTCCTGCAATAATTTATTGCCCTTCAATTTTTTTTTTAATTTGTTTTACTACTTGTTTGAAAAAATTACTAACACGCACCTAAAACGCACACAAATAAATAAAATCCATTTCGCGAATCTGCAGGCAATCAAGCATAATCTCGTAGTAAATTATAAACAGCATCGAATTTAGCAAATATCCTAATACCGTTTTTGATAATGTCATGTATTATCGAAGAAATGTGTGATTTTGTAATTTTGCAATAATTTCTTCACGCACTGCACGATTTCATACCAAGTAATAAATAGCCCAGTAACACTAGGTAAGGTAGATGTAGCTAGGCAACCTTTATTGCTAAAATGTTAACAGGTAAACCAACCTTCAGGTAACATATTTTTACGCCACAACTTTTTTGTTTTCGATTAAATATTGTACTGTTATTAAATTAACTGTGAACTTATAAGACGCAATGCCAACATACAGTAGTTATTTGAATTTTGACTTTATTACACCTCAAAATTTAAGACTACACGTATGGTATCAAGTATAGGGCTTAAGAAGTAGAAATGGCACGCACTCACAGCTATTATTTTCAACAAATTTAACTTCGAAATTGATTGTATAACCCCTTTAAAGAAATTATTTAAATTTTGAACGTAATTTGGTAACGGGATACTTTAAATACGTAAGAAAAGCGAAGCTGTTAAGAAATGTGATGATAAATTTTCGGTTCTATTAAGTTATGCTCGGTAAATACTCCAAAATGTATATTCTTCACTTTTGTCTTGGCATTTTTCAAGCCTCCACAATATTTATTTATATCTAAAAAGCATAAAACACTGATAATATTCAAAGACTTGCGAAACTTGAAGAAATTCCAACTTACGACAAATCACTGTTAAAAAAATGCTCAGGTTAATTTTATAATCAAAAATTACCCTGATTAAAACGATTAAATAATTGACTTGTAAGTTTTAAGAAAATTGAATTAAATTTGAATAGCTTTTTAAATCAGAACTGAACGCGAATCGTATAAATATAATGTACAACCTCGTCAACCCTATATTATCCGTAACAGCACCGCATGTGTAGCAGGCATAGAATACCTAATCTAGTTCCACTACCGACCACCGGATGGGCACACTAGTCGGGACCCTCATCCCCTAAATCACCCCAGCCGACACAGTGAATGCTCTTCCACAAATTTTTAATTAACCCTAATGATTTTAATTGGATTACTCATGTACCTTTTTTTAATTGCATCTACTTTATAAAAGAGTTCTTAGAAAAAAGCCCTTGATGCTAATTTGCGACTCGTTTGTGCCTGCGAAGCTGCAATCCTTACTTCGTTTTGTTTTTAACCATTTTTTATTTAAAAGGTTTTCTGTGTTATGAAAATCCCCTTATTAGCTTATAATTCCGGTATTAAGTGTACAAAACCGACGTTTTTAATCAGATATTTATTACAATACACCAAAAAAGTTAAAGGATTAAGAAGTTTAAAATATAATTAACATTGCAAAGTACAAATGCAGTACAAGAAAAACAAACTTTGGAAAAACAAGCTTAGTTACAAATAATCAAGCGAACATAAATAGCAGAGCTCCAATTATTGCAGATAATAATATCGCTCAGGAAAACCTCATCTCATCCAAATTTCGGATAAAACGAAACTTTTGGTTAATTAGTATTAAATAGACTGTTTTAGAATACATTTTAATAAGACTCACATTAAAATTTATGACTTAAATTATACTAGCCAACAAAAAAATTACCCAAAAAAAAACAAGCCAAAGTACTATGTAGGTACTTTGCGATAATTAATCTCGTAAAATCCGGAAACCCTGTTAAATGAAGCTACATTAATTGAAAGTTTACTGTTTTTCTTTAAAACTACGTGTAATAAATTTAGTTTTATTATTAAACTAAAAATTGGTTAGACACTGTACCTGTTTTTCAACTAAATGTAAATATCTTTTTACATTGAATACATACTGCAAGAATAGCACAGTTTATCACTAAATACTAGCTTTATGACTGTAGTTTTTACAAATAATAATTTCTATATCTCTAATAATGTGTTTTATTAGGATCTTAAAACTGACAAACCAATATAAATATTGTAATCCATGGATGAATTAATTTTAAAATATTGTACAAGCAAACCTGGTCAAATTGAGCTAAATAGTTTTAAAGAAAAGTATCTTTCGCATGAACATTGACTGTTCTATTTAAATATTTAAAAAAAATTTAAGATCGTAAAGCATAGGACACTTAAAATATGCGGTTATAAAATTACAGCACAAGAGTTTTAAAATATAAATTTTATTTTTAAAAAACTTAACGCCAAAGACCCGACACCTCCACCAGAAATCTAAAATTTTTAAAATACGTTATCGTAGATATAAATATATCATGCATTGCTTTTCGTCGGTAATTTAGCTCTTATTGAAAATTTTGACCAAACATTATTTGTTTCTGAAACAAGTTCAACAAAAATAGCATGCATAATAGATAAATATCAAGAAATGTAATAAAAATATGATTAAATAAGGTATTTTACCCGGCACGTTCACCAATTTGTTTCATTTTAAATAACTAAGGCCCTATTCCACAAAGTAACACTGGTGTTGGAATACAAGTTGATTCCTAAAACTAGGCAATATCCGCGCCAACTACGCAGCGAATTTGCCTAGTTCTAAGGTTAACGTGGTGCAATTTCGGAATTAATCCCAGGTTCAGCTTTTATGCAATCAGGCCTAATATCTTAAATTATTTTCTATTCAACTTTTTGTTTAAAATTCTATCGTTATTTAAACCAAAACTGTCTGTAATTATGTATTTTAAAAACTATTTTATCATTTTCAAAATGCTACCACTATTCAAATTGCATACAGAACTCAGTAATCCTTTAATTTAAAATGTTTTACAACCTTGACTTAAATTTTTTAAGCTACTCAACATTTTTAGATGCCTTTAACTACAAAAATGTATCAAACAACTTTCATAAATCTTAAAGTACTTGCGAGAGCGTTTTAGGACAAACCTTTTTAAACTTCGCTTTAATTTCGGCAAGACACATTTTAAAACTAATTGACTTTAATTATTGACACGCAAAAATACATTAAGGCTTCAAAAAATGTTATAACGAGCCTCAACGCTGCCATTGACCTTAAACATCGCAAAACGTACAAATTAATCTATAAAACGGTAACCTTCATTCAGCAGCAATTCATTTAATTGCAAGAATTGCTTCTTGCTTAGTTTATGTACTCCCTGGAGGGAAATTACGACAAAAATGCCGCGGAAAGCCTATTACGATAAAAAGCGAAGCCACCCCAAGTTATCACGTTTAAAAGAGACGAAAATTTGCTAAAATATTGATGAGACTAATTAAACGGTACGTCTGATAGATAGAGCACACGCAAGTATTGTACGAAACAACAATTTTCCGCAGTTGCAAATATGCCTAATTTATTTATACCTCACACGGAGTAACAATTAGGGAAATTTCGTTGAGCACGGGCAAAGTACTACCTGAAGGTACAAATAAATGTATCGCTGTTAAACAGCTCAGTTGCCAAGGTGGCCTAAGCTTCTGGCGCTACGAATGGTTAATGTTTCTATTTCCAAAACGGCAGAACCCATTTATCCGATTGTAAAGAGAAACGGCTACAATTAATCTCCTTACCTCTGGGAGAGATATCCTTCGTTTCCTTGGTAACGCAGACACGGAGGGTTGCAAACCAATGCCATATACCGGTCATGTCATCAAAGATGTGCTCATATTAAACGCGAATGTCCATAAAGATGACGTATTTATATTTAGAAAGATATCCAAAAACCGAAATATTGATAGAACGTCATCGGAGACAAAAAATGTCGTCAATAAATACAAATATCTACTTTTACTCATAAATTACTGATAATGCTTTCACAATAAGGTAAATTTTTATGAAATAAGGTTTTTGCAAATAAAAACATTTGCACGAATTAATTGTTTACAAATCAGGTAAATTTTAAAAATTTCAAGATAAGCATAATTAATAGGTAAAATAAATTTTTAACAAAACAGAAAAACAAATATGTTTAAGATTTTTTGACCCGGCGCCTCCACCTGTTTGTTACAGCCCGATTTTATTTTGTGGCTGTGAATTAGTTGTACGACACCACATTCTGATTATATAAAAAGCTGTAACTATTTGGTTAACATACATAAATAATATGAATGGTAAATTATTAAATTATTTACGTTATAAATATAATTACGTATTAGTTTAATTTTTTAAGTTCACTTATTTTAAACAAATTTTTAAATACTTTGATGTACAAGTATTAAAGAAGTTGCCGAGATATTCTGTTTACCACAAAACTTACAAACTCAAACAGGTACTTATATGCACTCAAATCATGCAGGTGATAAAGAGATAACTGATAAGAATCTAAAAATCCGAAAAAAGATATATCATTTTTAATTAAGCTTTAACGAATTACTTAAACAATTTAGCAATTTATCAAACAATTACGTTACTATATTAAAATGTATTCTGTGAAAATTACTTTTAAAAAAAAGTTGAATCCTGAGTTATGTCGTTAATTTTAATAAGACAATACCAAAGAGAATATACTCCTACATAATATCATGTAAAAAAATGTTTTGCACAGAAAGCTTCACTTTTACCCAACTAAATAAATAGGAGTGGGTTTATCTGTTTACAAATTTTTCTCCTTAAGACCTCTTTGTCTAAAAATTACCCAATTTTATTAATTTTAGAAGTTATACAATAATAGGTAATTGAATGTGTCTAAAAAGTTTTTCTAAAACAAAAACTTACTAAACTTATACTCATTGGAAAAGATAGATTCAGAAAGGCATATATTTAAAAATAAGCAATCTTGTAATTGGGTTAAAATTGCCTTAAAATTATTGTATTCCACATCACGTACAACTAATTGCGTTGACAAATTCGATGCTTCCTTCAACATTAAACAATCTATGTGAATTTCTTGTGAATCCTTAATAAATCCACACTCGCTTGCATCAGGGAGCGATTTTTTTAAACACTTAGACAGTTTAATAGTTTGTAAGATAGCAAAGAAAATCCCCTAGAACCAGGAAACAAATCCAGCAGCTTGCAGAGTTTGCGAATATTTGTAACCAGCAGTAATTCCTTTCTTTTTCCCCAACATTATACAACTCACAGCAATAAAAAAGTCTCCAAGCCAAAGAACGAACAATTTTAGTATTCCATTAAACGCTTTAATAAATTTAAATTGACGTTGTGTACCACAACATCAAAAATTCTTCGCGGATGTTATGCGAATGGATTCAAATTCCATATTAGATTTTGTTATTAAATACAGAATGGGAGATGAGATATTTAATTTAGACGATCAAAATTAATAAAGAGTATATTAAAAGTACGTATGTATATTAAAAATTGGCTTTTTAATAATCTTTATGGATGTGTTTTTTAGATATATTCACGACACAGTCTGCCAGCCATGAAATTTTATACGGATACAAATGATATCTATATTAGTAATGTGAGTAAAGGAATTTAAAAATTAATGCTATAAGTTATAATACCAACCCAAATTTAAAAATATGGGAATAAAATACGTAGGTATGTATATTTGCCAAAAATATGATAATAAAATATTTATATTTGCCAAAAATAAACAGAAAATTAAAAGTTGTGGGCTGTTTGCAAACTCTGCATAAAATCACCTCATATTTAATTTGAAATGTAAACATCTATTTTTCTAAGATTTTTGAAAAAAATAATTTAAGCTTCTGTACACGTAAAACTACAAATGTTGAAAAATCGTAAGATTACTATTTTTAACAATACTAAGAACTTATTGCTTTACTTTAAAAAAAAGTAACAAATACTACTGAACGAACTAAAAATATTTCCGTTTTTATAAATGTTTAAAACAATTTTTCAACCTACAGCGTGGGTCCACCATCATCCATATATTTGCAACAATATAGCATATCGTTATCTTATTCCAAAACAATTTTCATACAACATATCAATGACATGACATAACTTGACATTTTCTCAGGTCCACTGGGATTTCACCGTGATTTTATTTTTAAGCATATTTCGATACATATAACAGAATCTCATGTTTTTTAAACAAAATATAAGACGTTCAAAATTCGAAGGATACTATTTTGTACTTATTATGAACAAATCTGGAAAATTCACAATAAATATTTAATCAAAATTATTCGTTAGTTAAATCTACATGCCTCGATTATATATATATTATTAGTTTTTATTTGCAAATTTTTAATCATCAACTTTATGTTATCTTATTTTCCTTACGTTGTTCTTAAACTTTCAAATTAATTTTTACCTGAAAATTGAAATATTCTACAATTCTTAACTGAGCAGAACTTTATGGAGATCCAAAAGATTCCGTATTTAAAAAAGGCATTAAACGTGACGTAACTGTTTTCGAAATCTCCGCGCAACATTTAGGGGCGGCTGTAAAAATATTATCGTTTATTATCCATATCCGTGTCGTACATTGTCCTTTGTCTTTTTATGTCCAGGTTCGATCAATTTCAGGGGATTACGTACGAGCACGTCGTTCGGTTTTGCTCGGGAATGCGTGGGCGTATCACTTCCGGTCACTGCCATTTGCTGCCCGGTGCCTAATAGGATCATGTAGTTCCCCTTCGATTTTAGGGGATTCTGTTCGGCAATTCTGAACCTATTCTTGCTTTCGATAAGGCCTATTTCGCAAGCCGAGGGTGACAATTCAGAGTTGAAGTATTTTAGGAAAAAATAAATACAGGGAAATTTATTAGTTTGGAATTGAATCTGACGTAATTACTGTAGGGATTTGTTTTCAAACTTGTTTGTACAAAATACTTGTAGCATAAATGAGTGGATATCATTTAATTTTATTAGATAAAAAACACCAAAATTTTTTTGTATGTTCCAAAATTTATTTAAGGTTTGGGGGAAATTACCACAAGAAACTTATTTACAATTATTTTGTATCTTTTGTATTAAAAAAGTTATGTATGGAATAATTCGTGTTGGCTACGACTTCAAGTGATACATTTGTGAGAGTAAAGTTATTAATAAATCGAAAACGGTTAATCTTACGTACATAACACTCTATCCAAGAAAATTTAGTTTCGAACCAGATTTATACAAAATATACAGGGTGTTCAAAATTTGAGTTAAGGCATGGAGATCTCGCTTATTATAATAGCTAGAGTATAGGTTTAAATTTGGCAAAGTTGCTTAATTCGGTGTTCATTAATAATCCGAAGAGAAATTTGAAATATCTCAAAAGGTATCCGAGAAAATTAAGAAAAACCGGAATAACCGATTTCTGAAAATCGTCCATAACTTCTTTGGTTTATAAAATATTTCAAATGTGAAAAACATTGCCTGAGCAGTTTTTTAAGCCGAATCGGATGGAGATCACAATTTTTTTCTAGGTCGATCCGTTTTTGTTTTATGACAATCAACTGTTTTTCTTACAGGCGCAATTTTTGCCATTTACATAATCAAATACAATTTTTTTTCTGCATTCATTGAAGTATCACACATGGTTTTTACTTCTATATTAATTGTAAAATTTAAAAAAATGTGTTTTAGAAAACAACCACTATAAATCAGGTAGGCCGGTCGTTGTAGTTTATGTCGTTACTATAACAACCATTTAACAAACGAAACATTTTAAAAGCCTGATATGTACTTGTCTTTTGTCATCATGGATATGCAACAGTTACTGTTTTTTATTGCCTACTATAAAAACCTTAATATTTAAACACGAAACAACTCTTAAAAAATAAACTTTTAGATCGTTTTTCGTTATCAGTTTTATGTTCAAGAAATTTAGCGATCAATTTTTGTTTTTGTTGTTAGCTTAAGCGCTAACGAAATCTTTTAATCTCCTCTCAAGAGCTGTAAAGTAGTAAAGAATATTTGCTTGAAATTTTAAACCACTCGTCTTATGAAACACTTTGAAGCTCATGTTCAATATCCCTGAACGTTCGTAAATGATTGATAGTCCCCGCGAAACCTCGTGCAACCATGTAGAATTAAATATTGAAGTTGTTCCGAATTCTAATACGATCTCTATCGAATACTCGGTCTTTTGAATTTTTAACCTGTAACTGCATCTGAACATGTACAATGAAGGCATGAATTATGTGCCAGGAATTCTCCGATAAATTACGGGTAACGAAAAGTTTCGTCATTCGAGTGCTTATTTGCGGTTAATTAGTATCTTTGGCTTAGGTACAGTAAGATTCTCGAAGAGAGTCACATCAAAAAATGATGTATTGATTTAGCTCCGTCTTATTTTCATATTTAGAAAAATTACCTAATACGTTTTCCTCAGACGATCAAAAATAGCGCATTGCTTCGTTATCGTTTTCAGTAATTATAACTTATAAGTAGCCCTTGATAAAAGAACTGTAATTAATTTTAGTTCTTTTATATCAAGCAAACAGAGAGAAGCAGACGTAAATATGCAAATGCAAATAAAACTTCATTACTTATGAAGGAAGTCGGTTCTAAAAATAATAAAATGCTGATGAGCGGCAATCTGTTGCATGTCCCATTATTTACCGCCTTTATTCTGGAGAAAGTAAAGTATAAAAGAAAAGGGAAGAGAAACAGGATCGATTTTTAATTGCAGCCTTCGCCTTGACTTACTTTAAAATTTCATTAACACCGTTAAGGGAAAAATGGGTCGCGAAGTAAAACTTGGCCGAATTAATTCCCTTTTATTTCAGATTTAAAAGATTTAAAAACTTAATTCAATGAGAATAAATGAAAGTTTCAAGTTTAACAGCTCCGCGAACACTCGTTTAATTGAAATAATTCGCGTTTTATGCAACTGTTCCGCAATAATAGAGGTTGTAATATTGTATTTGGTACCTAATATTGCTTGAATATTTAGAGCATATTTTGAACACATTTTTAGTTATAACATTTTAAGCATCCGATAATGTCATTGTTGTTATTAAGTGTTAAAAATTAAATAATAATTTTAGCCTAACTTATATTTTGCAACTGAAATAAATCTTTTCACAGAAGAAGTCTCTGAATATGGAACTTTTGAAAAACTGCTTACGTTTATTATCAATCCATCTGCCATTTTGAAAACTTATAAAAAAACTGCTTTTAATATTAATTTCCGCCTAAAACTTTGAAAAATTTTAAACCCGATTGCGTTTCCATCTTTTGATAAAAAATCTGTTTTAATTATCAATGGGCCTGCAATTTTGAACAGTTTTGGGCCCGACTACATTGCTTCTATGCATTCCTGCGACACAAATTTCCGCCTAAAACTTTGAAAATTCAGAACCCGGTTGCGTTTCCATCTCTTGATGAGAAACTGCTTTTAAAACAATTTCCACACGTAATTTTGGAAATGTCTAGGCCCCTTGCGTTACCTATGTTCATCCTTTCCTTACTGTACCATGCACCTACATCCATCCCTCTAAATATTCTGCTAATTAGTTAGCAAATATCGAAAGGGCGATAAAGTTTACGGCCTAACTAAGTGTGTTGGGGTGAAATTCTATAATCAATCCAACAAATATAACAACAGTTTGGATCCACCGAAGGAGGTGTAATAATGGAATCCAGCCCAGTTCTGCCCCCTTAATCAACTAGGACGTTAGTAATTAAATAAAGCAACACACGTTGCTACCACACGCGTTCAAAATGGCCGCCGCGCAGAGCTGTTTGGACCTAAATTAATTTCAACTAAACTTGCTCTCCTCGGGCTTTGCTCCGGGTTCGAACCGCAGCCTCCTTAGATCTGCACGGTAGTTTAGTTTAGTTGTTGCGGTTTTACTAAGGTTCACATTCATTGCCAACCGCGATGAAACTTTGCCCCTTGCGTTTATGCATTACAAACTACTTCAGCGTAAAAAAGCCGGCCCTCATAAAGGGTTGAACGTGGGGATGAAATTTGAGCCGAATTCAAGCGTCGGTATTTAATAAACAGTAGCGCCAATTCTAATTGCAGGAACGTTTTGAGTAGAAGTAGTTTGATTTTTGCGTGAGCCGCGACGTAGGTACACAGCAGGCTGTGACGCAACGATCTAGTAAATGACACGGGCGTAATCAAAGGCAGTAATCGCTGTATGTGATTAGAACCGTACTGAATACAAGCCCAAAACTTACAACTGTGCGACAAGGTTCGCCTTCAACTAATTAAACTTTCTAACTAGCAAAGCTTAGCTGTACCTACGCCAGGGCTCACTACGTGTATTCATGAAGTCCCATTCCACTGGCTAGAAACCCCGACGCCTCACGACGCCCGCCAACCCTTCAACCTCACGTTATCCACATAGCTCCAGGATACCGTCATTTCTGAATCGGGGAGATGCCTGCCGCACGAGGCATTATTCGCAAAGACTAATGATATGTATACTTTAGTTTGTCCCGAATTATAATGGATGACGCTGCTCTACAGCCTAGCGATACAAAAAATCCGGGAAAGTAGCAAAAACTCAAACAAAAAACTGCATTACGTGTTGTCGAAGATGTGTTACGGAAGTGGTATGCTGATCGGCTTACGATAATACGTTTCAGGGCTTAACTATCTCTGGTTGCTCTAGAAATATCGCGAAATACGCCATACGTACGAGAACTAGAAGGAATAAACACAAAATAAAACAAAACCTAACATATCCTTCACACAGTTGAGGAAAACAGCGAAAAACTGCTTAGCGCTTCCGGTTCTACACATTTACTTTGGCATGTTTAAGCTTTCGCCAAGAACTAGTTGATTCGTTAAAAGCGATAAATTTAAAATAGGTACGTCCTGTCAGGGCTGTCGACAGACAATTAGAGGCCCATAACAAAGTATTTGATTTTTTTACATACAAGATGTGAAGGGTATACCTACCCTTGGAAATGGAAATTATTTAAAAACTGTAAACAGCTATAAAAAATATTTTTAATCGGTTTCTAAACAAAATAATACGCGTTACGCATTGCATAAACGTTGTTTAACACTACAACTACAATACAAACAATTAGGCCCATAACAAACCGATTAATAATATTTTTTTGCAGCTCTTTAAAGTTTTAAAAATTCACCAAGTCTTTTCCCCTGGGTCTGTTGTCACATTTTCAAAAATTGTGCATTTACCTTTATGATCTGTTAAAATGTTAAACAATGTCTACTCAATACAGAACAACTAAAGCGTTGTTTAGAAATCGATGAAAAATATTTTTTACAGCTCATCAAAGTTTTTTAAAATTTGTTAAGTGTATATAATATAACCCTATTTGAACTATTTTTGTCAGAATTTCGTAAATTCTGCATTTGGCTTCATTGTTCGTAAATGTCTACTCAATGGATAAAAACTACAAATTTGTTCAAATCCAATTCTTAAAGTTCTTAAAAATTTTCCAAGTGCTTACCCTTGCATTTTTTTAAAGCCAAACAATCAAAAATTTTGCTGCCGACCCAATCGTTCATAAAAATGTTAAAAAATATTTATGCGATGCATAGCCACTATTAATTTTCATAATTAATGAAATTTTTCAGGGCTTTACAAATTGTTTATAATTTTTCCAAGTCTACGCCTTTGGAATTTTTTTTTTCTTTCTGAATAAATCATAAATTTTTCTAGGACGTAATTATTGCTTTAAAAATATTTCATTTAAAAAAAAGAATCTTCAGGAAGTTCAAAAAGGTGCCATATGTTGGCCCAAAGTTTTGAAAATGTGCGCAGAATAACTCCTGCACTATGAACTCCAACCTCAAAGCACGCAAGAAGATTACCAACTACTTGTCGGAAAGTTTACGAGGCCTTTAGCAAAATTATAAATTTAACGCTTTTGTTCATGATAATGCCCATTATTTTTACTTTGGCCTAATGAAGTGAGCGCGCGCGAATTTCTAGTTTATAATTATCATAAGCTCACAGAAACCCATGTTTGTTTATTATGGAACATATTTTCAGCGCGCAGTTAAAATATGGTGGGATCGTAAAGTCTAGAGTAGAGAGAGCTTAAAATTTCAGTAATATCTTAGTGAACTATTTCACGGGGTGACATTTTGCACTTCGGTTTATTTAAAGTTTTACGGCAAAGTGGAGCTTTTTCAACACAATCGTTATATTTTCCTATAATGTTTCAAGTTAATTCCATAAAGCAGACTTAACTTAGGCGAGAGAATATAGAATCTAGACATGTTTTAAATGATTATTACCTTCGATCTATGTACAATCAAATTCTTAATACGGAAGTAGCTGTAGATAGGAATGAAGAAGTGCAACAGTTGATCACTCGGTTGCTGAATATGTGGATAGCTTGGTACATCTCTAGAGACGAGCTGTCCAAATCGACTGTAATCAATATTGGTTATTACAAATCCACCAGTGGTCGAGCTATAGGAAAAATTCTCACGACGGTTACAAATATAGTAAGAGTTGTGTTACAGAAACTTCTTTACTCTAAACCCCTACCTACAATTTGTAAATACCGTAATCCCTCGATTAACGCAATACGCGAATTAACTCGAAATTTAAAATGGTACCAAAATATAAATAATGTGAGGCAAACACTCATCGCGACTTTTATAAATACATGACGAAAAAATTCTGCACAAACTATGCTGTTTTAATATTCTACAAAGCAATAAAAAGTTATAAATTGTTTTTAATTATTACTGAACATTTTTTCTTTGTACTTGTTATCAAACTACATCAAATTAGATATTTACTAATTAAGACTTAAAAGAATGGGTTAATATTTTGCAAGACATTGAAGGAATTTCGAAATTGTAGATTTTTAATACCAATGGTATGGTTTTTCTGCTAAAGAGATTCTTTACAATTAATGTGGTAAGATTTAAAAAAAAAGTTATAAATAATAAAATTTTGAACGATAATTAATTGCGCTAATTAAGGGAATGCCGTTTAATATTGTTGTTAATTATTTAATCAGTTGACTGTACGTAAGTTAAGAATTTTGATTTTTAAACAAGACGAAACAACAAAAAGAAAAGCTTATAAGAATCTTACAATTTTTGAGGTCTCACTGATAGAACGACTTTTCTGTTTTATAGGTTTTGATTAATCTTTAAATTTTGAAAAATCTACTTAAATGATAGTAATAAATAGCATAAAATGTCACTAAAACATTCAAATAAATTTAAGCGGTAATTTTTTAACAGCAACTTCATAGCAAGATTTTAGTATAACTTAAAGGGCAATTATTTTCCAGCACGGTTGAACAAAAAATAAAGTTACACCTTTTAAGAAATATTATAACTTTAGAAGTCTTAGTTATAGAATTGCTTTTCTATTTTACAATTTTCAATTATAATTTAAAATTTTGAAAAAGCTACAAAAATACCAGTTGAATTGAAAAATAATAGCCATGAAAATAGTTTTGAGTGCAAGTTTATTATAAGTATTATAATTATGAGTTATTATGGTTTAACTAAATCGAAACAAAAAACAAAGGCAACTTTAAAAAATCATTATAGTTTTTAAAGCCCTACTAATAAAATTGCTTTACCATTTTACTATTTTCTTAAATTTTGGACAATCAACTTAAATACTATTTGAAGCAAAAAAAATCACTAAGGCCATGCAAATAGTTTTGAGCAGTCATTTTCAGGCCAAATTTTGAAAATAAATTTCAATAAAATCATAAACTATTAAAAATTTGTTAAAAATTGCTTAATATAATTAAGTTTATTAAACTCAAAACTGTGAAATAGCTACAATAATTATAGAAAATTACTCTATTCGATGTCTTTACACTCTGAAAATCTAGCTGGGAATATGACCACAAAATAGATTGAAAAATTGGCATCTAGCCCCTCTAGTGACTTTCTAGATAAGCAATTTTTAATTTTAATTAGGTTTGATTCGAGTTGACTCCACCTCAACAGTTACGAGTCAAAATAAGAGAACTACCATCGTGAGCATTTTGTTTTCACGCGACCACTAGCAACAAATTTCATGAACTCCTGCTCCCGCGCAGATCCTGAAACTAAAATAATGGCGAATAGAATTAGATTGAGCAATGCAAGTTTGCCTGCTGAACACTTTAACCTTTCGGCAGTCAAAAATTAGAAGGTCTACAGATCGACTTTCTTAAAGAGACTTACTAAAATGCAACGTTTAATATTTATCCATTCATTATTTTCACAATAATGTAATGGAAAATACTAAATATAAAAAATACGGAAGTCTCGATAGTTTGAGGCGCATTTAACCTATAGTAACCTAAACTACCTTAACCTAAACGCTTAGAAAACCGCTCAGTAACCCGAAAAATTGCGCACGCCTCGGACTAACCGTGATATCATCGGACGAGCGAAATACAACCGTCGAGACTTCGGCATAGTAAAAAAAAATACTGCCGAAAGTTAAAGGTAGAACTAATTAAACCTCAATAATTAAAGAAACTGCATTAAAGCAGACCTACTTTGAATCCAACTCTTCTTTCTTCGCACGATATGGGACCTACCTGAAAAGCAAAGAAAAACATTAAATAAGTTATCGATTTGACAAAGTGTAAATGGTACAAAAATTAAAATTTCCTTCTACTTAAATCATTATTTAATTAATTTTAAAATTTGGGGAAAAAAAGCAAAATTATTGAAGCATTAATTGAATTGAGAGGTATTATTTTTCACAGTTTTCTTTTCGATTCAACATTTTTTATCATTTGATATGCAAAAAAAAATTTTACTTTCACTGCAATTTAAAACTCAAAGCTTTTAAACGTACTGGTATACGTTTGCAAAGCTTCCATTATCATTTAGAAAACTTTCATTTTACTCTACAAACCAGCAGAGGTGAAAAAATAGAAAAACTACCTTAATGTGCTGAGCCCGAAACGTTCTTCCTTGAGTTTGATACATCTTGGCTTACTCAACTTGCCAACCTATGCTCGTCCGACATTCTTAACTTAATAAAAATGCCAGCCTTAATAAGCTAACAAATTGGTTCAGCTTCTTCAGTCAAACCTAGAGATGAGTCCAGTCCCTCCACAGCTGGGCATTCCTTACGTTGGACAGCACTTTCACTTTTAATCATGACAAAAACACGCCTTTCATAAGTGATGTGAATCTGTAGCCAAATAAATCTGAAACAAAATTTCTAAATTAGTAAGAGGAACTAGAATTCCCTATTGATATATCTATTGCTTCAGTCATACAGTTCCTATATCCTTCCTTAACGCAAACAAAATTTATTACGTGTAGCTAAAGGGTTATATAGCAATAAAAGATATTTACTGTATAAACACTAATTGTTGCGCTTGTAATAAGTTAAACAATAGCATGACTTAGATGAACAGCTGACAAAACGTAAACGATATTTTACTAACGTAGTAAGCAAACATTCAAAATCATAGTATCATTCCTACCACTAATGTTTGTTTTGAACTCTGAATGCGGCTTTAATGTTTGGTTTACTTCAATATTTGTGGAAGAGTCAAAGTTTACCTCGGTTCTTAGCCAAATATTTATCATTAGGTATTGTAACAGAATGAACGTATAAAACGTTTTTTCCAAACTGGCAGAGCTCATGTTTTAACATACTCTACAAAGGCTACAAATAAAAGTATTTGAATATAATTGTGTAATCAAGGGGATCTCAAGACATTTTGCCAAACCAGAGTTGCACCGGAGGGAACAGTACGGTATATAACGGATGCTCTTATAATCCAAACACTGTTAATTCTTTTAACTGCTCTCTTCAATTTCGGCTTATTCCAGGACTAATACATATTTATATAAATGCACATGAATAATTATTAACAGCAGGACCGCGAGTCCTTAACATTTTGGCATTTTCGGTGCTTCAAAAATCTCAATTTAGATAACATTATATTCAAATTACGCTTCACAGCCCTGTCAATAACACCGCATGGTACATTTTGAGTACCACTCTATGGCAACTTGACAGATCTCGATAAGATGAGTGCATTTGGGTAAAAACGTCCAGGCGATTGTCAACCCCTTCGTCTATTATTTTATCCACACTTATCTGCAATGTTCAGCAGAGTACCTGCACAGAAAGGTGTGACAAACTGTTATTTATTCAAATGAAATTTAGGTTTAACCCTTTCTTTGAATGCACCCAGCTCGGATTTCGTTATTTGAAAATTTTACAGTTACATATGTTAAAGAATTTGAATTTGTTACGCTTCCGGTTTAATTTTTATGAAAACTGGGTCGGAAATTTATTGGGCCTTTGGAGCGCCCAGCGGCTGTTGGAAGGCAGAATCGTGTTACACTAGTATTAAAATGTTAAACACATCGTAACTTATTTGTATGTAAAAAGAATTATAACAAACATTTTTAATGACAAAAAAATTTTATGATTATTTAAAAAAGGAATTTTCGAAAAATATACCTACTGCAAATTTTATTAGAATTAAGAATCATTTTTTTTTTAAATAATGAAGTTTGCTATCGAATTTGAAGTAAAACTAACAAACGTTAAAAAATCCAATTTCAAGATGTTTGGATTTGTTCTGGTCACTTGTTTTAAATTTGCTCCTTCCTAATCGGTCCAAAATTTCTATGAGATACTTATCTACTAATTACAATTACATGAAACAATTTTTGCTTTGTGTTCTTCATCTCAACTTTTTTAATACCAAAATTTTTAGAAACCCTGCAACCATTCATCAAATTTTGATTTAAAAATACTACAAGTCAAGCATCTGATGCGATTCTAATCTTGAACCTTCAGTAAATGAAATTCTAATACTGCATTGTGTCAACTATATGCCGTTAGTATAGTTACCTGAAAAATAATAAAAATTGGGTCAGGGATCCGGCATAAATCAAGTCCCGCATTTCCTACTCTTTCAATCAAATATTTAGGTTATGTTCAACAACTGCCACAATAGCCTTAGTTATCTTTGTATCTTTTATATGAAAATACGTACACACTACACTGTTAGTGAAATATTCGCCCATACAAATTTTCCTTGGAGAATCAAAAACAACAGAAATCCAATAAATAAATGCTTGGTAACACGATCAATTGTTTGAAGAAAACAATTTATGAAAACATTTTTTTGTAATTAATAATTGGAGATGAATTTAAATTCTGTTTTGATGTAATTATTTTAACAGTGTAGGTATGTATAATTTAAAAGTCGTCCGTCCCGGAAACCCAAATGAAAAACCCTCATAACCCTTTGGCTGGTACAGGTAGAGAGAGAAAGACGACTCACCCCTTTGGATCCTTCATATACCAGCAACTAATAGAAGGAAAAGAGCATAGGAAGAGTTCCTCGCATACATTTGAATAGAATGGAATATATTATAAATCGAACACAATAAGTTTGCATATGTTAGGTTAGTAGAATTTTGAAGGTAGCAGAGAGTTAGTCGGAAGCTGTTTGTGATTACAGCAAGTCAGGGTGAGTGATATTTCATAATATTTTTGAGTGACAATGTAGTATTTATCTGTGAACTCGTAAAACAATTGCTGGAATTTTCAAAACACCCTCGGCGTTTGTATCGTTAAAGACGTTGGGGGTGATATTTCTAAAAACGAAGTACAGACCCTCAGGTAATTCTCGTGGTTGAAAAATACGTTTTATACAAGAAAAATTAAAATTCGAAAATGCATTTTCAGAAACAATTATCATGAAAACTTTAAAGGAATTTTTGTGAACCAATTTTTTTTTTAATTTATACAACAAATTCAAAGGACGAATAAGTTTTGTAACAACCAAATTGCTCCGAGACTAAAAAAATACAAAAATTTTGTTTCAGGCAAAGACTTCAGGTTGAATTTAATCGTATCAGAATCTGTTTAGTCATTGGCATTAAAAATTAATAATAAATAACTTTTGTACAATATCAAATTGCTAGCTAGCCCAAAAGTTCAAAAACTTCGACTAAAAGTAATCACTAAAACTTAAATCGAACCAAATTAAAATATGCTAATATTAAAACATTTATCATGTACAAAAACACGCTTATGTATCATTAATTTTTAATACAAGAGTTATTTATTGATAATTTTCAATACTAGTTAACTTTTGTGCAACATTGAATTGCTACCAGACTTATAAATTCCAAAATTTTCGGTTTAAGACAGAGTTTAAACTAAAATCGCATTGAATAAGTATTTGTTAAGTTTAAAGTATTCTTTACTTATAACACCACCCTCAAAATAGTACTGAAAATTTATAGGAGATATAACAAACATTATTTTTGTAAAAATGCAAGTAGATCATAACTAAAAATTTCGTTAAAGAAACTTACTGACACATAATTAAATGAAATCGAACCAGAATTTGTAAGAATTGCAGTTGTGTGATATATTCAGTTACCGCTAAACTTCTAGCGTTCAGCAGTTTTCTCACGTCTGAAAATTATGTGTATATGAATGTATTAACTCGATTTTTTGGGCAAAAGAATTAATATTTAGAAGCGTGCGCCAAGGACAATATAACTATCGGCTTAATTTATCTTATGGCTTGTAACATCCTCAACTATAAAGTTGCGACTTACAGTGGAGTGTGGATGGCGTAAAAAGCTCATTTTTACAGCTGATATAATTTCTAATGAATTTTAAAGCGACACAGTGGCGGGCAATCCTGGACGAACGTGACTAGAATTCGAGTAACTCATGACGAAACAGGACTTTTCGAATAAAGGTGGTCTTTCGTCGCGTTAATATTGTCCTTATTCTTAAATTAACTCTCCTCGACACAGACGGAGACGACAGTGTTAGCCGCGCGAGTTGTTTCTGAAGAAATACGGAGTCCACGCTTCTTTTCCGTTATCTTCGCGTGCCGGAGACGGCGATCAAATAAAATATTAAGGAGGAACATGATTTTTATGCGCTTTTCGTGTTAAGAGTTTTAAAAGCTTTATCTGTAGTGGTTTGCTTTTACTTTGTTTGCCAACTTCTGGACGTGATTTTTATTTTCATTATTTAACCTATTTACTTTACGTTCTGTGCGCCGTAATCTTATAAAGTAGTTAAAATAATTGAACGAGAGGCAATCTTGGTGATTAAAAAGGCGAGCGGTGACTTTCAATGTTGTGTTTTCGCGTCATTTTAAAATTTTTGAGAGGTACATGATCAAAAAACGAATCCAAAATTGTTAATACGCTACTCAAAAACAAAACGCCTTTTTGATTTATATTCGACCCCATTTAAAAATAAATTCCAAAAATAATTGCTTTAATTATTTAAGTAACTTACTTAAGCAATATAATAGGTTAAATTAAAAATCTTCTTTATAAAGAATCTCTTGTAGAAAGGTGAGAACCTGGCACTCGCTAAGGGATAAAACACTTTTTTTGTTGAGAGTCTATTGCAAAAATGCTAGGACACTTTTAAAACTCTTGTCTATTGCCCCAAGAAACGGAAGTCTCGCAATGCCTTAACATTTCTACAAGAGATTGTTCGTAAGAAAGACAAGTTTATTTAAAAAATCACTAACTATTTTTATGTCGAGTGTCTTATAGCAATGCTAGACTCTCTTCTCTTGCCTAAGAGACACAAAGCTGGTCTAGCATTTCTATAAAAGTTTCTTCATAAAATGGTAAAGGTTTTTTATAAAGAATCTTTGGTAGAAATGCTACACGAGGTTTGACACTCGTCAGAACTGGTCTACGATTTGTACAAAAGATTCTTCATCATAAAGATAAGTAATTCAAAATAACAAGAACTTTTTGAAAAATTATTACAAACCTGGATTATTAAATTGTTCAAGTACTCAAATAAGACAATAAAACAATTTTTTCGATTTGAGTGAATCAATTTTGAATGTAAATTTATATTTAATGTAAAACTTTTCCTTCGATCCAATATTGTAAGAATTTTGAATTCATTTTTGTGTTTCCAAATAAAGAATATTATATAAATTTCGTGTTATAATAACACCACCTCCATAATTCACCTTGATGAAGCTATCGAATAAATTAAATTAGCAATGAAACTACCATTTTAACAACTAACTACTATTTTAACTAATTTAGCAGGTCACTGGATATTTTCCATTTATGGTAAAGTAACACACAAGACGTGCTTATACTTTAAACTTCTCGTAGATCTCCTAATTTCTCTACTTTAAAATTTATGTGTCGTATTCCTTAAACCGAATTTATAAACTTACAAGTTCACCAACTTCAATGCGGATTCAAGCGTTTCGTCGTTTTAAAAACTTGCATGATATATCGTTGTGTTTTTAAAAACTTTCATATTTACTTAAAATTTAAATAAAATAGACAACTTTTTATTCGGTACAAGTTCTTGGTATATGTGTCTGTATTTTCGTGGCGTCTTGTGTGCGGTTTTGAATTGAGAATTCGCAAGGTAATTTGAAATTGTGTGACAGATGTGCACGGGATATTTGCTCTGTGACCAATTGATGCCCAGTGGGGTGCAAGGGTCAGCTTAGGACCTCATTGGCCAATCGACCGTGTTGTGCACAAAATGGCGTAGTTGGGCCCCTACGAGATATGGACCGCAGCATCCGGTCGTAGCCAGCTTCCGACGGCATATTGCATACACTCAGAGCGTTGATAAAAACCTTTGGCTGGTCGTAAAAGATATTTTGCTTGAAATAATGCAGAAACTAACTCGTACTTGAAGATAATTTTTTTAAATTGTCGATCATTTCAGAATTCGTTAAAAATTCATTGTAAATATTTGAAATAAGCTATACAATCGCGTTAGTAATAAAAAAGACATGTCTGACAATTTTTTTAAAAATTCAGTACAATTACGGGATAATCATAAATTAATTTTAGCAGTTAGAAATTACGTTCGATAATATGGCATTCATTTTCAAACACATTTGCAAATCGTTCAAAGTTTTTCACTAAAAGGTCTTTGAAAAAAATTGGGAAGCTGTAAAGAATTGTTTTAAGCTGATTTTGAACAAACAAGTAAAAATGTATTGCTTTGATTGTCTTTACCATTTTTAAAAAATATAAAGATCAATGCAAAACTTTCAAATTTTGCCAAGAAAAAATGGAAATTTATACAGGCTGAAATTTTTTTTATGTCAAGTCGTTTTTTTTACAAACTAAATAAGGTGTCCTAAAAAATTTAGAAAATATAGAAGGTAATGGTCAAACCTCGGAATTTTTGCCTTTAAAAATATGCCATTAAAAACTTTTTTCAAAAATTTTAGGTGTTGTAAAAATTGATTTAAGGCCGGTTTTGAACAAACTAAAAGTGAAAATGCATTAGGTACTTAGAGTGGCATGTGCATTTTCAGAAAATATAAAGATCATTGCATTAACTTTACATGTTGGCCATGAAAAAAATGCAATGCTATACATTTGGAATTTTTCAAATTTTACAGAGCTGTAAAAATTGTTTTGACTTTTTTTTAGCTAAAGGTAAAAATGAATTGCTCATGGAGTCTTTAACATTTTCAGATAATGAAAATATCGTAAAAAAAACTTCTGCCATAAAAAAATTCAATGTACCTACTTTTGGTACTTTTTTAAAATAAACTGTAAAAAAATAGTTTTAGGCCTAGTTTGCTAATACAATAGTTGCAAATGCATTGCTTAGGCCCTAAGCTTTAGGGTGTCTTCAATGTTTTCAGAAAATTGGAAAATTTTCAAATTTTTTTCAACAAAAAATGCTGGGACTATACACTTAAAACTTTTTTTAAAATTTGAAGAGCAGTAAAAAAATGTTTAGAGCCTCTTTGGGTAAATTAAATGGTGAAAACGCTTAGCTTCCGGTCAATGTAACATTAAAATTGAACTTAAAAACGTTTTTATTTTAATGTTTTTAAGCTTGTGCTCTACTTCAAAGAAAAACCTTAATTTGACTTTAGATTGGAAATAGTAGTTTTTGCTACGTATTTTAAATTTGCTTTTATATGATATGATCTGCTGTGTTTATTGGTATATTCTTTTGTCTTTTTTAAACCTGTATCGATCCAAAAAAAAGCTCATTCCTGAAATTTTCAATTTCAATAAAAAAATTATCTCTTGTAGTTCTACAACCAGCAAACTTTTGAAAAATTTCCTGTTTGTGTGCTTTATAGTAATGAATAATTTGCGGTTTGCTGTTTTAACACCCATTTTAGCGTTTGTTTAGTTCATTGTTCGTGAATATAAAACAAAACTGCGAGAGTAAGTAACAGTTACCTACATCTCTCGTTACTAAAGTCAAATTCAATTTAGCACGGGGGCTGCTTTTATTAACTAGCTCACAAGTTTTAAGTGAGATTTATGATCTTTCAGCCGCAATAAAAATGTTATCTAGCGCAACTCGAAGAATACGAAAACGCAAGATATTTCGACAAAAATTTCAGACAGACACAAAAGGCGATCGACGCTCGGCGACGCCCGCGAAACTTTCGCGACATTAATTTAAAATGCGCTCAAGATCACCGTTAATTAGCTTTGAAAGTGACGTTTTTCTTGAGGATTTTGAGTTGCGGTGGGTTTCGGATGGTTTTGTCGCGGTTTATGCAATATTCAGCGCGTGTACCTGTCGAAACTCCTCCTCGAACGTATAAGCATGTATAATGTAACGATCAAATTGAAAACAAACATATTCCTCCAACACATACCGAGCAGGTGGGTAAACATGGCCGCCTGTGACGCCATCACGATGTCGGCTGAGCTACCCTCGAGGGTTGTTAGCGACCACAGTGCCTAGCAACCCGCCCTCGCCCTAGCAACCGCTAGCCACTAGCCGCGGACATTTATTGATCAAGCGGGCGTCTTTTCCTTACCCCTCGTCTTCGACGTACGGACAACACTCGATACTTCCACTATATATCTGGATATCCAGCCGATGCGATTATGTTTTCGCGAGTTTTCTTCCGCGGGAGAGCATTTCCTCCACCGACCCATTAAATTTTAATAGTTGCAGCAATGTAATTATACCCAACTGCCTCCAATCTTCACTTCTTAACATAACAAAGAGATCGACTTCCACGCCGAATTTCCATTGCCATTTTTTTTTTTAACCCACCAATTGCACTAACTAATTCAAACGCACGATTTTGACGACATTAAGAGAATATAAGTCGGGAGTTGTTTAAATTTTGAACAAAATAATTAGCGAAATTTAATCCCTCATTTACTGTGCAAGAAATTAAAATAATTGAACCTCAGATAAAAAGCGATGCAAAAACCTCCCTTCTTTTGTTAAGCGCTGCTAATCCCGGAGTTTTCGTTTAAAAATTCATAACCGTAATAAGGAGTACTTATCCAATTATTAAATGAACTTTTTAAGCAATTACGGTTAATTAGAGTGCTTTTATCAGGAAATATCAACTGTCTTTTAGTGATGGTTGTATGTAATAATTTATTCATTTTTAGACACAGGAATACCTGAAGGAACAGAAGCGAAAAGATTGACAGGAACAGAATGGAAATTAGAACAAAATTATTAAACTTATATGAATAAGACTTGTAGCTAAGTCACTTGTGTTTTTCCCATGGATCTCTTTCAGAAATGGTAAACCAGTTTCGTGACTGTTTGTCAGTAGTCATTTTATTTGTCAAATTTAGTAAAAAGGGTTGCTATTGACAAAGAAACGAAAAGTCTTAAAACTGATCTAGCATTTCCTCAGGTATCCCTCATAAAAAGATAGGCGATTTATTTTCATTAATAAATAGTCACATAAACTCTTCAAGCATTATTACTTGTTGAAATTGTTTGAAAGAGAAGAAATAAACTTCTAGCATCAAAATAATAGTTACTATTATCGTGCACCATTATTTGTTCCCAATGCTTTTAGAACAAAACTATTGTCCAATAAACTAAGGGATTTTAGCCAGAAGAAAAAATTTTTAATTGTGCCCTAAATTAACCTGCCTTTCAAATATTTCTTGCAAACCAACTTTGAGCACAACTAATTATTCTTGAAACTAAAGCGTTAATTTTAAAATTGTAATAAGCGATTCCATTTTCATGTTTAGTGTTCGTACAAATAAAAAAATTACCAATAGGTACTAGTATTCTACAGAATTTTAGGTTTCCTATACACAATTTTTTTTTTTCGTTGGTTCAGTTCTTTAAACTGTTACAGCATGTGTTTTGATAATGTTCTGCAAAAATATAAAAACAAAATACAATTACGCGCAAAATTTGGGAAAATTTTCAATTATTGTATTAAGCAGGTATGTAAGATAATCAACTACAAAAAATATGCCAAAGTTTGACATAAAAAACAATATTTATATAGGCAATAAAAAATTAAGAAAAAAAAGTAAATTCAATCGCATATGAACCATTTCTATTTCGAAAAGACAACCCTTAGGTTATTTGGCTCTTTGTATTTTAAAAAAGCAAGAGGCATTAACGCATAGGTTTTGTTCAAATCAATTTTTTTGAAACACTTCGAAATTTTGATCCTGATCACTTGATGTTAGTTAAAGCACAGCTTCTAAAACTCTTGTTTTTTAATCATTTCATATTGCTCCACCCTCAAAAAAGCATTACGTCACATACTCTTTTTTCACTTTCCCAATCCCAAAATCGATACACGATCTAACCAAAATTGTTTCTTGTTTATTAAACAAACCTGATCTAATGTTAAATTCAAAAACACATTTCGGATTACATTTCTTCTTGGTGGAGCTTATTACTTAGCAACTTAAATTCTTAGAGATTATTCTCCCTGTTCATGATAAGATAATATGTAAGCTCTTGCGTCACTTCTTTGGCTTTCTTGGAATTAATTAGAAATTAATAACGGAGAACAAGAAGAGGCGAGTAACTTAATATTTACATCAGCAAACTGTTAATGTAACATAAATAATTACCTATACAGGGTGCCCATTTTTCTAACCTGTTGTATGGGTAACTCCGTTAATATTAGAGATACAGAAACGTTTAAATTCGCAAATTTGTGCAGAATTTAAAGGGAAATCTGATGCCATTTTCAAATTTGACCTACGTCATCAACTTTTTGAAATAATTTGAAAAAACTGAAAAATGTCGATTTTTTCAAACTTGAATAATTCCGTAACCATATGAGTTAGAACCAAAATAAAAATTGGCTTTTATAGATGTTTTTACGTAGATTTTAAATATGTTAACGAAATTTTCATAGCACTCTCAAATTTCGAGTTATAGCACAAACTTGCATTTTTTTAAATGGAAGTCATAGTTGGCTATGGTCTTATTAAAAAGGTTATTTTTTTCTCGTTTCAATGATATAAGGGTTGTTATGCTTTACTTTTGTAGTTTTTCTTTAAATAAGCAAAAATCATTTTACATGTTCACTGCCTACTAATAGATGGGAGTTATCCTGTGTTGATGTTCTTTTTTTTTCGATGTGACATTTAAGAGTTGTCTCTTATCGTTAGTGTAGCAATTATTAGCCAGTTACGGCCTTTTCAGTTGACACCACATTCAAGGGACAACTCCCGGGTAGGGTAGATGATGTTGGTTTATAATTTACGTATTCTAGGACTCTCTCTTCATCTTCTTGCTTAAATTTAATTTTTAAACCTTTGGATTTTGTAAATGACCTGTATTTTTTTAAATTGGTTTCTAATAACGAAAAAAAATTCTTTCTTGGTTGCCTCCTTTCCATAAATCTTTGCAAATACATTTCACTTAAATTTCTACTATTTCTATTACAAGCCTAGTAATAAAAAAGCATGTCGTTTCTTTTTTCATTAGAAAACATTGTTTTTGAAATTTACAATAAAGTCAATCAAAAATTTTGATCAACACGAGAGAGAGATGTATACGTATAACAAACAATAAATTTTATTTGACAAACTCTGAGGTTTTGTTTTTAAAATTTGTAACTGGCTAATAACTGCTACACTAACGATAAGAGACAACTCTTAAATGTCACCTCGAAAAAAATTACATCAACACGGGATAACTCCCATCTATTAGTAGGCAGTGAACATGTAAAATGATTTTTGCTTATTTAAAGAAAAACTACAAAAGTAAAGCATAACAACCCTTATATCATTGAAACGAGAAAAAAATAACCTTTTTAATAAGACCACAGCCAACTATGACTTCCATTTAAAAAAATGCAAGTTTGTGCTATAACTCGAAATTTGAGAGTGCTATGAAAATTTCGTTAACATATTTAAAATCTACGTAAAAACATCTATAAAAGCCAATTTTTATTTTGGTTCTAACTCATATGGTTACGGAATTATTCAAGTTTAAAAAAATCGACATGTTTCAGTTTTTTCAAAATATTTCAAAAAGTTGATGACGTAGGTCAAATTTAAAAATGGCATCAGATTTCCCTTTAAATTCTGCACAAATTTGCTAATTTAAACGTTTCTGTATCTCTAATATTAACGGAGTTACCCATACAACAGGTTAGAAAAATGGGCACCCTGTATATTGTACAGAAGAAAAAACGTGTATTTAAATTAAATATTAAGTTTACAAGATTTTGTATGCTCTAAAGCTAAACTGTAGACGATTTTAAAAATTAAGCAGCGTTGCCAACTTTTAGTGCGAACTTAAAAAGCTCAAAAATCCTCAAAATTTTTAAACGCAAGTATCTTGTTCGTTAAGAGAGATTGAACAAAATAGTGCGAAAATATTTTATATCTAATTTTGCGGTGATGAAAATGCCGGTAATTTCATTAAATGACTATTTATCGAAAGTTTATTTTTTTTGATCTGACTGTTTTCTTAATTTTAATGCAATCAAAATGAAAACTTGAATCAAATAAAAGCAGACTTAAAATTGTGATATAATTTCCAAAATACACATAAATCTCTTGTTATTTATGAAGTAAATCACCATAGCCCTATTGATAGTGACGTAAACTGCCTTTGATTATGTAGACAATACCAATTTCATATTATGAGCTGTATCTCGAAGTTAATATATATGTTAATAAGGGCATAAGACATGCACACAACACCGCCACTAGCTGGTTTATACTCTATCATTTAATATCTGACACTGCAAAGGCAAGTAATTGACTTGTTTCTAGGTTAATTCGTTTATCATTTTACTGCGATGACGCGAAATTTTATGTAATTTACCGCACTTTAGCCGTTCAGCCAATAAGAAGCTTCCAAAAACGAAAACAACCACCAAATAGCACGAAATAACTGTATAACTTGTTTGTATTGTCTGTTTTGTACTTCAATAAAACATTAAAAAAAAAAAAAAATGCCGTCGTCAATTTTGTCAATTTCGCCTCTAGTAATTAAAATTGGTCAACATTAAACAAGAAAATAATGAAAGAACCACACTGTAACAACTCTTTTTAAATGTTTTTTCAAAAAATTTTAAAGCCATGTACTCAAAAATTTTGCCCAATTTCACTTCTGTCAACCCCAGAGCTAATATCTTTACGACTGCCCAAAATCTGTTAGGTTTTTACCCTGCAGGTTCAAAGAACATAAATTTAGATATTGCTTGCCGGTCTTAAATTAGTTTGAGGGGATTTCAGCAGAGACTTAAACCACGAATCGATTGAAAACAAGTTTAAAACTCCTGCCTATGCAGAAGGGTCTATTTATACAAATTTTTCTCCCCCAGGGAGCTAAAGAAGTCTACACAAAAATGTTTTACGCTTTGTCTTTGCTTGTGATGTCTGGCTGTTTAATAATGTATTGATACGAACTCCATAACACGTTCAGAATTAAGTTTAATCGATGAATACTTCATACCAAAACAAAAAGAGATTTTTTAAATAGAAATGTTTTAATAATGCTAGAAGCAATTTCAAGACTCATGTGTTCGTCAGTGGCAATTTTATTTATTTGTTTCTCTTAACAAAATTGTAAAGGAACAAATCATTACGTTAATTTGAGAATAGCTTTACGCAAAACCGAAGCATTAAAAAAAAAGTAATGGTTTTGTAACAACTTTAGTGTCTGCGACTTATATTTTTAGATATTTAACTTGGCTTTTTGTGTATTCATTGCACTACTAATGTATTCCGCATAAATTTCATCGTCTGCATAATTGATAAGCGGAAAAAACGCTGTGTAAATATATCAGTTAACTGGAGGAAGTCTTAAATAATGAAATCATAGAGATTAAACGACGACTACATTACATTTCATTTTCTTATAGCTCCATTTGAATACCGCATATTTTATTCGAAGACGAAAGTAGTGCATTCTTCGTGCCTGTAAGTGTTCAGCATATAAATGTACATATTTGCACTGCCGTGATGCAAAATTATGGCTTAAGGATTTGACTGTAGGCACATTCAATTACATAAAGTGAATTTTATTAAAACGTAAGTCTCTTAAAGTGTTTGTTGGTAACTCAATTTGTTTTGTTACCCTTCTCCTCGCCTTCCTGCCGCTTATTTTTCTAATTATAGACGCTCAACAGGTTGCAGTTTATTCTTGCGGATAATTTTTAATTTTCACGTTCAGCTTAAATTTAAATTTAGAGCCAGTATAAACTTCAAATGCACGTTTTAAGTGGTTTGTTTAAGTACTGTGGCTTTGTCATTGTAATGAGTTTGATTGTTTTAAATTTATAACATTGTAATTAATTAGGTAGGTATTCGTTTGGAATAAACAAGTGTTAAGCTAATAATTAAATTTTTGTTTAGCCTTGAGCAAAGCGCTATAATTAACGTCATCAACCAATCTATATTTAATAAACAATCAAAAAATTAATATTGTTTTTGCTTAAAAAAAATGAACGTCAAATTAGTTAATTTTTTCTATAAAAATAATGCATTAAGCCCTGATTCAAACATGTAATTTTTTTTAAGAGTCCTGGATTTTTCGAATTATGTAAAGTTAGCCTGGATTTTGAAAATAACCACAGATATACCAGTAACTATAAGCAATTTTAATAAACTTCATATTCTTGGTTAGTTCTGGATTTTGAAAATAGTGCCGAATTTTCTAGAAAGCCTCCGGATTTTTACTGAGTCAGGAATGTCCAAAACAGTCCGGACTTTTAAAATACTACAGCTTTTAATTTGCATTTTACTCTATAAATACCACAAATACAAAACGATAATTAGTTAATATGAAATCAACTTTTGAACCTTTTACAAAACCTTTAAGATCATTTATTTCAATTTGTTTTTTTTTCCGAAAATGAATTTATCTTTAGAACTATTATTTTCCTAACTCAAAACCCGTACACAGTTTAAAAATTACATTAAACCTTGAAATTTTAAGAGCTATTATAATGACAAAATGAAATTCGTACAAAGACCCCAATGATGCATCTAAGATAAGGAAAGTTTTTTTTTAAATAAAACTTCTTTAAAATGTACAACTATCTTCAACAAAAACAGTTATATGTAACTATCTCCTACAATTATTTCATGACTTTTGCGGTATACCTAGGTGGTGAAGTTTCCAAAGATTGACCCAATGAGACAACGAATTGTAACAATCTTAATCCAGATTTTTTTGTGTCAAATTAAAGAGGATAAAAAATGGGCACATTTTTTATTGTATAGCGTTACAAAAAAAAAACTGTCTGTGTTATATAATATGTTTTCAAAAGCGGTGGAATTTTTGTCACGAGACAATTATAGTCTGTGACTTCGTTCTGGCTATTTTAATAAAAAAATTCATTTATCCACCGTAGATTATTTGTATTATATTGCAAACTTCGTGACTGTTGAAGGAAAATAACTCTTAACATGCATGCAATTATCAAAACAAACAAAAATAAGCGCCGTTTCCAGACGATAAAAAAACCACAAACAAGATTTAATAAACACAAGGAACGCAATGACTTGGATATTCCAACTTAATCAAATGCCGTTCTTGGCCTGAGACCGGTCAGTCCAGTCGGTACCCTAGGTCCGTGCCGGCCAATTGACCCCGGGTCGCGCCCCAGCGGGTATTACGCTGACCAGCACACCTCCCCTGACCTTTTGTCGTCCGCCACTCGCCATATAAACACACCATCCATCACTTGGCCGAATTAGAAACGAATTTGGTTAAGCCCTTCGAACCTTCCGGCCGGAACTGGACAACCCATAAATCATAAGGCCAGACCCAAGTGGGATTAAAACTGTTACAGTGTTTGCTTTTGTCATTTCTCAGAGTACCTAGCTATAAGTTAGTTATTTGAATATAGCAAAAATTATTTAACACGAATTCGTCCAATTTATTCTGCACAAATATTTTAAATTTTTAAAACCTCTTGTCTTACATAATCTAAATTAAATCGTTTCAAATGGAATCAGTTTTACGTTCTGGAAATATTTGAACCTTCTAATGAATAGCAGTCATGGCAAACTGGACTGGTACAGTTCTGTTTAGTTAGTTTAATGAAATTTACATAACCGTTTTCAACAAGTCGGCCGTAAAACAGTTGAAACAACGGTAGCATAAACTTTTAAACGTGAACTAACAAACTCAGAGAACGTCTCAAACATTAATAATTTAAAATTAAAGCGAAATATTATCGTTTGTACACTGGAGGTCACGTTTTTGATAAACAAAAGGTGGCGAAAACCGAAAAATAACGAATTACCCAAGGAATTTGTCGATTTTTGTCAACTAGTCCTTCTTTAAGGACTATACTCATTGCACATTTAAATATGTGTATCCTATTAATATCTACATTCATCACAAGGTATCACATAATGTGTGATGAAAATAAGATTCGTACAGTAGACTCAACCAACTGAAATGTATTCCGGGGGCATTGTTACACATTCGTGCCTCTTCGAATGGAATTTAGTGTCAGTTGAGTTAGACAAGAAGCAATATGGAGTTAGACAGGACAGAACAGGGGCGGCCCGACACAAATCACCTAGTGAGTTGAACAATGTCACCACAAGAGACGCTTCGGTCGACAGAGACAAGCGCACACTAAGAGAAATCCAGTGGCACCAAAATATAATTCACTAAAGTCTAAAAATACTGCACACAAACAAATTTTATAACAACACATATAAACAACTTTTTTCGCAAACCCTGATGATAATTTTTAAAGCCATATTTTACAACAACAGCAAAGAAAAATTTACCACCCCAATAGGAAAACCCATACACAGAAAAATTTAACTGCAAAGTGTTTTCAAGTTCCTAAAATTACTGTTTCTACAATAAAAAAAATTCAGCCAATGATTTAAACAAGCAATCAGAAGTTTTGAGCAAAATTTTTGAATAGTTTCATGACGAATTACTTCGTAAATTCTCATTGGTTAATAACTGTTAATCAATCCACACATTAAAGTGATAAGTAAAATGTTTAAAGGTGTTTGCACCAATCATGTTTTACAACTACATAGGTCATGTAATGTTAGAAAAACATTTAAGTATAGTAGACATAATTATAAAATAAAAATAATAGACATTTAAAGAGCTGATTTCTTGTTAAATTTAAACGTACCGATGGTTAATGAACGAAGCAGTTATATTTTGGTTTTTTACATGGTTCGCATAGTCATTAAAAAAGTTTTATGTAACACAACAGTTTCTTCTTTGGGATAAAAACTAGAAGTTATATTTTGGTGTTTTACATGGTTCGCATAGCCATTAAAAAAACTGAAACTGAACTATCGAAAAGTGGTGTTCGGTTTAAAAACAAAAGGGGTTGTTGTCGATCATCTATTGTTACACGTTTTTTTGAGTGTGGTCTCCACATGTTTGGTACCAATGGAAATCGAATACCAGCTTCCGACTTACTAATATATTGTGAGCTAAAACAATGGTCCTATAATATATTGTGTACCCAGTTAACACGACTAGCTGATCAAGTAAGCCATTATAACGAACAAAATGGACATAGAACCGATCACATCGACAACTCCACTGTTCGCCTACCAGCAGCCAAGACTAATTATCACATACATGAATGCTTCTTATCATACTTGACAGATATTATAGTGACTAGTGCGAGGAATGTGATTTACGGCCCCTAATACATGTTGAGCAAGTCACAGTCTGAATTTCCTGAACTATAATGTCAGATGCCTGGTGTTCGCCGTTAAATGCATG
Organism: Elmis aenea; assembly: GCA_947652605.1. Taxonomy (NCBI): domain Eukaryota; kingdom Metazoa; phylum Arthropoda; class Insecta; order Coleoptera; family Elmidae; genus Elmis; species Elmis aenea. The sequence continues at coordinate 834,819 of OX393581.1, read as the reverse complement.
AGAAATGCATTCTAATATCTCAGTATTGGCAATGCTTCACGGTTTTGGCTTAAATTTTTACCTTGCGTGAAGTACGATGCATTGACAAGCAAGTAATTTGAGTTTCTTACGCGGATACAACATATTCATGAGGTTTTGAAATTCAGACGCGAGTTCTGAAAGATCAACATCGATACTCCTACTAACAATGAATGCATGGGAAATCGTAAGTAAACATTCCTAACTAAGTTTTGACACTTAAGAAATATGAAAGAGTAACTTTATAATGCCTTAGTTGGTTCTACGTCTCTTTAAACAGCCCGGGGAAGTGTGATCAGAAAGTGAGAGGGAAATTTTCGAGCACAAAAAACCTCAAAATAGGAGTTTACATCGTCGAGAATCAGAATTATACAAGGAAGAAATCTTTTTTTTTTCTTCACCAAAGCAATTAGCTTCAAACTTTATATAAACGTTATGTGCACCCTTAACAACAATAAATCACCCCACAATTCGTTAAAAATACGATCAAACAATATTCATTACAAATTGACTTGCAATTAATTAACTAAAACTGCGCAAAGAATTTTTTTGTAATGCAATTATTGTCGATTCGATTTTCGTTTTCATTCTGTAATACTCGTGTTAACGCATGATAGGAAATTGCTGTGTTGTTACTTCCTTGTCGTATACCATAAGGAAGTAATATAAATGAAAATAAATTTGACTCCAAGATGATTAAGCGTTTATAACAAGGCAACTAGTAAACAGGGTTATATAGCCATAATTTTATACCAGAAAACTCTTAACCTGCTTTGCCTCTCTGGCAATCAAAATTTTATTGGAGTAATTAAAAACAGATATAATGGTTTTGCATAAAGTCGAAACGTTACACTAAACATATTACAACAATTTTTTTGATACTTTCTGCCAACGCAAAGAAAAATTCTAATATAATAACCTTTTTGTATCGCTTTTAGTGTATATTTACATAAAATAGTTGTTTAAAATCAATAAACAATCGCATAAGCTAAAATTATTTTCAACTTATCGAAGGTTTTATATCTCTAATACCTAACTTTGCCACTTTAAGTAGAACACTCTTTATATTTTACATTTTTTAGGTTTCAATTGAAGTCTTTTTGTAAAAAGTTATAAAGTTTGAGGCACCGCACTTTAGCGTTTTCGAGTTATTAAAAAAATTTTCTTACAAATGTCACATTCTTTAACCAGTGTACCATGCTGAAAAACTCCATAGCTATAGCGCCGTTGTTGGTAAGGAAACAACAACAAAATTTATACAAAAGTTGTTTTAACTCATTAGCTGCATAACCTTAAATTTTTATTAAGTATACAGAGTGTTTTGTTTCCGCGTACCAACATGAAACTTTGTTACTTTAAACGGAATACCATGAAGGTATATTTTGTGGTAAATCAATTCCAAATAAAACTTTCCTTTCAAAAATGTATAGGATGTTTTGTGCAAAAAATCAACCGTTGTTAAGTAAAATACGTCTTTTGTGAAATACTAACAGATGCAGAATTTTAAAAAAGATTTTGCGACTACAAGACGCTAGTGAAAAATAATTTGGCAATTTTAAAAACTATTTGATGATGTTAATGAGAACTTATAGTTATCACCCTAAAAAATACTTTAATTATGTTCTAGCAAAAACATTTTGTTTAAGAAATGAATAGATAACTGCATTAATAAGAATATCTTGGGGAAACTGCATATAGCAGATTTTCTGCTGTTACGTATATCAAAACGATACCACCAAGGGTAAAGTGTACAGTGCAAGCTAACTACCATATTAATATATCCACAATTAGGGAAGCTTGCATTAATATTTGACTACCTAAGGTGAATGTGTCTCTTATACAAGGCATGCAACCAGAGACCACATGCATCAGACGTTTCGAAATGTCCCCATTTTCTCCGACACACCACAATCATAAAATATGCATGAAACTGTGTGTAGTAATGCAGGTTCTCTTAATTTAACATTTAAAAGGACGAATTAATAATTTTATATTCTTGCATTCAACAAAAATTGACCCTAAAAAGTGTCGTATAAAGTGAAATAAACTCTACAACAGAGAAAATTATAATTACCTATAAGTGACTCCGAACAGAATTTAAGATTTTTTGATTTATCTAAGTGATTCATTTTGAATATAAATAAATACGAGTTTAGTTACCAAAATCTTTTAAATTATTTGTAAGAATAATCTCCCGATGACAAATATATGTAATAATTTTTAGGTCCGTTCATTTTAATTGGTAGACTATTTTAAAAATATTTTTTGAAGAGTTTTTTATAAGAAAGACCAGCAATTTTTTAAATTAAACTTTTGCATACTTACTTCTATTCAGAATTTGAGAATAGTTCATGCATGCAAGGGTAGTTAAGGCATTTTTAACTAATTGGTTTCGTTTTATAAACTTTAAAACTAAAAAACGGAAGTTCCTGTCAACAGGTACTTACAACAGGTAACGAACTTATTTTTAAATTTACTTAGCGTTATAAATTTATAACTGTGACTGCATAAGTTTTGATGTTTAAAATTTCTTTATTTCGAAACTGCGGGTATATTCGAACTACCTTTCATAGTTTAATAACTTCGTGTACAAAACCCACTTACTCCATAAAAAAATCCAACCAAAGAAGTAGTAGCGTTTAGAATAATCTGCGCATGAGTAGAAGATTAACAGTGAACTACAGCTATAAACCTTTTACAGGATAATTCTCGCAAGGACTATGAAATCTCGTGATATATACGCTATTAGGTTTAAGATGCGGGTAGATCGTAAATAGCGCGAAATAAGGTTGTTAGACTTGGCTTGAAGAGATGCAATAAACTCCCGTCTTAGTTGTTATTGTATGTTTTGATGTTTGTTGAGAAAAAAGGATAAAATGTGTGCATGGAGTTACTACAAAACCGCGTTTGCTAAATATAATTTGTTGTAAAGTTCCTTGCATGTTTCAAACATTAAATTTGAAGTTGTAGGTATATGGCATGTTTTTGCGACACTTTTAGAAAAACAAACAAATAAGAACTTTGTTAATTTATAAAAGATTGCTGAAAAAAATTTCAAATAATGTTTAAGCTATTTTAAATATAGAAAATACATGAAAAAAAATCATTAAACGTCTGTCAAACAATAATCTATTCTTTAAAATATCTAGTTTCATGACTATCATCTGGTGTTCAGTAGATTCTTTCTTTAATTATTTATTGTATTTGTTTACGACTTAAAACGACGCACGTTAAAATTTCATACTCTGTGTATTCCAAAATTTTACTTTGAAGAAAATTTTGATAACTGCAGTTAGCTAAAGTTTAATTTTACTTTAGCTTTGAATATTATCGCATGTAGTATTACATTTTCACTTTACACACAATAGCGAAAATTTCGTACTCAAAATTTACGCCGAAGTATCGCAGTGTAATTAATATTTGGAGTAGATACTCTGTTCTAAACACTTATTGATGTAGTTTAAGCTGTCATACACAAGCAGGTTCGCTTGGATGTAATATATAGTTAGTTAGAAACCTCTTGTTCTAAAGATTGTTGTATCAGGTTATACGAGCCAAATTGTTGAACTGTAGTTTAATATTGTTGATCAACTTATGCACAGCGTAATGTTGGAATACTTGATACCATGTCCTTTAAAATATGTTTGAAAGTTGCAGAACCCCGTTTGTTTCTTTGATCATTAAATTTATTAATTACCACGAAATATTTCTCTGTCGTCAACTATTTGAACTGGAATTCGCGAATTATTTCCAGAGGTATGGGCTCTTTATGTTTGAAGCTGAATTTTTTAATTTGCTTTGAGTTGCGCTTTTTCGTGCCTTGTTATTAAATACTGTAATAAACTTAACGTGTGCTTATAAAAACGCTATTTTATAACGAGCGAGCTATAAAAAAATTGTAAAAGGACGTGCAATGCAACATATTCATTGCTTAATCAGTGAAAATTTAAAAAACATCGCCAAACTTTGGATTCGCTTGGGATTTTAAAAAACGGTCAAGAACATGCTGTTAAGATTTGCTAAAGCTCTGAAAATTATTCACCCTATTGGCTAAAAATTTGGTACATTCAATAATATCCTGTAACTTTCTTTTAATATACGTTCTAATTTGAGCTTAAAAGCGAGTTGAAACACAGATTTTTCATTGCTTTTTTTTTAAATTAATAATCATCAACTAAAAACTATAAATTAAAAGCTTTATCGTAAATTACACAAACTCCAATGAATTCACGAACAATGCTGCCTTTTCCACAATCATTTTAACCAACACGTCAGCAGATACGATTATAAATTTTGTTTGCAAAGTGAAAATAAGATGATAGTGGAACACCGCATATGTTCCAACTTGCAATTGCAATAAACATATAGAGCTTTTGCACTCAGTTCAGCCAATTTCATTCGAATTGTGCAGCTTCGTTCGAACACATTCGCAACTTAATTAGATTTAGTCTGGTGGTTACCAAAAGAATTTACAAGTGCGCATGAATACACATCTACACTTAAATTTTATTGCGAAGATTCGGTGTAATATTAAAAAAATTACAGAGTGGTTCTCAGAGAAAAAAAAATAAATAGCGCTTCCAACTTCAATTCAAAAATTCATTTACATTGTACTTACTTCAAAACAAGTAATGCATCAGAAAATATAGTCATACTGCACGATATGAAATGTCTTCGGAAACAATACCAGGCCAAATAGTTTAGCGATTAAGCACTGTGAGCCGAGGCGCCGTCTTGCTTAGTTCAGTAAGTCTAATAAAGATTAACGTATTTATGACGTAAATATCGGTTCATCCCGCATTTACTTGTAAGTTTTCTAAACCATTATTTCGGGATATAGTTTAAGAATATTAAAATATTAGTATGCTTTCTTATAACTTTAATTTCGTCGTGTTTAATTAACAAAAGAGATTTAACCAAAGAGATTATTTCATTCTCACCGGCAATAAATTAACTATTTTTTTTAAGTTTACTGAATAAAATTTCATAGCAGGTTTGGGCAAACAAAAATTAGGACTTAGTGGATATTGTTTGTTTCAAAGAATACATTTTTAGCCAACTGAAGACAGTTCTTTGTTGATTTATTCACTGTAGCGTTTTTAGCGTGTTAGATGACCAATTTATAACACCCGGTTTAGCCAGATCATATGGTTAGAGAGATTTATGTTCTGCTTGCATTTTAAATCAACCCGAGAATTCGCAACATTTATTTTCGTGAACTTTTCCCTCTCAGATCTGGATGAAGTCCTACGGCTCAAGATGTATAAATGGTGGAGGTGCCGCAGTGGACAGTGTGCGTGGGCATTCGGCCACACCCTTCTCTGCCTTCGATCGGTTCTGCCTGGTCGTTCCTCACGCGCGAGGGTCGCCACCCCCTTCTACATTTATGTCTCCCCCTGAGGGTGGCATGGATAGGTAGGTAACCGCGCGCCAGATTCACGAAGTAACATATTTCACGGGGACTTTCGATAATTAAATCGATTCTGTCTAATGGAGTACGACACATTTAGTCGTAAATTAATAAGCGCCGTGCTTCATCTGTTTTTGTTAAACGGCAGAGGTAGATTTCAGTGCAGATGAGAAGATAATTTATTTGTGATATTTACCCGACTATTACGCTGCAAATGAATCGTTTCCCCTGGCGTTTGTGAATGTCGTCATAACCGTTTTTATGTGTCAAACGCTCGAACCACTAACTATTAAACAAATGACGGTAATGGATAAAGTTTGTTCCGGGGAAAGTTTAATATCTTTAACGCACGCATTTCCCGATAGTTTCGAGGACTTTAGTTAACATCAAGTGAACGCAGAAGCCGCGTTATAAAAGCTCAATTTTTTTAACGCGAGAAAGAAATTTGTAAAACTGGAAAATTTACATAAGCTTTGGAAAAATCATAAATTGAAAATACATATTTTCGTAAAAATAGCAATATATATCAAAGAAAGAAAGGAAGTGATAATAAAGACTTAAAAAAAGTTTTCCCCAAAATATCATTAATAATTTATTTCTTAAGAGATCAAAATTTATTAGATTAGGAAAATTTTTGCAAATGCAAAACGCGGAATTGCAGCAACCTTAACAATTTTTTTCTGAAAATTTAACAAAAACCTTGAACAGTTTTGAAATTTTTAACTTTTAATAACCATGTTGCACACCTGGACTTTCGAGTTATCAAAGTATTGCTCAATTTATTTGTAACGTTTTTGAGTTTTCTCATGTATTTATTAATGTATCTATTACCTATTAAAAATCCAAAATACTACCAAATTTCAGCAAAAATTATTTTGTCCTTCGTTACAAATTTTATTAAGTACACAAAACATTGCATTTTAATTTTGATTATTTATAAGTTTTTAAAAATCAGTCACATCTTTAGAAGAGGCCTAAAAATATTTTTTTTCTCGTTGAAACAATAAAACATCAACATGTTTGCATAAAACGCGCTGTGCGTCAACCGAATTGGCGTTTATTTGTTTTAAATGATAGTTTGGCTGCGTGAACCTGTCTTAATATGGGTTGGGGACGCAAGACGTCGCAACTCGCGTCCGTTCTACAGCAATCCCCAAACTCACCCTTCCAGGCGCCCCATCCTAACATCCGCCCTCACGGAGTTTGCAAATACCACCGGCCCTCGCACGGCAAGGTACCGCACAACGCGAGTTGTACCGCTATACACACACAAGCCTTTCTAATCCCTATATCAAAGGAACTAAAATCCATAATCCCAACAGCGAAAATCTATAATGAGTTAAGGGTATTCCAAATTACCTATGTATTACGAAACTTATGAATATTTAACGTTACTTTAACCTACTTTCGCTTTTGCAATGCAAACAGTAATTTTCATTTGCAATTATACGACGCCAAAAGAAAACTCAACAGCTGATCTTAAACAATTTTTAAGGCATTAAAAGTAATTAGCAAGTTCTTACACATTAAGCTTCCGTAATACTTTCCTTTACTACATCCATGCAAGTAAAACAGTTAAAAATAAAATAATGGAAAAACTTTTTAACAGTTTACCTATAGTTTTCCACACAAGTACAAGCGTAAGGACAGCTATTCTTTACACAAAAAAAACTGCAGTGATAGATCATTCGTACAGTGACTCTTGCAGGCTGCTATATAGGTTCACAGTACAATATTTTCATAAAGTATTTGCTGTTACATTACGCTATTTTTAACAACCGCGTTGGATACTTCAAAATTTTTAAATTCCTATGCTTTATGTGATTTGATTTATTGTTATGAATATTTCTAAAAATATTAATGCGCTGAAAAATCATAAGAGGAGGGTCAAGCAATTAAAACCTTAAATTCACCTCATATAAGAATAAAAACGTGCTTCTACTTCAAGATTTACAAAAAAATATTTCACGAAAATAAAGTACTGCGTTACATCTCAGATTTTACTATGTTTCTCCTTTATATATGTGCAAAATTCAAGCTACATTTTAAAATCCCCCCTCTCAAGGATCTACTGACCCTGTCTGTTTCCCCAAAGACAACGCGTTGGCAATTCCTTTGTTATCTCCCAACTACCCCCTTCTTAGAATGTGCGTTTGTCATCGTGCATGCTTGTCTACGCTCACATTCTAACGCACAAATGTAACAGTAACCACCCTCTATATGCTTTCTGTTTGATCCGAGACATTTCCTGAGATGTGGTAGCTCAGTTGAAACACGTGGGGGGACGAAGTGGTGGAAGTGCCGGGTTTAGGGTTTTAACGGACTGGTCGACTTTGTTTGATACCTACAGGCATGCAAGCTGGCTCAAAGACTTGCATATTATTTATTGCGTTTCTACAGCAAACATTATATTGCTGGCTCTTAAAATAAGCCCACGTTGGTATTAAATGACGCGGTTTGTCCACTGCTTTTTTAGTTTACTTTTGTGTTATGCTAGGTACTTGAGATAACTGCATAATTTATGATAATGCTATTAATTTTTTGAACTGTAGGGCATTATTTAATTGCCTTTTTGCTAGTAATATTTGTGCATTATAAGCTAAAACTTTGGAGCATACAAAATTTTTCAGATTAGAAAATAATTACTCCCCAATATTTGTCTTTCTACAAAGTTTTTAGAATGAATAATCAACGGTTAAAGGAAAATATTTTCCAAAAATGGTACACCATATTTTCCAGAGATCATCTGCATTTCAATTGTTACCTTTGTATTGTGAAATACGCTCAACAAGCCTTAAATCTAAAAAAATTTATTCGTAGCTTTAGTACAGAATGTTTTCCACACTTTTTTCTTGTTGAGGAATTTAATTACTGCACGAAACTCAGTATTTGACCTTCTTAGAAATAAATCCAACATTAACTTATTCTTTTGACGGTTGTATAAGCAATAATAAGACAATCAGCACGAAATTTTGTTGTCTAAAAATGATTATCTAATACAACAAAAATAGTTTTAGATCGCTTTTTATCTTCCGTATCATTCCGCGAATATTTAATAAATTTAAAAAACAGCCTTAAAAATGTATGCTTTTGATTGGCTTTATTACACTAAACATTTCTAGGAACCAATCATTTGGTCGATCAAAAACCTGCTGGAATTTTTGCGCGCTCATAAATGTCTTAAATAAAATTGGTAAAAGGTATTTATATGTAGAATCCCCATACAAAAATAAATAATTATATACAGTGAAAATGTCAGCAATAAGTTTTGTTTTAAACCCTTAAAACTAAAGCCGTTTCAATAAACTTTTATTGCCTTGTTAAATATTTTTATGTTACGACTGATGATCCAAAAGTAATAGCCAGCTTTATAAAGTTCTCTTAGCGAGTTTTTGACGCGAACAACAAAACAGTTTGCAAGAATACACGTATGACTTCAATTTCCTTGCATTACGTTAGCTGTCCTGGCGATGGAAGGATATTGCTTCAAATAAAGCAAAGTCCTTGACATGCGAACCGACACCTTACGTGCCTCCAGTTTTAAATAACAGACTTACACGAAATTGAATTTGAAGATAATAACGCAGCAACCCACATCCAGAGCTAATCCCAGACACGTAGCTGGTTGCTATATTTTGAAAATAGGGCAACGAGAAGGACGGATTATAAAAAAATATATAAAAGAGAATGCAACAAAATGGTAAAAAATATTTTCTCTTTAGCAATCAATGTCCCTTCATTTTTTAAGGGTGACGTTGCCAATATCATCGAAAGTAACAAAATTTTTGACCAGTTCAGCAAATCTGCACACAGCAACCCAAATACATATATTAAGTAATGTTAACAGTTTCTTAAAACAAACGATAAAATACTGCAAGTCTTAGCAGTTATCTAATAAACACATTACAGAAAATTACCAACTTTTTCATTATTTAATTAACTACAATAGCAGCAAAAATCTGATTTATCAGTTAAAGTTGCAAGTCTTGACATGAAAATTTTCCTTTTTCCCCTTGAAATAAAATAAGACTACAGTTAAAACAAAATTTAATCTGTGTACTTTTTTTTAACGTTTTGAGGGTTAACAATCATTAGTTTGGCCATAGATAACGTGTGTATGAATTTTTAAGGCAATCGTAGCTATAAAATCTTTGAGTTCTTCATGAAAAACTGGAATTTCATTCCTATTTAGTTTGTTATTGTTTAGAAAAACAAGCGTTTAGGCGAGCAAAAAGTTTCTAAATTTTATATTTATGTCTATCAAAATGAGTAAAGCAACATTTATTCTCCCTTAATTTTTAACGTCCCCCACAAACAACAATTAATAAAGCAACAAAATTCTCACGATATTTCAAAACTGGCTGCACAAAACGACGTCTAATTAATAAATGTCTCACAATCCCTAAAATGGAGCAAACGATTTGCTACCCTTCTTTAAAACTTCTTTGCGAGTTGCTCTTACAAGAACTTATAAATACTTTTAAGTAGGAATTTCCACCGAGTTATGTTTGCATTGTCTCGCAACACAAAGGAAACGTATTTACTTTTTGATTTTAATGCCTCTGACAGAAATGCAATTAAAACAATTAAAATTTCACTTAAAAACTGAACAGAATCTAAAAATTAATTTATCGCACGAGGATGTGACATGTCGGAACGGTTTTGCTTGTTTTCGTTTACAAATAGATAAGAAAACATTTCCCTACGAGCTTATATCTCTAGCAAAGATAGCCGGGGCCTTCAAAGGGCTTTGCGTATCGTTCTAGCCCATTTGGCTTTTTCGCTTGTAGAGGTTCGCGCGGTGGTGAAAATTCAGCCGCATTTAATTATCTCAAAACCTTGTTTCAACGACTTGCCAGGACATTTCACGCGAAAGCTCTCAGACGCTCGCAGTTTTTCAAAATAACCTTCGGGAAGCTTGACTTATTGGAGGAGATAGATGGCATTCGATGGCTCGCAAACATCTCTAGTTCTGGACCATTTGATGTTACGGCAGAGTGTGGGAGTGCACCCCCGAGGCCGCTATCCACAGGCTGGCATTACCCCATTCCCCTTGTATGTTCCGCACATTCACCCTCAAGATCCGACACCCATCCCCCTCACATTCGCGGAGTTTCCGGATAAGCATTGACATTTAGGGCCGATGTTTAGACTGTGACATCCACACATGTCAGTGTTGCCCGCGGGTTACTGACGGCCTGATACGAGCTACGACAGCAAATATAAATACCTTTAGTTGGAGCTGCATTGTGTCGAGGTACGCCGCCATGAAGGACGATAAACGCGAGTGTGGGGAAATATTTTTTGGAAATGAACGATAAGGGCGCCGAATAAAGACGTTCAAATCAATATTCTACGAGGTAATGATTTTGCCCCATAAGACAATTTCTGCTACATGCAAATTTAATTAGAAACCACCTGGTTCGGGCCAATTCCTGAACGATTTTCGTCACTTAATTACAGTAACACTGGAGCACTTCGAGAAGTTGCGAATTTTAACTAATAGAGTCGTTAGTTTTTACTCAAACTATTATTACATCCCGTATAATAAACCTACAATTCTTCACCCAAGTTTACTCTCATAAAATTAAGCAACAACTTCAGAATAAATCAACCCTCCCTCCCCCGCGTTCTTTACAGGGGGTGACAATAATGTACATGTATGTTTAACTTTGTTATTATAATAGTTACATCTTTGGGTAAATTAGCAAAGTTGGGTAAAATTTCAATACCAATTTAATGCCCACAAAAAAATGATTTACCTGAAATTAAAATATTATACCGAAAGTGTATCTACCTATACCAGAAAATCATTTTTGAATTACTGTTTTAGTTATTATGATTATTGAAAGCTAAACCAATCGTTAATTCTAAACGAATAATATGTATTAAAATAAACTACATTTAAGACAGTATTCTCTTTTAAAATACAGCCAAAGAAAGCTGATACTGCGTAAAAACAACTTTTACCAAAAGTATTATCAATTTAAACGATAAAATTCGAAAAAAATACGTAATAAAACTTATTTTTCATCACAGGATTACGTAAATGATCCGTTTGAAAGCTGTTATTAAACAATAAACCTGAAGAATTTACGCTGGTAACGGATTATTTAGAGTTCAAACAAAATTTCATAAACGAGCATAACAAAATTATAGCTTTTAGTGCGCATTTTCAACTTTATTTGACAAAGAAGTCCAGTAAATATTCTCTTTACTTAAGTTTGCGATCAGAAGCTCGCAGGCAGATATCTCCAATATCATCACCACTTTATAAAATATCAAAAACATATCACACCAAATAACACACACACGTTCGAGATGGAAAATAAAATAAGACGTAGTTCATATTGAAGAAAATAAACTCTATATCTATTCCACCTTGTTAAAATCCACCTTCTGCGAATTCCCATGTCGGATTGGGTTTTACATACGACTGTATTAAAACTACGTCAGGCGAAAGTGTTTGCGAATTGGAATTGGCAATAGAAAATGTGTTGTAAGAAAATGTATTTCGAGTTGTTTCCGACTTCATTTCTATAAATGCATAAAGACTAATGTACTATGATCCGTACTCAATGCCGACTGCAAACTGAATTAGTTTATCTCGGGTTGTAATACCTACAACAAGTTTTGCGAACTGAAAAATAGTATTTGAGCTTTCCGATTACTGAAGACAATGGAAACTTCGCTTACGTGTATTTCATGTCAGTACTTGCGTTTTTCCCGTTTATAATTATCATACATGCGATTGAAAATTTTTAAAAATTAATATTCCAATTTTTAATTTACAGCTAAGACCGCAAAAGCGTCCCAAAATTGTCTATCAAGAGCGCATTTTCTAGAGTTTTTAAAAAATAATAGTACAAAAGCAATTTCCATTACACTTTAAGCCAGCCCTCAACTCAAAAAGTTAAATTTTTTCAAGCCGTACTATATTATGAAAGCTCAGTTTTTCTCGCTTGTTTCTATATAACACAGCAATACTTTTCATTTAAAATTTGAATTTCATATAATCACCTACATTAACAAACAACACAAACAAATCAAGCAATCGTTCACTAACGAATATTTCATAGTGCCCCAAATAATATGGCAATACAATTTCAAATCTTATATAAAAAGAAATCCTACCTTTTAACTGATGATCTGTTCTCAGCAAAATAGTTCTGCCACATTTTCTGCACTTAAAAGTTGCAATAAAAAATCTGCAAAATACAAGAGAAAAACGTTTTAATTTACTTTTCAAACTCATGTCTACGTATCACAATTTGCTGGACATTAGGATTACTAATAAAATTTTACTTTATTGTTCATAAAATTGAACTACTGTTTCTTAATTTGAAAAGCAACGTTTCAAAAGTATTTAGTATTTTTTACCATTCAATGTTACAAAAATTGACCAAAGTTACGTGGTGATCAACGTTCTAATTCAAATTAAAACTCCCCATGACAACATGATTACAGAATATCTCCTCAATCTTAATGTTAAGTGTAATTATTACGCTTTCATTGTCAATAATTTTGTTTATTGGATCAAGAATTTTTAAACACACAACTTATTATGGCATCGTACCAATTATTTTCAAAATTTTTAGTTAACGTCCTCAAATACACGAACTGTCCTATCAAGATTTCTCACTTTACAAAAGTTTTAAGGCGATGGTCTTTGCAAATGAAGCCTTATACAAAAATTCCCTTAAATCGTTGTACACAAGTTGTTGAAGAATAGATAACGTTTATATACTTAATATACATATTTGCGCTACAAAAAAGTAAAATATTAATTGAAGCTTCAAGTGCCAATCATTTTGCAACATCAGTAATAAAATTGCATTAAATGTAATTGACACAAGTAAAAGGAGTCATTTTGCTCACTTTTTTACCGGCTAGCGACCAATGCTTGACCGACGCGTGCCGATAAATTTCCAAAAACGATACACGTTCAAAGATTATTGTAAGATCCATTACCTTATTAACAACAGGGTTCTTGGTTTATCATCAGTTGCTACCATCGTTCACTTATCACTAAATTTTGAACATTTAAAACAATTTATTTCGAAAAGGTATTTAGTCGCGTCATACACGAACGCGTGCTTCCGTCAATCAGCATAAGCTGGTCCTGCGCACAGCGTCAGGATTAGATGACCACGTGCGCTTTTCACAAGGATGACAGATATTACAGAACTCTGTTTTTACGGTACAAAACTGAAATGACTTACGTACTACAATTTGTGCTTTCCGATTATTGGAGATGAAGAACAATTCGCGTGCGTGTGTTTCATTTGAGTAATTGCGCTTTTGCCGTTTATAATTATCACACAACTCACACAAGTAACTAAAAAGCTTTTAAATTTCCTATTACTATTTCTAATTTACAACTAAAACCGCCAAAGTTGACTACGAAGAGACCATTTTCTAGAGATTTTTTAGAAATAATACGACAACAGCAATTTCCATTACAGTTTACAGTTTAAGCAGCCCTTAACTCAAAAATTGTACAAATCTTTTCAAGCCCTACCAATATGAAAGCTTAGTTTTTCTTGATGTTTCCTATATAATACAGCAAAAATTATCAGAAATATTAACCAAATTTGCTTTAACATCATGAATGTTTGACAAAAATTTTGCTTTATGTTGATAATTTCGTGTTGTTAATAGTTTTGATTAAAATTTTTAATTTTATATAATCACCTACATCAACAAACAACACAAACAAATCAAGCAATCGTTCACTAACGAATATTTCATAGTGCCCCAAATAATATTGCAATAAAATTTCAAATCTTATAATAAAAAGAAAAAGAAATCCTACCTTTTAATTGATGATCTGTTCTCAGCAAAATAGTTCTGTCACATTTTCTGCACTTAAAGTTGCAATAAAATATCTGCAAAATACAAAAGAAAAATGTTTTAATTTATTTTTCAAACTCATGTCTACGTATCACAATTTGCTGGACATTAGGATTAATAATAAAATTTTACTTTATTGTTCATTAAACTGAACTAAGTACTGTTTCTTTAATTTTAAAACTAACGCTTCAAAAGATTTCAGTATTTTTTACCATTCAATGTTACAACAATTGACCAAAGTTACGTGGTGACTGGTGATGCAACTTTCTAATTCAAATTAAAACTCACCAGTACATCATAACAAAATTTTTCCTAAATCTTAATGTTAATTGTTGAAACGTGTAATTATTACGTTTTCATTGTTAATAAATATTTTATTGGATCAAGCATTTTTTTAAACACACATTTTATTATTGCATGGTACCAATTATTTTCAAAATTTTAAATTAACGGTGCGAATACACGATCTGTATTAAGATTTCTCCCTTTACAAAAGTTTAAAGACGATGGTCTTTGCAAATCAAGCATTATTTATCCTAAAAAACACAAAAATTAGCTTAAATCGTTGTACACAAGTTGTTGTAGAATAACATTTATATATTTAATATACATATTTGCGCTACAAAAAAGTAAAATATTAATTAAAGCTCCAAGTACCAATCATTTGGCAACATAACTAATAAAACTGCACTAAAAGTAATTGACAGAAGTAAAAGGAGTCATTTTGCTCACTTTTTTACCGGCTAGCGACCAATGCTTGACCGACGCGTGCCGATAAATTTCCAAAAACGATACACGTTCAAAGATTATTGTAAGATCCATTACCTTATATTAAAAGCAGGGTACTTTGTTTATTATCAGTTGCTACCATCGTTCACTTATCACTAAATTTTGAACATTTAAAACAATTTCGAAAAGGTATTTAGTCGCGTCATACACGAACGCGTGCTTCTGTCAATCAGCATAAGCTGGTCCTGCGCACAGCGTCAGGATTAGATGACCACGTGCGCTTTTCACAAGGATGACAGATATTACAGAACTCTGTTTTTACGGTACAAAACTGAAATGACTTACGTACTACAATTTGTGCTTTCCGATTATTGGAGATGAAGAACAATTCGCGTGCGTGTGTTTCATTTGAGTAATTGCGCTTTTGCCGTTTATAATTATCACACAACTCACACAAGTAACTAAAAAGCTTTTAAATTTCCTATTACTATTTCTAATTTACAACTAAAACCGCCAAAGTTGACTATGAAGAGACCATTTTCTAGAGATTTTTTAGAAATAATACGACAACAGCAATTTCCATTACAGTTTACAGTTTAAGCAGCCCTTAACTCAAAAATTGTACAAATCTTTTCAAGCCCTACCAATATGAAAGCTCAGTTTTTCTTGATGTTTCCTATATAATACAGCAAAAATTATCAGAAATATCAACCAAATTTGCTTTAACATCATGAATGTTTGACAAAAATTTTGCTTTATGTTGATAATTTCGTGTTGTTAATAGTTTTGATTAAAATTTTTAATTTTATATAATCACCTCATCAACAAACAAATCAAGCAATCGTTCACTAACGAATATTTCATAGTGCCCCAAATAATATTGCAATAAAATTTCAAATCTTATAATAAAAAGAAAAAGAAATCCTACCTTTTAACTGATGATCTGTTGTTCTCAGCAAAATAGTTCTGCCACATTTTCTGCACTTAAAGTTGCAATAAAAAATCTGCAAAATACAAGAAAAAACGTTTTAATTTACTTTTCAAACTCATGTCTGTGTATCAAAATTTGCTATACATTAGGATTACTAATAAAATTTTACTTTATTGTTCATAAAACTGAACTACTGTTTCTTTAATTTGAAAACTAACGCTTCAAAAGATTTCAGTATTTTTTACCATTCAATGTTACAAAAATTGACCAAAGTTACGTGGTGATTCAACTTTCTAATTCAAATTAAAACTTACCATTACCACATCATTACAAAATATTTCCTAAATCTTAATGTTAATTGTTGAAACGTGTAATTATTACGTTTTCATTGTTAATAAATATTTTATTGGATCAAGCATTTTTTTAAACACACAACTTATTATTGCATGGTACCAATTATTTTCAAAATTTTAAATTAACGGTGCGAATACACGATCTGTATTAAGATTTCTCCCTTTACAAAAGTTTTAAGACGATGGTCTTTGCAAATCAGGCATTATTTATTCTTAAAAAACACAAAAATTCGCTTAAATCGTTGTACACAAGTTGTTGTAGGATAACATTTATATATTTAATATACATATTTGCGCTACAAAAAAGTAAAATATTAATTGAAGCTCCAAGTACCAATCATTTGGCAACATAACTAATAAAACTGCACTAAACGTAATTGACAGAAGTAAAAGGAGTCATTTTGCTCACTTTTTTACCGGCTAGCGACCAATGCTTGACCGACGCGTGCCGATAAATTTCCAAAAACGATACACGTTCAAAGATTATTGTAAGATCCATTACCCTATATTAAAAGCAGGGTACTTTGTTTATCATCAGTTGCTACCATCGTTCACTTATCACTAAATTTTGAACATTTAAAACAATTTCGAAAAGGTATTTAGTCGCGTCATACACGAACGCGTGCTTCCGTCAATCAGCATAAGCTGGTCCTGCGCACAGCGTCAGGATTAGATGACCACGTGCGCTTTTCACAAGGATGACAGATATTACAGAACTCTGTTTTTACGGTACAAAACTGATAACCAAAATTAGCCAATCGGGTATCATGTATTTTTTAATGAATAGAAAATACGTGATTATTAACGCTCAAATGAACTAATAATTGTTAATAAGAACTAAAACTTAAGAATTAAAATATTGGTATTTTCATGAAAAATCAGAAAACTGAAAAGGTTATAATATACTTGCACTTTTGAAATTTTGAAACTAAAGCAAACTTGATACATACGTTAATTTAAGCTTACATTATGATTATTAGCCCTCAGTTCGTTTAAGCTACGATACAAAAAATGATTTTCCTTTGTACTCTATTATTTGTCTTAGTTCACGTTTTGGGCACATTTTTGGCACATTTTTGGCGCCACAATACCGAGCTGCTGCCACGATCGTGTATACGAGAGGTGATCAAAAATCATTCAACGTTCTTGGGCAAACTTTTATCAAGATTGGAAAAATGTAAAGATTGTAGTTCCGTAAACTTTTCAGAAAAAATCGGAAAATTTTTAAACTAAATTGATGGCCCAAATAAAAATTATTTGCCCTTAGTTTGTTAAACTTTCGATTATAAAATTTTCATTTTTAATTGAAGAAGGATTATACTACAGCTTTGGTCCTTTTTAAGGACGAATCTTTCAACTCAAAATGATAATGTGATCTTAAGTCGAGCAAATTTCATTAATGTTCCCTTTAATACCTCGCGATTTTAAACATGAACCATAAAATTTGCGTCGAAGTAACGAGTAACACATAAAAGAAACATTTTTGTTATTACGAGAGAAGAAGCCGGGATACACAAATGTGTAGATGGAATAAAAGAATGATAAGGAAGCATTTTAGCGCGCACCTAACAAATGTAAAGGATTTTATTGCTATTTTTTAGACGAATGCGGGAATCAAACGTTGTATTGTAAACTGTTGGCTCAATGCTCCATCACATTCTAAACGAGGCCGAATTTATCTTGATGGCAGCAATAAAATACGTCACATGCAAATGTTCGCTCGCAACATCCAGGGTGTGGTCACAGATGCCTCCTCCAAGGCTTAATTTAGTTTCGAAGTAGTTTGCAAACCCTCCAGAATAAACTAGAGATCCGTAAGAAGGGCGAGCGAAATTGGAAAATTTATGTCTACAGAAAATAAAGAGGGTTTTGCAAGACTTCATAATGTATTTCCGGATACACTAGATAACGTTTTAAATATAGGACCGTCGAAAATGCGTTATTTATTCGAATGAATCAGTAGCGTTACGACCTTTTGAAAGCAATTAACACGCCAAAATGTTGCTTCACTCTAAAACGCCTTTTACATCATCCAATTTTTAAATTATATTTTTTTAATACTCATTCAAAGTTGACTAATCCTTTTTGTTAAGAAATGTAGTGCTTTTGTACATTTTGTCATGACGATATGATAAAACTATTTCAATAAAATGAGGGTTTTAATCAAGTTTTCAATTATATTGTGGAAGAAATTTGCCTAATCAAATTAAGAATCTTTTATTTACAGTAATTCAGTGCTTATAAAAAAAAAATTATATGCAGAAACCTTTACTTTTTACCAAAAAAACTGCTAGGCTGTGCACTTAAATAATTTTAAAAAATCTTAAACAATTGTAATAAAGATTTGGCATGTTTCTGAACAAACATACAAGACAATTGCGTAACACTCGAATCCAAAAATTTGCTAGCTGTACACACACAAAAATTCTTAGGAGCTTTTAAAAATTTTGGGAAGGATTCTGAACAGATATATGCTGCTTATTGTGTGTTCTACTTTTTTACAAAACTTGGAAGGAATTGCAACACTTTTGAATTTTTGCAAGAAAAAAACTTGCAAGAGAATACACTTTTTAAAAAATTTTAAAATTTGAACTGCTGTAAAAAAATCCATTAGATTTCTGAACGAACTGAAAGTAAATATCTATTAATTTGAGTTTGTACAACAATTTAACAAACTATTAACCGTTCCAAATTTTCGACAAGAAAAAATTGCAAGGGTATATTATGTAGGTATATTTATATTTATACTTTTTAAAAATTTTGAACAGCTGTTGACGAATATTGTAGAGTAACTTGCTACCTTCCATCCACTTTCAAAATATGTCCTAAATAAAGTCTATTTTACTTCAAAAATATTTTTGGTTTTGTGTTTACTAATATTTTTTTTATTATTACCTATTAAATGAAGTGATTGGTATTGGACATTTTCAGTGCCATTTAGAATTGTTTTGCTTCGCATACATCAGCTTACCGTAAAATTAATTAAACGGAGTGGCATTTTTATGACTGCAGAACAAAGCGTCAACTGGCAAGGGAATCAATAGCAATGATAAACCATCAATTCTTTATTGATTGCCATTCAGAGTTATGACAGTCGTATTCGTGACTGTGAATACATCTAGTTAAGCATTCATACACGATAACAAAGCGAGAATCCCATATATTAAAATCCCGTGTTCCTGAAAACGCCAGACGCCCTTAAAACTCAACAAATAAGGTCGAATTTATTTTGCATACGCACCTCAATATATCAAACAGATATACAATATAGCCGTACCCTTTTTTGCATAGTTTTTTTTAGCGTGTCTAACCCTTTAAAAAGTTCCCACCCCATAATAATGTATGCGTCACCCCAGTCCTGTCTTCAGGGTGTTTTTTATTGTACGTATGTAACCCTTTCACCCCAGAATATGACACCGACCTATTATTACCCGTCACAAAAAAAACGGCGCAAACGAACTGTGTCAAGATTTTTACTTCAGTGTCGGCATCTGTGACCCTGACCTTTTGTTGCACTTCTAGGTTGAGCAAAATAAAACTTGGCTTCCGTTAAAGAAAATTTATCTCCTTGCTTGTGTTCATTTTAGAGCTAGTTGGGGGTTTTAAGATGCAATTTTAACTGCTTTGGTATTCTGATTTGAAATTCTAAAGGGGAAATAATCACACGTAACTTCGTTTGGAAGGAAATGATGAAGATGTTGGTACATCAGCATCTACACGGGAGCCTCTAGACGTTGATAATAATTTCATAATTTCCTAATTACCTAAGCGACAAGTGTTTATAAAATTAAGTTGGTCATTATTTACGAATTGGCTGCCTGTACTAATTCAATCACGAGCCATAAATTACAACAAATTTAAAATCAATTAATCAATAGGTAATTCATAATTTAAATCTCATTATCATTATCTACATTATTAAAATTTGTTAGACACTAAGAAGCCAACACTACATTTCTAAAATCAATTGTAGAAAAATCATAATAAAAATTTAGCTCAAATATAAACAAGCTTACTCACTTACGCAAAAAATTACAACTTTTCTACACCTAATTGATATTTTAACTATTGAATCCAACTTTTACGCTTCTATTTATATTCAAGGAATCAAAGAAAACTTTCGTCTGAATTAAAATTTCAGTCGCGACTCGGGGCCTATATTTTAACTAAATATCTGGCATCCAAAGCCATAATTAAAAAGTGAAATCCTTGTTCAATCAAATTGTCTTTGTCGGGGATTCCACGAGATTTCATTAATTCGCTTTTCCGTTTTACTTTCTAACTTATTGTGATGCCCATTATTTTTCCTTAAACCGCGTCGTAATTCAGTTCGGCTACTTAAAATTCGGTTCTCTGTGACACCATGCATACAGAGTGTTCTACTTATCGGGGCCACCAATAATTGGGATTAAATTAATCAGACTGTTTAGGTCAAGGACTTCAATTACAAAAAAAGTTTGTTGTATGTCTTTACAAACATATGAAACATTATACATATATAGGTACGAAATAAAATGTAAATTTTCGTAAAACTCTGCTTTCAAAGGGGGTAATTCTATGAGATTTTATTGAATTTTGATCACAGTTTATGTGTTGGTGAACCAATTATTTATTATTATTTCCTTGCACTTGGTCCCCTTTCGGGTTCCTATTGGTCTATTGTACCCTCTGGTGCTAGCCCCTTAAAGAAGTCATGTGTTTTTGAAAAACTCCAGGATTTTCTTCAAGGGTATTTTTCTTAACGCTTCTTGGTTGGAGTTTTCCATCCCCAGAAGTGTATTCCGATAGTGTGTGAATCCTTCACACTGGCATTGTACGTGAAGAGGATTTTCTTCTTCTTGACCACATCCTCTGCATATATCTGTCTTTGACAGCCCTATTATGTAGAAGTGTTTGTTTAGCCCACAATGTCCTGTAACGAGTCCTGTGGCTGCTCTGATGTCTGCTCCGCTCATCCTGAGCGTTTCTTCTGTCTTTTCTTTGGAGACCATTGACAGGGTAGCCTTAGAATGGGCTTGTCCTGCAACTTTTTCCAATGAGCATTATGCCCCTGTAGTAATATGTCATTAAGACATCGCTTAGGTGTTCCATAGAATGTATTAACTGCGGGTTCTGGTCTGAAGAAAGGTGTCTCGCTGCCAATTTTGACTAGGCGACCTGCCTTCTAGTTTCCTTGTATATTAGTGTGCCCTGGGTACTATACCAGTTTAAGATTATTCCTGCTTCCTAGCACGTTAAGTGCCCGGATACAGTTCAGAACAATTCCTGAGTTTACTTCCGACGAGCTTGGCTGTCGGATACTATAAAGATTCTTTTATCATTTTATTTTATTATTATCAAAATCTCTTTCTAATAGTGCATCTGCACATAAAAGCATAGCGTCACCTTGAAATATGGTTGCACTCTGTCCAATGCTTACAGATGTGCCTTTTGTCAAGTGTGCTGCTGCCCATATTCCGCAGCCTGTGCCATTTTGCGTTTTTGACCCGTCCGTACACCAGACTAGGCCATTTAGCTCTATTTCTTGACGCTCTCGTTGGTCCCGTGTGGAGTTATGATCCCAAAGGTTTTCTCAATGGCTAGCGTCCGGTTTATTCTATCCGAGATCATATTTAGTGTCGGATGCGTGTCGATCTCGTTGAGAATAGCTAAGTGCCCTTTTCTGAGTCTCCCCTTTTTGGAGGTGATTTTCAGTCGATACCCTGCACTTAGTGCTTGTGATTTTACCACAAGGTGAAGAGGAGGTAAATTCAGCAACACTTATATTGCCGCCGTGGGCGTTGTCATGTACCAAAGTGTTATAAAATTTTTGAGCAAAAAGAGGTCAATGGACCTAAACTTTTACACGAAATGATAAAAGCGGTCGTTGGAGAAAACCTATCAACATATCAACTTTTCAGAAAGAAATAAAAAAATGTTGGTTCCAAAAGAACGACAAAATAAATTTCAAGAATTGGGTTCGGTGAAGATTGTAATCGTCCTACGAAACTAGAGTCCAGGCATAAGGGTTTCTTACCTTCGAATAAGGTTAAGACTTAATCTCTTGATGGGTACGTGGACATACAATTTTTGCAATTTATGCATCCCAATCCATTGGGGCCCTAAGCTAGTCTTTAGTTTTCTTGTTCGTAAGGCCTGCCCTGTTCTTAGTTAAATTATTTAAGAAAGGAAGCCATTTATTTAATCTTCATTTACCTGGAAAACATTTGGAGAAAATCAGCTTACGTCGTTTTCACCAATAACCCTTTAATTGCACGAAAATAAACGCACGATATTGCAGATAATTCAAAGCTGTTGTTAAAGTAACAGCTCAATTTCCTTGCACTACCGATTCCCTGAAATAAATTCAAACAGCGAACGTGTATTAAACTTGCACAAGGAATCACATCCATCTCGTGCAGTATTTTTCCCGCAGGTCCATGATTTTCAATTTTACCTCAACTCGTGGAGTTCTCTAGTACATGTTCCGTTCGCATAAAATAAAATCAATCGGCAGGTCACGTGCAGCTAACGTTTTAGGTTTGTGATATTTTACTTTTCTCGGAGCGAGGGCTTCTTATTATTCACGGAGCGTTCGAGGGAGTTGAGCGATGCTGGGCTAGAACCAAGCCGCTTACACTAAGTTTACCTACTCCATTTTGAAATCAATAGGTTCCACTAAAATACGGTGCTAGTGCCGGTATCATGGTCCGTAATTAATTTCTGTAGCCCTTTATATTATATCGAATTTTCCGAAGAAAAGTATAGGGATAATAATGATTTTCTCGCCCTAATTTTACGGTAAGATTAACAACCTCGCGTAAATTTGTATTGTGTAACGGTTAAGGATATTAGAAACCATAATTTGTACATTTTTATACATACAAACAATATCCAATTTTGTGATCAAAAAGGGCGATCTCTCAAACTTGAAAAACGACATGTGTTATTGTCTCAATTATACATGTATGACAAGGTTAAACATATTTTAAGTGAAACTGAAAAAAGAATTATAGCAACAACAAAATTTTAATTTTAATAGGACTAAATTTAAAAGTTGTGATATTGTCAACAAAGTTTATGAAAAGGCTTAATACACCCTTAGCTTTGCAAATCTATCATTATATTGTTCGAACACTTCAAAATATTTTTTAAATCTGTTCAAATTATTAGAAAAGTATTCAAGAGTACAGCCAAGCAATAATTTTGGGGAAAATTCAAAGTTGGGCAATTGCCTTTAAGATTATGAAAAAGTTAAACACACTCAAAGCCATGAATATTTTGTAGCTGCTCAAATTTTTTTATCAAAGTGTATAGCCTACCATTTTTTGTAGAAATTCTAAGGTATCTAATGTTTGTACGACACCAAAACTTATCAAAAACACCATAAAACGCTTTATTCCTTAATTCTGCCCCACCTTTGGGCAGATGAAGCTAATTTCATGTACCTATATTTATTCCAACTTGTATATATCTGAATTATTATTACTAAATTGTTTTACCCCAAAAATTATTTATTGCTTTTTTTGATATAAAACATTGTGCTCCACATTCCCCTAGTTTTGCTCCAAAATAGCACAAAATCCAACTTAAAAATATTTTTAACAATATAAATTCAGAAGTTAGCGATGCGGAAGACGCTTCACAACTTTACATATTACAATGTTGTCAGATTTGGACGGAAATAAAAGCGAATATCTCATGTATCCGTCAACAAATTTTATTAACATTTAAATCTAATATACCCATACGCTCGAATTGACGCATTCAGACTAGAAATCCGGTCAAAATCAAGCGCCCAATCCGATTACGAAGGATAACTGGATTCGTGCAAACGGTATCTATTTTACGATCTAGACGTGAAAAGCCACGGAAATTATGTCTGCATTGCATCCATAACCTTATTTATGTTGAAGTATTGCTGACTGCTACACGAACGTCAGCCAGGTATATTAGATACCTCGATTTTTGATGCATGACCGGTTCTTTTAAAAATAAAAAAGATCCACGTTACCGAACGGCAAAAGGGTTGATATTATTATCGGAGCTATGCAGTCATGTAACAAGAATATAATTGATTTTGCATCTGTACCGATTGAATGTTTTTAATTTGTATATTTCAGCTGTTTTCACAAAACCGTTTACCATTACAAACCTTAAGTAATACGAGCTGCGTTTGTTTAAACAAATTTTATATTTTGATCGCTATTTTAACATTGTTAAATCAAAAAGTTGTGGAATTGTCTGTAAAGTTAACGAAAAGGTTTAACACATTCTTAACAACGCAAATCTATCGTTATTTTGTTCAACCAATTCTCACTGAATTTTCCATTTTTCATGCAAATAATTCTTTGATTACTTGTTAAATTTAATGAACGCTTAATAAAAATTTATCGTTTGGGTAAACAAACATAATCCACCTCAGTTCAGCATGATAGCTTTTTAAAAAATGTAATCCCCCGGTAATGCAAAGTGGTTAAGTAAAACAACTAATAAAATTCAATGTTTATACTTAAAAGTCTTTTCAATATTCGAAAAGTATTGGTTTTAAAAGTTCAGGTAGAGCACGTTTGGGCAGTAAACCAACAGAATCATCGACATATTTTCTCATATCTGCCGTCTAAAAACGAACCTTTATTTGAGCGACTTTACACAATGACAGGATTAAAATCTCATCCCATTGAAGTACAGAAGATGGATTATTTACGGTATAACACCCGTTGTGCTACCATCATTAGTGGTTTTGCTGCAGAACGTTTTTATAACGATAAATGTGACATTTGTGATTGTACGCAGCAAAGAAAGAACATTATTTTCTTTATGAGCATGTCTGACATGTTAATATCAGCTCAAATTTTGCGTACATTCGAAGCTCATTTTTACCCAATTTTAATTACAGTATATTAAAGGGGCAAGTCAAAAGTTACATCAGATTCAAAAAAGTTGCGTAGTTGTGGTTTACGGAAACAACAGACAAGACAATAAAAATTAAACGAAGCATCTAGGCCATTAAATCCTAAGTAGCATTGCGGAAAGCAACTACTAAGCATTGTTACATCCTTTAACATCTTGCGCAGTGATGCATCTACAACAAGATAAAGCACCACCACATAGTGTGCTTACTTCGATCAAACCTAGCCAAATGGTTGGATTGGCCACGCTTGATCAGCATAATCTCCTGACCGAACCCCATCAGATTAATTACTTCGTGGATCCATGCGAAAAAGGCCAAAATTCCGACGAATACAGCAGAAAACGTTTGATTCCGCAGCTGAAATTGGTGGTAATCCTCAAATACTCAAGAATCCTACAAACTCTGTTACTTTAAACCTTAACTGTTAATGGTGCACACAGTTCTGCGATAAAGATAATAAATTTCGTCGCACATGGCTTGCAATGCAAGCCGATAATCGAGAATAGCCTAAAGTCGTTCAGTTTTACATTATTTACCGCTGTTATCAATGGGGGATGTCCCCATGCCATAAAAATCGGTTGAATATTTATTTACGAAATGAGCCTACGTTTTGTACAGATAATTCTTAACATTGACTCTACTCATCGTTCTTTTTTATTTAGTCATGAGTCCTTCTACTGTTAGGTGTAGGACTGTTGAGGAGGACTGTTGACTGATCGTTCTTACATATTTTTAATCTAAACCGTCAGCTAAAGATTTAAATAAAATCTCTTCATTATGTCTTAAACATTTTTCGTTTACCTGGATAATATTATTAATATTTTCGCCATTTGCAGGCAGCCAAAGCATGTTTTTCTCGTACATACGTTACAGATTTAAATAAAAATAACATTAGCTGTTGCTTCTATACAAAATTTTGAATCAAAACGGGAAAATTTTAAGCCCTTGGATTAAATACTGTAACAATTCGAAATGTTTTCGAGACCATGCTAAACATACACTGCCCCATAATTATTAACCATTGCAAGTACTCAGCAAACACCAAGAAATCTTTAAAACTCCCTCAGATAAGTCGTAAGACTTTTATGTTACAAAAAAGAACAAACCTGGTCCCCAATACGTTATAAAATTGTTTATGTTTTATAAAACGACCGCAAACTAAGTGGATTTTGTCACAATGTTGGTTTTATTCATCTCTTAAACTCTATTTTCACATACATTGTACCTATACGACCAGGAGTTCTAAACCAGGGATCCATGGATCCCCAAGGGGTACGTGAAAGTTCTACAGGGGTACGTGTCAAATACAATGACCGGAAGCATTTATTGGTGGAACCAACCATTTTCGCACTAATTAGTTTAACATTGGCTATGTTATGCATATATAAAACTCTTTTAAAATGGACCAACTGGCAAGGGGTACATGATGCTTCACAGTAAGAGGCTAAGGAGCATTCCTGGAAACGGGTTCAAAACCACTGCCGTTATGCAACACACCGTATAAGATACTATAACTAGGAACTTATTTAAGTCATTGTTCTAAAATTACCTAGGCATGATTAGCTAACATAGTCGGAGCTGTTTTTGTCAATTTTAGCAAAAGACGCCCAAACGTCGGTACCACTTTTGCAGTATATACCGCATATAAGAATTATAACATTAATACCATAAGATAACATCCCGTATAAGATAGGTACTTACAATAACTAGAAAATTATTAGAGTAATGGCTCTAAAATTACCTGGACATGTTTAGCTAACATAGTCGAAGCCGTTTTTGTCAATTTTAGCAAAAGACGCCCAAAAGTCGGTACCTCTTTTACAATATATACCGCTTATATGGATATAACATTTATACCGTAAGATTGGTGTTTTAGGCCAGGGACCGATGGACCCCCAAGGGGGACATGAAGCTTCTACAGGAAGTATGTGTCAAATACAATGCCCGGAAAATTTTATTGGTGAAAAGCAAGAGCCAACAATTTTCGCCCTTTTTTATTTTATATGGTATGTTCTATGTATAAATAAAGTTATTTTGAAATGGACTAATTGACAAGGGTACATGACGCTTCACAGTGAAGCCAAGGAGTACATTGATGGAAACTGGTTCAGAATTGCTGCTATATATATAGACGAAGAATCTCAAAACCAGGAGTGTCAAAATTCATTTTTGAATTTGGCGATAAAAATTTGGCAGTAGTTGCAACCTAAAGCCATCAAAAATAAATCGAATCTTTGTGGAACAAAATATTTGACGAGTTCGGCAGTGAAAAACCAAAATTCTCAACGATTTTACGAGGTGGTATGTGCAGCCTCAATTTAAAAAAATAATCGGGTAATGATCCCGCAAATTAACGTAAATTTAAGTCCTAAACCAGTTCTTAACATTTCAATTTAATAAATTTAATCACAAGGTGTCACTCACCCATGGCGATATTTTGATATCTAACCCTCCTAAATGTAACCCTTGAAGACTTTCTTCCGTGCCCTTAACATTCATGTATGCAAGGCCCAATAAAGCCCTTCTTACAGTTAGCATATGCGGGACAACAATAGTTTGCATACCCATTTCGTACCAATTTGAATGGATAGCTACCGTTCCACATTTACAGGTAAAACGGATAATGCATATTCGATCGCTTATTTTTTTCACACGGCGATTTCATAATTTTAATCTGTAACGGTGATGTTACTTTGAATATCTAAAAGGGTTTAAGGTTCAAGGGTCATGCATCAATGGAAGAAAATTGGTTATCTTGGAGAGCATAAACTTGATTCAAAAATAACATTAGATACGGAAAAAATATTCAACGTCGATACTTGACATAAATCATACTGAGTTCACTTTATAATTAAAACTATATCTTGGCATTTTTTTAAGCTTATCATAGATTATTTAGACCTACGAGTTTCATTTTTACATGTACATTCTTTGAGGGCAAAACACAAAGGCTACGAAAAAAATTAACAGCCACTGGATAAACTCTTCCACTAATAATTAAATAATTACTGCTCCTTACTAGATATGTTAATATGGAGTAAGATACCCATCTTTAAAAAAAAATCTTTTTCAAACATTTTTAAAAGGCAAAGATTTAACCAATTAGCAAATAAAAATTTCAACGTTTGATAAGCCAAAAATAAAATTTTTTAACTAACGATCTCTTATAGAATGCTACATTAGTTTATACAAAATTCACTGTTAAAACAAAACTTTTTGTGTGTGATTTAAGCTGTTCATTAGAATACAAGTGTATTCCATTAAATTAAAATTTCGCTGATTTTTTTACGTTCCTTTGCGTTTTATTTAAGCTTGGTTTAAACCATTTTAAGCTCAATCTTCCATTTTATGTTTCAGGAACATCAAAAGGGACGAAATGACCATTATGGACCGATCCACCCTCATACACATTATGCGAGATAATGCGCTGAAGGGCGGAGTCAAAGGCACTGTTTCTATCACCCCAGGATTATAACTTTTGAAAAGCTTATATCCACCCCTGCGTATCTAACTTGCACATGTCCCCAGTGACCTTAGGTGAAATTATTATGGAAGGATATGGCCTCTGGAGATATGAATCACGGACAGCCATCGTCTCTGAAGATATGAAGATAAAACGACAACAAACATCCAAGTACACTGGTTACAAGAAACTGTACTTTGCTCTATGGGTATGTATTCGTTTAACAAAAGACAAATAGTCCAAGATTTTGAATAAAAAGTACAATAATTATTGAACTAAATTATAATCATCAAAATTTCAAAACCGGAACTTAAATTACTTAAGGCAAAATTATTGGTATTATACTTAGCCTAACAACGTTATTTTAAAGCTTCAAGTCTCTACTTTAGTTTAACCACTTTTCAATTTTTTCTCGAAATATGTGCAAAAACGTTTGCACTTTTTACGTTTTTCAATAAATTTTAAAATTATTATTTTAATGATTTGAAGCCAAATTATCATGTTTAGGTAATAAACAATGTGTCAAGGAAGTTTATTAAAAATTTTGATTGTCTTTCGAGAAATTTACAGCAAATCTGTGCTCTATAAGACGTCAATTTCAGTACTTACCATTTTTACCATTGCTTTAGACGCAATTTCCAACGTAACCAATGCTGATTGTGAGATCCACAACCTGATTCAATTTTTCGTCGAAATACATGAGGCATAAATAAACTAATACACCACAAGTATAATAGACAGTGTTAAACCACTCTTTTATTTGTGCATACTAATAAAAATTAAATGTAACAAAAATGTATGTATCCAAAAATATCAATATATTAATATTTTATCACAAAAATGTGTTATTTTGTATTATTTAGTATAATAAATACGTTAGATAAGAAATACTAAAAATAATTACTAAGAATAGCTTAAAATGGTAATGCGTAGATAAGTACATTTTACCCTAAAATTAAAAAATAACATTAAACTGGCAAGGCTTCAGACAGGCTTTGTAGAGTTGAGGATCTGAAAGGAGAAAAGAGCTGTTTAAAAAACACCGAAATATAGTATTTTTTTAAAATCATTATGGTCTTTGCCATGGAACTCTTAAAGGACGATAACAGTTTATACAGCTGTAAATAAAAATTGACTAACGCCAAACGTTTTTCAGCTATCTTTA
Organism: Elmis aenea; assembly: GCA_947652605.1. Lineage (NCBI taxonomy): Eukaryota > Metazoa > Arthropoda > Insecta > Coleoptera > Elmidae > Elmis > Elmis aenea. The sequence continues at coordinate 805,004 of OX393581.1, read as the reverse complement.
CCATTAAAGAATCATAGGGTAATTAGTCTGTACAAATTCTGTATGCAAACATGAAATTTCACGAAACAAGCTCAAAAAATCGTTCGGTTGTACATTTACCATTGTCAAATATTAAATTTGCCTAGCGTGTGCCTTTGAGTGAGCTTAAATGAACCGAAAGCAAATATTATGGGTAAATAGGGTAAACCTTGGGGCGTGGCGAGGTGGACATTGCACAACCGGCCGTGCTACCTTGTGATTTATGAGTGACCGCTGGCCTCTCTAGTTAAACGAGGATATAATTAGCCGACTATAGACTCGTGCTGAGCGGAACTGGACATTGGTCACTCATGAACTGGTTTGACACACGATGTCTGTCTACTTAATGTTTTACACTAAACTAAACAAAAAAAAAGCAGCTGCTTGAGGTGATTATTGAAATTGAAAAAGAGTTACCAGAAGTTACGAGGAAGAAGCACCTTCCTAGAACAACTTGGAGCAAAGATAAATAATCATATATTAGGTAGGTACTGCACAAAAATATTTATTGGACAACACAACAATATTTAAAACAATTTTTTGGTACAAAAAAAAACATGAAAAACTGCAAGATTTTCATTTAAATCTTACCATTCACCAAAAGCTCCCATTAAGGTCACTTAACCAGCCCAAACAAATTTTATTTACCTCTTTTTCCAAAAACTTTCAACTGTTAAAAAACTAAAAATTTTCAGTACTTTGTAGTTTTTTAACAAAAAAACAAATCTTAAATACAAAAAATAGTATGGAAGGATAAACAGCGCCAGTTATTTTAAAATTTTAAACAAAAAACCATCTACCAAGACTGAACAGGTGAACCAGACAATTATTGATTAAACATCAAGATAAAAGATAGCTTTCAAATGCTTGATAAATAGCTCGTTTTCAACTGTCGTTACGAGTAGAGCCCCTTCAGCCTTAGATTTTTTGCCTTTCTGCATTAACTAGACAAGAATTTTAAATTATTTAATATATTTTGATGTATTATCGTCTACTTGTAAAGCAATACAGTTGATAACAGTAATTCGCTATTTAACAAGATAATGTTTGAAGGTTTAGTTCCAGTGATAACGCAGCAAACTTGCCGATGATTTAAAAATAAAATACAATAGAGAAACATCACATACACTTAAAGATAAATATCAACAGATACTTGCAATAGTATGAGCACTACTAAACGATGTAGTTGCAACACTTAAAAACCGTGGTAATGCTTGAATGTGCCGGCCGGTTAAAGAAAAAGTTATGAACTTTACAAAATATTCAAATTGAAAACAAAGACAGCCAATAAATAGCAAGAGATAGATTTTTAAAAGCTAAATTAGCCCCCCCCCCCCCCAGGTAAAAAATCAGTGTTGCAAAATGTCTGCATAAATAAGTAAATATTATTCAAAAACCTTTATATATTGTAAATGTTTTACAACATAGACGCACTTTGTGTTATAAAATTACGTCCAATTAAATCTATCTAATCCCGGCTGACGCAAAACAATGTTTGGACAAGCAATAATAATCCTAGGAATATAAAATGGATTTACTGTTTCAATATTTAACTTGGCAGTGCACACGTAACAGTGGCAATAAGAATTTTTTATGTACATATAAACGCAGGAAAAAAATGTTAAATCCCGTTTATCTGGGCGAAAAAATATACCGACACAATTGCATTTGATAAGAGAAAAGTAGCTAAACGATATTTTTTATTGCTCAACGGTTTGTACTATGCTTAAAAAGCTTTTTATTGATAAGGAAAAAATACATTTCAAGAGAAACGATATGTAGCAACGAAGTAGTTAATATATACCACAAAAAAAAAACTCTAAATCAATTTTGTTCTATGAAAGACAACTTATGCACTAGCTTTGAACATTGCAGTCTTTTTCCTTACTTGCATCGTGCTAAAAATGCTTGCAAGAAGTTAATAATCAACTATGTTGAATAAGAACCACGAATCAACACTTAATGTATACTGAATAACGTAAAACTTTTGTAAATGGCATCAAATAAGAAATTAATCATTATATAACTTCACTCCATTACAGACAAACAGTTTTAAATCATCTAAGATTAGGACCAGACAAAACTGTATTTCTACAAATACATTAGGTATGTAAATATAGTTTAATTGTATAGAACTATTGTTTATAAACGGTAAAGTGACTCATAGCATTAAAAAAAAAGATCATTTTAAACATTTTAGATTCGAAAACCACTTTAGATTGACAGAGGATGTACAGTTGTGAAATTAGATTTCTCACTAATCGCTAACTACTGCAATTAAAAACAAATGTTCTAGAAAAAACACTTATATAATATTAGTCAATTGTTGTATTAAAACTTTAAACATACTACAAATTTGGAAAGTAGATAATTAAAAATGTTTGAATTATTTAAGCGTTTAAATTAAAACATACGTACAACCAATTTTCAATAAAAAAAACACTTTCCATTCTCTAAGAAAATCTAGACCAGTTCCGAGACTCTAGTCTCTTTGTCAGCAGCAGATTATTTTTTGATTTAATAGGAAAAGACAAGAGTCTTGTAAGCCATATGATTTTTTTAAGGAGCGAATCTTTTTTGAAATAACACAAGTGATTTTTTGAAGAAACTTGCATATATTTTGAGATGTTTAAATAATGTTTTTGAAACATTAAACTTTGATTGATCGGAGGTCCTGATCAATGGTTAAGACTTGACTACGGCTTAAGCAAATACGTAGATATCAAATATCAAGCGTAGTCTAAATTTTAGCAGCCAAGAACCCAGGATAATGTAACAAGACTATCTACTAAGCACACATGAGTCGAGTTACTTTGAGTTTACACCAAATTTGAATACCTTTAGCCAAAGGCGTAGAGAATATTAGAATGTAATCTTGTTTACTTCAACAAACAAAAATTTGTTTCAAGTACTAAGAACAAAGAATAGGCTAACATAAAAGATTTTAAAAAATACGAAGGTAAAATACCATACACAACATACCCTTAACAAAATCTTCAGTTCAATAATTTAGAAAAACCAACAATGAATGTATGAATTATCATTTATAGAAAGGAATCATCGAATAATCTTCTGATTTTATTAATATTCCTTAAACCCTTATTTTAAACAAAATACCTTAATTGATCCATGAATACCTGGTCTAGATTCTTGGATACAATGAACTTTTTCAATAGATTCAAACCATAATAAATATTATCCTGTGAAAGACCTAGTAGACTTTTTGGTTTAATTTCATTTTTTTGATAAAAGCTTGAAGTATTACAGATATTCATGTATTAAAGTAAATAGGTTAATTCAAAATCACTCAGTTTTTGATGAAGGATCTCTTAAAGAAATGCTAGACCCGTTTCAAGACTTCCCTTTCTTCATCAGCAGCATTCTTATAATTAATTGTTTTTAAATAAGATTCCTACTGATGAAGAGACAACAGTGTTGAAGCTAGTGTAGGACTTCTACGGGAAATCCTTCGAGAGAAAGATGAGTGATGTATAATTACTTATTTTTATATTTTCTTATTTTCAGGTAACAATTAAGACTGCATGAAAGTAAAAATCGCAAAAATTAGTGTGTAGTTGGGTTATATTTTGGTGTTTGTGCTTTAGTATGTATTAGTGCCCTTTACATTCTGTTAGGATGTTCCAATTAGCTGTACTAAATATCGTAGCTTAGAGACTCCTCAAATTCTTTACTATCATTTAAATTAGATCTCGAATAAGTTAGAAACTTTGTAACTTTATTTAGCTACAAATTTAATTTGAGTTCGTGCCGAGCTTAAAGAACGAGCATATGAGGACATTGGGGAAGGGGGGATCGTTACACTTTGTGAAAAAGTGGAGAAAGCGAGGCAGTACAGCGATCGGTTTGCCGTTTTTGCATGATATACAAGTTATTAACGGTCTTGTTCATGCGTGCTAGTGATGTAGGTGGTATTGATCTACGTGTGAAGTCATCCATCAGTGTATCTCAGAGCCGTGGGCCCCAGAGACATTCCAGCAGCCCTAGTGACTGTTGCAGTCCACTGTTCGAACCCCAAGACCATCGTTTAGCTGGCCGACCGACTCGCGACAAAGACCCGCCATTAGCCGCGTTTGAAGCCCGCGTTCGCGTCAAACTTGACATCACGTCATGGCTGCGGGCAAATCCGGACCCCCGGGCCATCTTCCGGAGACTGTGAAGCTTCGGCATCCCCATCCTCGCCGGAAATTCACCGTCTATCTATTTAAGAACCCACACTTCGGTTGAACACTCCAAACACTCAGACCGAATCAACTCTAGACCACGGCATACAAATTCAAACTTGCAACCGCCATATGCAAATTTGTAGTAACCAAATTATATACTCGCGACGCGCATATGTAATTCACTCACGAGGTGCTCAGAATGTGATATGCATACAACGGCACGTGAAGGTAACATCACCGTCTGGCTGTTATCTCACCCGACATCTGTAGGTACAAGCCCGGGCTTAGCTGTAATCACAACCCTTTTTTGTTGATATCAGTCCAGGTACACAGCTGGATTGTATGCAAATGTAAGGGCTGTTACAGTAAACTCGCCGACCGGAACAACGATTACCTGACTCCGTGCCAAACACCCAAAAAGCCCCGGTAACATCAACAGCGTCGCTTTTCCAACATTTACAATACGCTTACAACCCCCGTAAACGACTGGGCTGTTACACAAGAAACATTTTCAATTACAACAATAACTCATTTGAAAGTGAGTTCATTTAATCAAAATAGTCTACATTCGCTTAGATATATTTTGCCAATAATCTAGAAGCATATTTTCTTAAAATATACTTTGAATGGCGATTTAAAAAGACGTCGAAGCCTCCTTCCAATTCTTTTTTATGCAACTCTGATCCAAGATCCGTCCCCTCTTTCCAACTCTTCGACGTCCAAGAGATGGTCTTCCTAAGAGAATATTCTTGTAAAGATTGGACGGCGTTTTCTTAATTTTGCCTGAAATATTTAAATTTCCCATCATGTAACAACCCAAAAGCTAACGTTGCAATGCGCTAATTAGCGTCGATGTATACATGAAATGCATCTGACGTTAAACAAGCAGAGCTGTTTGTCGAACCGACAGAACTTATGCAGCTTCCACGTCCTTTATCCTCGCACTAATGGATGAAACCTCAAAACTACGTACTGCACTTTTTAATCAAAACGTTGTACGCAAATTGGTCCCGGTAAATGAAAACCCCCCACTGGAAATATATTTAAAACCCGATGGCGTACTAAAAACGTGCCGTTAACAGAAGACGTACAGAGACTATAAATATAATACAATTCTTATTACAACGACATCGCTTCGATGAAAGCGAGAGTGTAAAAATTACCATTGTAAATAAACCGCATCGCAGTCAGCTGAGCGCTAAGTGAGTGTATTTTTAAAAGAGATTTCCCGAGTCAGCTAGCTCGTGCTCCAGTCTAAAGTACTAAAACAAAGTTGGAATTTTAAACAGCAATTTAAAAGCTGTTCTGCGCGGCGCGAGCCAAGTTTTTTCAAAAAGGAATAAGAAAAAGCTGTAAAGAACCCTGACCTAGCTCTACTACTCTGCACTCTACGCAAGACATCTCATTCATAATTAGCGAGAGTTTTTAAACGGCGCCCGATTCATTGACATGACGTCACTACTTTCTGGAGCGACGCTCTTTGTCGCGCAGGGGAAATCCTGCTGCATAAGCTTAATAATCTAGAGACAATATCGTGGTGCACGTTGCGAGTGTGTACACACACACATACATACATGCTAGGAGCATGTCGGGTTTATTATTCCGGGGTCCTACCCGCGACCTTCAACCCCGGGACGGACCGTCATGTTATGGTCATGCGGTCGAAGGGCGCGTTTGCTACCTGCACGACCCTTGACCCACAGCTGCCCATTGTCCGGCACGCATGCGTTTTTCCCGGAATCGATACAGACACGAGGGAGGCTCCGGACTCTGCTATTGGTCCGGGCGGGGCCTCAGCATCCTGGTAATTACCCTGGACCACGACCCACCCCCCACACACACGCTTGACAATGCTCCCTGCCAGAGCCGATGATAAATAACCCCAACAGGGAAACGCTCTCAATACGGAGAAATGATTAATTAGCATGCTAGGTGAAACTTGCAAATGGTATACTTAACAAAAGTTAAGACGTACTACAAAACATTCTTTTACGAGGAACGTTGAAAATACATCTATACAATATCAAAATAAGGACGAATATATCCTGGCTATAATCCATCTAGATAAGACTACTTTTTCCTCTATTAAAAATTAATTTCATCTAGGAGTAGTCTTTTTGATTTGCTGTAGCACATTACAAATTTCCATTATTAGACAGGAATGCAACGTACAAGGATTGCTTAAACCGTAACGACTACACTTAGATCCACTAATTTGCAATGCATATTAGTTTAGGGTAACCTTTACCCTGCTGTATTCAAGATTTAAGAAAAAAAAGCGTATTAAGTAACTTAATGGAACAACCTAGCTTGTAAAGTACACAGATTTTATTAGTTTTCCAACAGAAATCCTAAATAGTTGCCATCTGTGCTCCAAAAACAATAAAATCTACCGCAAGATCAACTCAAATACAAATTTCTGAAGCAAGTCACGCCAAGATATTCGAAACGTTAGATAAAAGCAGCACTTTCTCAGCCAAATCTAACCGATTAATAAACTGTTGTGATTTATAAATACATTTTGAGTTTTACATCAATTTTGTACAAACTATCCAATTTTTTCGCAAGAAAAAAGCATAATCAACATATATCCAACTTGCTCCAAATTATAGCGCCTCTTTCTCATAAAATTATGAAAGCTGCTCAAATCAAAGACTCGTACAGAAACAACTTACTAACTCAATTTTCTTTGGTTGGTGAAGGCGCTGGTTGATTGGTGGTAATTTCTTCGAGTGGAATCGTCGTTGGTGCTGGTTCAGACCATCCTTCTGCATCCTTTTCTCTCTGTAATCGTTCTGCTTCCACCCTCTTATATTCTTCCAACTCGAATTGGTATTTTGGTGTTGTTATACCCAAGATCGAAGCCAAAGTTTCACCCAAGTAGTCACAAACTGCTAGAGTGGTGGACCCTGCTGCCCAAGCTTTGTAGGTAAACCATGGCCACCACGCTAAAGTTTTCTAAATAACCCAATAAAGATATATATAAATTAACTTATAAAACAGTTCATAATACTGCTCTATTAAAGTTAGTGTCTGAGTATTGCGAAATGAAACTAGGCTGCTTCAATTAAAATCGAAATTTAAGCCTCAAAAATGATCCACAAATAGAGCATCTGCAGATTATACACAGCAAAAAAACTAGAAAAACTGAAGAATTAATATTGACCTCTTGGTCAGTTCCATCTTAAGTTGATTTAGAGATTTTAAGGATATCAAATTACCCAGATTTACGATGTAACGACTTATTTATTCGCATATCAAATACCTCAATGTTCAACTCAAGAACTTTCTAGCGAAAATAATTCCCAACTGATTCACTCGACATTTTTTTAATATTCCGATTAACCTTATCAAACATACTTAATCTAGTTTCTATTGCAGTAGGTTCAGGAATGTAATTGTACAAGTGCAATAATCATTAAAACATGAATTTTTCACGTCAAATTAATCTTTTAACCGAGAAATAAAATACAGTATTTTAGATTAAGTGATTAGTGTAATTAATTTCTAGCGAGCGTAGTTTTTCTAAGCGAATGTTTATTCCACATTAAAGTACACACATTTTTAACAGGCAGAAATAATTTTCTTTTCACGAAAGACTATTTCAAAAAAATTGTACTCGCATCTGCACTTATAATAAATTATTTAAATTCTTTAAAATGTTTGAATTATTTAAGTCATTAATTTATTAATACCAATACATTAAATTATATCCACATTATCTTTATTACAAAGAATCTCATGATTAATGCTAGACTAGTTTCTCAACTTGTCTCTTCGTCAGAACAATTACAATTACGATCGCTTCTAACGAAAATATGAGTCTTGAAGCTGGTCTAACATTTCCATAAGAGATTCTAGGTAGAAAAAGATAAATTTCTTATTCCTTTTTTTTTCAAAAACAAAATTGAGCTTGAATCCCCATTCCGAAAATGCTTTTAAAAGCTATTGGGACTCATTCTTAAACTCAGTTTACTTTACAAGTAAAAGTTTTACCCCAAAGCTCTATCAACAGATGAAAATAGATTTTAGAAGCGATAATACCGAGAACAACTACATTATTTCGTGGATTATTTGGCGGAAAATGATGGTCAGATTCCATGTACGTTGGGTTGCAAGCTCTTAACGAAACCACGGCGTCCCCTAGGAGGCAGTAGCACGAAGCAACTCACCGGATCGATGACGGTAGTCTGATCTTCTGGGGGAGTGTTATCAACTTCATCATCGCTATATTCTTCCAATACACCATCACTAAAATGCAACACCCTTTTTGGCACTCTCACATTAATATTCGATGAATAACTATCACCAGTAACCACTTCAGTAGAATCTGGCATCGTTTTCACAGCTTTATACATAAAATTCTCAAAACTGGTGAACCTGTCACTAGCACTGTTTTCTACTGGCAAGCACCATCTACCATCAGAATGTTGAATGTTTTAATATTTTTACCTGAGATGTGCGTTACCTGTAACTGTTCTATTTATTTTCGAGATATGGTCCCTGACCTCAAGTGAACGGTTTGGGCAATTTGCATCTGTTGTTGACGCGCAAGCGTTTTTATCTGATCCGATAACGTAAGAGTGGCGAATACATCGTATCAGGACTTTAATGTGGTGATACGCTCCGACGTGGTTAATTCTGTGTGATCATATTATGCAAAAATAAAGCTGGTGAGTAGTTTATAAATTGTTTTTTATTCTTTTGTTGAGCAACAAGTGGTACAATGTAGGTTACCATGCCTTCGTCGGCCGAACTCACCTTTGAACGAATAAAACGTGAAATACAAGAGGCCAAGCAAAGGGAAGAAGAATTGCAGCACCATTATTCCCGATCTATTTCGACTGTTCATGATGGGGTAACAAACGAGACGAAACCCCAGAACGGAAATCCGGTGTACCAAAGAACAAAATCCATGCCCAACGGCGAAAAATCGTTGACAAATGGATCACGCCTGTTTTCCCAAAACGTCGTGTCTCGAGGGGTTATGCACAGATTTCTTAAATCCGGAGGAAAACTTACAACAGTTAAACCTCTAGCAATTCAACCCGCCATCGCGACCCCAGCATGGTCAAACGACGACATCGTTGTACCAGCGAAAATACCCGTAGACAATAACAAACCACTTAGGAATGGCTACGTTCCAATCGAAGAAAGAATACGAAAGGAATTCGTAGAAATGCAAACACGCGAATCAGAATTAAAAATGGTGAGAAGAAAATCACAACCAGACCTTTTTTTCCACAGCGATGAAGACGATGACATGTCGTGTATAAAACCATCAAAATCAGTATCAAATCTGGATGAAACAGAATCATTCTCAGATGATGCAATGTCTTCGAACTCCTCTTCACTGAAAAATTCGAAATCGCTTGCCGAATTATGTGATACCAACGACCTGCAGGTTCCAGGCTCGCTTTCTTTAATCCGCCAGTTTGAAAGTATTATACAACAAAATCAAAAAGTTAAGTCTTAATTGTTAGTAATAACTAAGCCGTCCATTTGGTCATTTTCTGATCATACCGGTGAAGATTCCTATTATTAAATTATTATTGGAAATACAATGATTCCACTACAATAGCAAAAAAAGGGGTTTCCTGTGAAAATAAACTAAAAAAACGACAGTTTTCTAACGTTTGTACTTACGCAAAATGTTTGGTGTTGGCGTAATATTAATTCTTAATATTGTTACGTGTTTTTTTTAATTGTTTAACACAAAATTGTTTCTACGTGCGAGTATTTCAAGTGCGTCAAGATAGGTAATATTAAGTATTATGTTTGGAGATAAGGATACAACAATTTGCTATTGTAACGTTTTAAAATTATGTCACATTACGTATTACGGCATTAATTTATAGAAATAACATTCCATTTAGTACAAAATTCGCCAGAAGCAGCTTTTTTATTAACAGGGTCGTGCCAATATTTTATATTTACTAAATTATTATACAACTAATGTATTTATTTTAAAACTAATTGTAAAAATTAATTATTTTTAGCCTAATGCTACTTGCTAGTCTTATATAAAAAGTTGTCTTGATTGGTTTATTGGGATTGTAAATAAAATTACATATTTTCTGACTTTTTTAATGGTTTGCTTTTAATGATTATTCGAAAAATACTCGATGTAGTAATCGCTAGATTAGATATGATTGCGGTTTATTATAATCTTTGTTACCTATTATTGTGTCATTAATTCGTATTGTTTTTGATAAAAATCCAATATTGCTACGTGGAATAATTAATTTGCAGCGGGTTTCTTGATATAAATGTAAATACAACTTGAAACTAGCACAAAAATGGACATGGCCCCTTCACTTTCTCAACCTTGCCTACTTTTCAAAATTTTATTTGTGAGATAACTGTCCCGCGTTATTTTTTCTGGGCTGCGAACAGTTGAATACAATACTAATATATTAATTTTTTAAGTGTAAATTAGATCCCACGCGCCGAACAACCTCGTTAATTAAACTTTGTAACAACTTTGCTGCATTTTTATAACTGTTCGTCCAAGATACTGTTTAGGGGGTTACTCAGACCAAAGGCTGATAATAAACAAAAAAAAGTAGAATACTGAATGAGTACTCAATCTTGCTAAATATTCGATTAATATAACTGTTCATTTTATGTTAATACGTTTTTGGGAGACAGATGATGGTACATTCACGTTTGTTAAAGAATGCGCGACCTCAAAAAATTCGTACTTAATAACATTAAAAGTGTGCCAGTTTCCACATGTCATCACAGGTAATGGGTACCACAAAAAGAGGAAGTCGAGGCACATACCTGGTTGCCTACCATTAGGAGATGTTAAAGTATGTTAGGTAACCATACGCTTCGACAGCGACTGTTAAACCTTGGATCTTTACACAGAACTCGCCCTTTTGAAGCGTAACAAATACTTTAAAAGGTTGCTTCAATCTTTAAAAAAAAAGCTACGTTGCTTTATTAACCAAATTTACAATTTTTGTATCGTAATATATTTAGATAAATTTAATGAAGATTTTATTATAGAGAAAGTAGGATTTTCAGGGTCTAGGTTATAAGATGCCTAAGGCTAGAAGTTTTAGCAAGGTCTTTAAAGTTTTTTTTTAAGGTTCCTTTAAATTCTTACAATAAATAAATATTAGACACCGTGGTATACAAATAGCTGCTAAATTTTGCTCTAAATTTAACAATTGCGCTACGAAACTATCAAGTTTCAAAATTTTGGTTTTGATGCACGGAAGTTTTGTAAATAACTTAAATTTTTTTTTGTTGAGTTCTGCTTACCACAAAAAACAGAGTAGATGAATTCAATTATTACATTTATGTTTATGAGTCACTTTTGCGTTACGCATAGCGATTTTAGATAACTTCTTATGATTCGATGATCTTAAAAATGTCCTTAAAAGACGTAAAAATGGATGCTGTAGCGTAAACACATAACAGAATATTAATTCTTTTTTTTAAACTTGTATAAGACAATTCGTTCAATGATTCGTTTAGATTAAAAATAAGATTTATGCTTAAATTTTGCAAACAAATACGTTTTACACTTATTTATCAGATCGTATGCAAAAGTAGTTGTTGCCCAGTCAGCCTAGTGCAGTCCTGTTTACAAGGACTATAAATTGATGTTAATACTCAAATGTAAAGATTAAATAAAATTCTTGATATCATTTTGTTCTACTACTGTTGCTTCTTCAGATGAATGATAGCTCACATCACAGAAACTTGATACAAATGCATAAAAAAATAATTAAACCAGAAAGTATTTTTATTCAACAAAAAAGACAGATCAATAAAGAAGTGTTAACAAAAATAAGCTGATATAAGATTATATCAATATTTTAAGGCTCTAATGCATTACTTACATCTTGCCTATAAATAAATTCTCTCTTGTAGCCTTCAACTGCTGTACAACTGTTTTTACATGTATACACAACCAACACTCCGAAATCCAGCACTTCTTCTTTAAGCATCGTTAACATCTGAGGCATTATTTGAAACTCAAACTGTCTGGTGTCGCCACAATATTCACAACACGGTATTTCTGTGGGTTTAGGGTCTGCTGCAATCCACAAGGGCTCACCACCCCTTTCATATCTTAATACTTGATCGGTGTTACTCTCAATTCGTTTTCGAAACTGGGCAAAGCTTTTGTCAGGCTCAACTGAAGCATGTGCTTGTAGATCATCTTCAGATATATCTGCCATCGTTCCTGTTTTACCCTCTTGTTGAAGTCGTTCGTACTCCTGTAGTTCTTTGTTCTCATCAATTTCTTTGACCATATTTTCTTCTGGTTCTATAACAAGTTCCCATTCTGGAAATAATTTACCAGAAAAGTGAACCTTCGATTCTTCCTGACCACAGGCTTGTTTGTGACCTTCTTTCCAATCGAAGACTTGGTGCTCTCGAGTACAGTACATAGCCACTTTGCACTTACTGCAATGTTTTTCTGCTTTACAGCCACATAATCTGCACAAATCTACCCATTTAGAGGGCGAAAAGTTGGGATCAGGTAAATCACTCGGTGGCTCCGACGAATAAAACTCATTCTGCCTTTGTAGGTGATTTCGAAATGCTTTAAAATTTTCACTTACATTTCTTTTAGAACAGGAGTAATTACGACACACAAACACAAATAAAGAGCGATGAAAATTGTTACTGTCTTCTTCGTAAGGAGCATAAATTTGGCACAAGAATATCAGCTGATTTTTACACACACTGCACTGCAAATCTTCTAGGTTTGGTAAGTTCTTTATATCTAGCCATGCTGGTTTTCCACCCACTTTACTAGGAAATAATCTGCTTTCCACTTCCCACGATTCACAATGTTCTAAGTAACCTATATCAACGCGTGACATTTTGAAAAATTGTAGGTTGTGCACTACACGTGAAGAAATTTTGCGCCAGACCAGTCAGACCACCGGGACTACTACCCGAGGCCGCTAGAACTACTAGGTAGCGGCCGGCCACTGAGACTACGATTAGGCGTTGGAACTACTTGTCCGAATATTATAAAGAATAAATCATTCAATTTCGATTTTATAAAGAAAAACTGAACAAATACTTGAACCATAGTAAAAACCGGCAGTTTTTTTCATAATATTGCAAAAATATACTAGTAACTATTATATTTAATTAATTTTTGTACAATAATAGATGTTAGTGCTGCAAAAATTAACTATTTTTTTGCTAAACAACGTTTTAAAAATTAAAAAAACAAACAAAAATGCTTCACATAGTTAAATAATAGCAATTATCAATCAAAAGATAATGAAACTGCATATATAATCTTCTTGTATACATAACGTGAAAAAATGTATAAGAAATGTGCTATTAAAGACTTGATTATTATTTAAATACCGCATAACAACAAAAGTGATATTTAGAAATGGTTTGCACTTTGAACACAGGTAATATAAACCACTGCAAAAAAACTTCTTAATTATTATTGTACATAAATAACGACTGTCATACTTAATTTCTTGTTTGTACGATGCAAAACATTGACTTGATTAACTTAATACGAAAGCGAATTTTATTTTTAATAGTTTTATTACACTTCATAATTTATCTAGAAGCAATGACCCTTAAGGTCAATCGAGAATAAATTAAAAACTAAATACACAATATCTTAATTGCATTCTATAAAATACTTTTTGCAATAAATTGTTAAAAATAAGCGTCTAATTACTTCATGGTATCATACGACACACAATAAAGACTACAATAACTTCATTACAATTATCAGAAACTTTATAATGTGAGCTATTATTAATATTGATATTTTATTTTATTGCAAAATTAAAATAATACAGGAGTTTCTTTATTTATTGATAATTTCTAAGAACTTGGAATTCTACATAGTAGAGAATACAAATTTCAAATTTAGCAATGACTAAAATTTGCTTCTTTATTTAAACAATAAACAATTTTTCACGGTTTTTAAGAATCTCATAAAAACTCTGAATAAACAATTCACATTCACTTTTAATAAACGTCCAAAATAACAAAAAATATTTTTATATATATTATATATTATATTAAAATCGTAACGATATCTGCAAATAACTTTGCTAAATGTGTCCTTAATTCTTATTTGCAGGTTTTCTTAGTGCACTTCTAATTAATAATTGCAATTATTGATTTAAATGCGTAGTGTTTTTAAATACACTTTTATTAAAACTTATGTTAACGTATTATTTTAGTTGCTGCTTTCTTAAAAAACGATTTTAAGGCAGGAAAACCATTAAAAGAAATAAAATCGAAAATTGTTTCATTGTGTGTCAATAACCAGATAGCATCTGAAGAACAGTGCTCTTTTTCCGTCGATAAGTACGCCCCAGATATAATACCCCTGTTAAAAATGGAACAAATGGGTAAGTACATAAGTGCAAAATTCTGTGATAATAGCCTGCCTTGAGGTTTTAAGCCAAGGGCACGTGGTCGCATCAATGGAGATGATAGCTATAATTTTTGACGTACATGTTAATTATTTTTCTATTATTGGGCTAAAAACTACGTCGAAACTTTGAGTAATTGATAAATTACCGGAATTACGTTTGTTTACAGTGACTTGATTAATATTTGTTCAATTGTAACGAAGTTACATGACTTTAAATATTAATTTAACGTGAACCAAAAAAAAATGCTAAGAAGCAATCATTATTTAATGTTTTTAGCTACTCAAGGTTTTCTCAAATAGAATTTTTGTTTTGTTTAGTATTAATTTTCTTTTAAATCACAATATTTCATCAGTGTTTATTTAAAACCGGTTGATTTGCGCTACTGATTACTTATCATTGATTCTAAGGGGATAGCTCTTACTGTATTAACAAATTTTGGTTGGTGTAGTGTTGGAAGTTGTTTTATTTTGTCGATTTAATTTGCTGATTAAAAATTTCTTTTACCAAAATGACAATACATTATTAGTTCACCTTTTTTTCTTCCAAAATAGGTCTTCCAGAAATATGCTCCAAGGTCTTAGGTCGATCGTGTGGGGGGACGTGAAAAACGAACCAGGAACTGCAACTTCTAACTCGTCACAAAACAGCTTTAATTTTTTTATCTCAACTTTGTTTTTAGTTTGGACCAAAATAATTACAGTTAAGTTCTTGCATTTTCCATGTACGTAACGATAGAAGCGATATGTAATAATTATTTTGTACAATTGATCATCTAAACCGATTATTACGAAATTTCCTGTTTAAATGTTGTTATTTAAATGTTTACAATCATTGTACATACACATAGTTTATGTTTAGTTGTTAGCCTTGAGTAGTAGGTTAACAAATTGAAGCCGAACGCAGTGAGTTCAGTTTCACTCCGCTTTTGCAAGACGAATTTTGTGAAAGACAGCCACAGCGTACTTTGAAAAATACGCACGTCATATGCTAACGTCAATTTTGAGAAATAAATCATTATTGCAAAACAAAACTGTAAACAACAACGAAAATGGCTCTTTATGTGCAATGTTCTTTGAACAGAAATAAAGTTCTGGTGGCTTTGAAAGTTTTAACCGTGATTTATAGTTTATTTTTAGTTGTAGGTAAGTACACCAACTCAAAGTAAAAATTAAAGCGCGAAGTTTTTACTTTGTTTTTATTTTAGACGCTAATCCTGTAATTAAAAGTTTTGAAGACCAGTGGAATTACAAAATAACCCCTGATAAAACTCCTCTTTTGAGTAGTGAATCAAAAATTCATGTGTTACCTCCACCAGCAAAGCGAAAAGTATGTTTTGAATTTTTTTTTAATCTAATCTAAACTTTAAATAGTCAAGGTTTTGTATTTTTTTGTTGTTTAATTGGAATTTTAGGGCAAAGAAGAACCGGAACCTTTGAACGTTATGAAAAAAATGGCTCTCGGTAACTCATCAGCTCCTTCAGGTGATTCTATTCGATCCTGGATACCTTGCTCTGGTTGTAAACTAGGTAAGACCCCCAATTTATGTTTACAATAAAGACAGTTTAGACAAATTGGTGTAAAATTTTAACGTAGCGTTGTTTTTCGAACAATTCTAAATCGAAAATCTTATTACAACTCTATTGACTGAAGGATAGTTAAGTATTAGGCTACATAAAGTCAGATATGCATTTTATTACGACTTTATTAGTGCTTATATCTAGCGTCTATGTTTAAGAAAACTTTACAAAATTGTTCCATGCAATTCCAAAACCAACAGATAAATTTAAATATGTGTATCTCCTTTTATTGCAAATTTTTACATGAATCACGTCCAAATTGTCACAAATGTATTCACACCCTGGTATAATTCATTCATTTAAGTGAAGCAAACGTCAAAATGACATTACTGACGCTTGTGCAGTTATCCCAGGAGCAATCTTTTGATATTAATCATTTTTTAACTATAGGTAGGTATAGTTTAGAGAAACTTAATGTAAAAATTTTCAAAATGTAGCAAACTTAAGATCAAAAGAATTAAATACTATCTTGCAAAATTATCCTCATTTAAATTTGTTCACAGATATAACTTTTCCATTACTTTATTTTGACAAAAATGGGCCAGCTTTAAAAAAAAGATCGTAGATTTGATTTTTAAAAGATTTATTCACCGATTACTCAATTATAAACATGATACAAGTAAAAACATTTTTTTTGCGTTTATATAAAATTAGTGATGAAATGTAAATATAAGTTTGCTATCATTTAACTTCCATGCATTAGCTGATATAATCATACCCACAAAAACGCCACACCAATTCCTAAATATAAAAACGAGGTGAGTGTGACATAATTAATACTAAATAGAAAACTGAAAAACCAATTGATTACAAAATGATTTAAAATTATGCAGGAAGTAAAACATCCATAGGATATTTATCGAAGATTTTATTGCCAATTTCCTTAAATATTTCAGCAATTTTATCTTCAAGTGTCGGTTTGATTTCATTGGAAACCATTTTCCAGTTATCGTTTAAGAATTCATTCATCGCATCCCCTAGAAATTAATAATTAGCACTTTTTAACAAAAATTAAGAGAATCGAACCTAAATCTTTATCTCCATTAAACAAGTTGTCGAGTCGAATGATTGCACCGCCAATATCAAAATCTAGATAAAAATCTTTTATGTTGAAGTACGTTTTTCCATTTTTTTCGAATCTCTGGCATTGCATTGTTACCGTGGCGTTAATATTAGCTAAAAATTGAGTTGTTGGATGAGCTAATTAATTTTAAAACATGTTAAGTATCTAGATAATAATTCAGGGTTTTAGCTAACGTCTAACACACTGATCTAAATGTTTAAACACAAATATTCACAGTTGATAAACAAACTGATTGAAATTCGAGGTCATATTTTAGAGGAGCTAGGTTAGAGTAAAGGTTTAAATTTGACAACTTCTAGAGTTTATGCCGACTAATAATACTCAGTGAGATTTCTGATATCTGCAATAATTTAACTAGCCAGTTCTCAATAAGCTAAGTCCACAATTAATATTATTGATACGTATGCGAATAGCAAAAGAGACTTCAATAGTCGATCAAACGACGAACCCGCTCTTCAGACTCGAATTTCAAAATGAATATCTCACTTATTATCAGAGCTGGAACATAGGTTTAAATTTAAAAAAGCTGCAAAATTTCATACCTAATAACAATATCTAAACAGATTTTAGATATCTACGAAGTAGTAGTAAAAACATAAAAAGTTAATTTTACAGTCTCATAGTTTTTATGTAAACTTTGGTAGATATTTATAACCTATTTAAATGTTGTTAATCAACATGCTATTTAGCCACTTTTCCGTTCGAAATCTTAGCTTTCTTTCGTGTCTACTCACTATAATTTCCAAAACTATTGCCATTTCCAACAACAGGCATCATTAATATCCTTCCATCGATTTTATATTGCCCTATCATTTCTAAACTGGGCAGCTGAAGATTGATTTGAACTCTATTTTTGACTAAATCGGTTCTAAAGTAATTGTTTTAAAGAAATATTACACACAATAACTATATTTTACTTACTTAACGCTTCGCAAAACAAATTTTGAAGGTCCAGTTATTTCAATATTTTTGTAAATGGATCTAAGCGATACTGCCCCGGATCCTTGGTCGATCTCTATTTCCGGAATTTTCAAGGGCTCGCAGCTAGGTATATCGAGTTCTGGTATACCTTTCGCTAACAATGGTCTTAGGGCTTCGACGGATTCTTTAATGCAGTCGGCCAAATTGGGATCACTTCTTCGGCACACTTTTATGAACCATGCTAAAAATTTAACAAGAAAACTGTGCACCTTCTTAATCAGTAACTAAAATTGTAATTTAACTAATTTACAGTGTGTCCCAGCCAATATTTTCAAAGTCTACTAGTTTGATTTTATTAAATATTGCTTTTGTACCCGTAAATTACTCAAAAATATTAGTTTTAGGTAAAAAATTCAAATAATTTTAGATTATGTGGTAAATGACCTCAAACAATTTTTATTAAAAACCTTTTTTTAATTTATAAGATCCTAATAACAGAGCTATCTAATAACTCGTCCTGGCTGGGATAAGTTAAATACTCATTTAAAAATTTGTAAGCTTTTATTCTGCGTACATTGTAAGTAATAATCAAATTATCATATTTTTTGAACTTACGACCAATATTTTACAATTTTTATTAGCTACTTACGTAGTTTTTCATACTTTTCAATCGCTTTAGCCAAATTTAAGACAACAAAGCACTGTAGCACTAATAAATGCATCAACATCTTGATAAAAGTTGTCAAAAATTACTGAGGCACTTAATAATCGTACGCGAATGCACTAACGATGACTCCAGTTTTATTTAAATCAGCATATTCAATGATTTAATAATTATTGTTGTGTTACATAAATGTAGTTTCATAATTCAATGTGTAAACCAACAAAGTGCTTGCGGTTAGAATAAGCATTTTCTGCAAGGAGTGCAAAATTTGTCCAGCTATTTGCAGAAATAAATAAACTCAGATATAGGACAGTAACGATCAAACATGGCACATACAAGATTTTGCCATTAAATATGTTGAACGCTCTTAAAAAATAAATGCAGATAAATGTATGTTTATAATTTTAAAGCTACGTTATTCGTCTCTTATGAAAAATTGTTTTTGAAGTTGTGTCACTTACAATGCGATTTATTTTGTTAAACAGCAAAAAAATCAGATTCAAACCTACTTAAGATTTTTACTTAAAATTTAGTGTGTGGATAATTTTTGAATGTAAATGTATTTATATATTGCGTAAATAAGGTGAATCATTTATTGATACAAATAAGTGTACTTACTTCAAATGACCTGTCTTTTTTTCGAAGAATTTCTTATTGAAATGTTGGGACCAGTTTCAAGACTCGCGTCTCTTCATCAGCAGAAGTTTTATTTATGAACCACTTATACTTTTCCAGATACGGATAAAAACTAAAAGTCAATGTACATCATTGCAAGTTCTGAAAATACAAACATTTGCAAATCCGTCACGTATATGAAATAGCGTAGTTCTAAAATTACTTTATTAATATTCTTGGCAAGTGTTACTATTATGATGAGAATGTATAATTACTATGGTTACCTACAACTTACAATTGCACTTTGTAACAACAAACAGTAGCACGAGGTACAACAATATGTACCTTCGTCAAACTTGGATAGGTAAATTATTGCTTTAAAACAATAAAAAGTCCGATCATTAAATAAAAGCTTTTATGGGTTAAAACATTTGCAACGAACTAAAAAAAAATTGACGTACTAAATAAAAAACATTTTTTAAGATCTCTTGGTCGTCGTACTTGCTAAAAAGATTTAAAAATGATTTTATAGTTAAGTTAGTGCCCAATGGTATTGGATTTAGCAGTGTCTTGAGTAAAACTATTAACAAGGCCTTACAATTATCTCACTATCTTACAAAAGAGCCATTCAGCCACGCTTCAGATTAAATAAAAATAGAAAATGGGTGCAGTTTAATTGATTTAATATTAATATCTGCAGCATATTAATCAGCAACTTTCATTCTGTCAGGCCCATTACATTACCAAGTCACGGCTTTGATGTATATTTAAATTAAATCAAATTATTTATGTAGAAAATGCATCAATATCTACTACTGGAAGATTGTAGAAATGAGTATATTCCTCATGCATACAGTAAAACTAAGGTCGAAATTGCCATTAATTTTTCCTAAGAAGACATGTTCTGTTAGTTATGATTGTAACCTACGGAGTCAGGTTACAGCCTAGACATTGTAGATTATGCAAGGAAATTACTTTTTTTTGCTCAATCATGAATGTTAAACAACATTATTATTAATTTTAGTACCTACACATATATTAAGATCGTAACGATATCTGCAAATAACTTTGTTAAATATGTCTTTAATTCTTATTTGCAGGTTTTCTTGGTGCACTTCTAATTAATAATTACAATTATCGATTTGTATGTGTAGTGTTTTTAAATACAATCTTATGTTTATGTATTATTTCAGTTGCTGCTATCTTACAAGGCGATTCGCGTTCAGGAAAACCATTTGGAGAAATAAAATCGAAAATTGTTTCACTCTGCGTCACTTTCAAGATAGAATCTGAAAAAATATGTTCCGGTTTCTTCGATATCTTCGGCCCAGAAATAATACCTGTATTAAACATGACACAAATCGGTAAGTAATTGACATAATAAGCGATTTCTTGTTTGCAAAATTTTGTGGTAATTGCCTGCCTTGAGGTTTTAAGCCAAGGGCACATGGACGCACCAATGGAGATGATAGCTATAATTTTTGACGTACATGTTAATTATTTTTCTATTATTGGACTAATAACAACGTCGAAACTTTGAGTATATATTGATAAATTACTGGAATTACCTTTGTTTACAGTGACTTGATTAATATTTGTTCAATTGTAACGAAGTTCATTACTTTAAATGTTAATTTAAAGTGAATCATAAAAAAATGCTGAGAAACAAATATTATTTAATAATTTTAGCTACCCAAGGTTTTCTCTAATAGATATTTTTTCTGTTTACTATTAACTTTCTTTTAAATCACGATATTTTATCAGTGTTTATTTAAAACCAGTTGATTTGCTTATCATCAATTCTAAGGGAATAGCTCTCACACATCAACAAACTTGGTTGGTTTAGCCATCCTAGAATGACAATACAATATTAATCCATCTTTTTTTCTTCCAAAATAGGTCCACCAGAAATATGTTCCATGCTCCTAGGTGAATCATGTGGGGTTGTGGAAAACCCATTACATAATTGGAACGTAACTTTTGCAGGAAGTGTAAAACCTTTAGTTAAAAAAACACCGCTGCCTAACGTAAGTCGTTCAATACTATTTAATTTTTTGCAATCCTTATTTTGCAATTTACAGCCCTCAAACACGTTAAAAGTTTTGCACATATCAGACACCCATCTCGATCCATTATACGAAGAAGGAAGCGTTGCTAATTGTCAGGAACCGCTCTGTTGCAGATCGTATAGTACACCCCCTGATGTTGCCGATATCATACCTGCTGGAAAGTAAGAAGATTTGTATTTGACAATAAACAGATTCTTAAATAAAGTTTAAGTGCTGATATAATTAACAATTTTTCAGGCTGATTCATTTGAGCTTTTAAATGTTTCTGGCCACTAATAGAATGATGAACGATGATATTTCTCTCGCAACTAATTTCAAAATGCATTTTTAGGTGGGGCAGCTACATGAAATGCGATTCCCCAAAAATCCTTCTAGATAGCATGTTAAAAAGTATAGCGAGGGATCACGATGTAAGTCCATGCACTAAATAGTAGAATAAAATTTTACTAAAAACATTTTTCAGGACATAGATTACATAATTTGGACAGGAGACTTACCACCTCACGACATTTGGAACCAAACTAAGAACCAGAGCGTAGAAATTTTAAAAGAGACCGTTGAACAAATGAAGGAAAATTTCCCCAACATTCCAATTTTCCCAGCCTTGGGGAATCATGAAGGCATACCTTCAGGAAGGTATAAAAATTGGTGAAAGTGCTTATGAATTTTATTGATGGGGGCAAAAATTTCAGCTTTCCCCCGCCTTGGATGGAAGACACCAAACATTCCATTTCGTGGCTTTACACGGAAGTCGCACAACAGTGGAGCGAATGGTTACCGGAAAGTGTTAACAACACACTTTTTCACGGAGGATTCTATTCTGTTCTGATCCGTCCAGGTTTCCGAATCATATCCTTGAACATGAATTACTGTCACAGCCTGAGTTGGTAAACAAATGTTTCCCAAAACCAACCAAACATTCACAAACTTCTTTTGTTAAATAGGTGGCTCTTCGTTAACAGTACAGATCCAGCCAAAGAACTACAGTGGTTGATATACGAGCTACAAGAAGCAGAAAGCAACAACGAAAAGGTCCACATAATCGGTAGATAAAAGCACGTATTCCGGTTAACCCACTATAAAAAATATTGTTGTTACAGGTCATGTACCTCCTGGAAATTCAGACTGCATGAAAACGTGGTCTCGTA
This sequence comes from Elmis aenea, assembly GCA_947652605.1. Lineage (NCBI taxonomy): Eukaryota > Metazoa > Arthropoda > Insecta > Coleoptera > Elmidae > Elmis > Elmis aenea. Next base: position 782,330 of record OX393581.1, on the reverse strand, counting down.
ACTTTTACGATATAGTAAATCGCTATGAAAGCACCATAGTAGCCCAATTTTACGGACACACACACTCTGATGAGTTCGAAGTGTTCTATGACACCAGAAAACCAGGTGAGCGCTGCAATTATTGATGTTACTGGTGCGAAAAATGACTAACACAATATATTCATGTAATTTTGTATCACATTGTTATTTTGACGCTTTTTCGTGGCTTCCAATTACGCTGTTAGTCGATAAGAATTTTTAGTAAGTGCTTTTGGTAAGTATTATGGTAACCGAGTTGCTCCGTAAAAGATTTGAATTTGGTCCACCCTGTACCGCCTATTTTCTCCGAAAAGTTCTTGCTAGTCATTTAAATTTAGATCTTTTTTATGCCACAATCAAATTCACTTCGTCAACAGTTCAAATGTTTTCCAGATAGACCTACAAATATTGCCTTTATTGGGCCCTCTGTCACGACATTCCGAAATAACAATCCAGCGTACAGAATTTATCATGTCGATGGTGATCACGACGACACCACATGGGTAAGTGCCTTTTGTACCAAAATTTTTGGTAACTGCATTAAAGACGTTTGTTTACAGGAAGTCATAGACCACGAAACGTGGATTACCGATTTGGAAAAAGCCAATCTTGATGAGGTAAATGATCCTAAATGGTTCAAATTGTATTCTGCTAGAGAGGCATACGGAATGCTCACGCTTCGACCAGAAGAATGGAACAACTTGATAGCCAAAATGGCGATAAATAATAATTTATTTGAAACATTTTATAAGTAAGTTAGTTCTTTTTCCGCTACTTAGCTACTGTAATGATAAAACCTTAAAGATGCATCAACTTAGACCAACTGAAACTTTTCTTACTTTTCATTCACAAAAGAACAACAAAGTTTTTACTTCTACAATTATTATAAACTAGTAGGTAATAATATAAAGTACCAACATAATAATTTATAGTACTTCTAAATAATTTTGAACATCTACGACGCTTTGATTTGTAATTTTTTAAAGGTTTTACTACCGAGACAGTCCAACACAGCCCGCATGCGACGATAAGTGCAAACTACAAATTCTATGCGACTTGAAGTCTGGAAAATCTCAGGAAAGAAAAACATTTTGTAGTGAACTGGAAAGTTTATTTAGTAATTAAATTTAATGAACCTTTAGCCAATCTAGTTTAAACTTTATTAATAATTTTTTTACTTAGCAATATATTAAGTATGATATAAGAAGCTTAAAAATAAAACAGACTGCATTTGTTAAAAATTTTTGTTCTTATTTAAGTCTGCGTTCATTTTCAACAAGCTTTATTTAAAATCGTTTAATATCACTTCATGACACAAAATATCTTTTTGCTTAACTAAAACTATGCTTTTAAATATTCAAAAGAAAAAGCAATAGTAATTTTCCTACTACACATAGGAATATTCTAATAATATATTAAGCAATATGGATGTTTTTCTTCACATTCGTCTCCGTGATCCTCGAATTCTTCTTTAGACGGCAAATACGCGTAGAGTGCTCCAGGACCAAAAGTTGCGTTATCTTTTTTAGTATTCACCGCCTTCTGCATTCCCCACACCAAAGGAGCACTTTTACAAACCAACAATTGAATACAACCTGTTTCTTCGTCCAAACTTCTTTCTTTTATGTATTGTACAACATCATAGGGCAAATTAGAATTCTTTGCGTAAGAGATCAAGTCAGAAACTTGAGCGTTGTTCATCAACCACTCCAGGAGCGAATTTTCTTTCGATTTCCTTGCTTCTGCAAGCTGAGACGGTGGGGGCTTTGAAAGAGATGAGCTAATCTGTGAGATAAAAAACCGTGAAATGTAGGCAAGCCAAATTACCGACGAGTTTACTGAAGTATATCCACGTATTAAAAAATGTCCTATGCGAGCATGTAGCTAGAACTAACAAGAATTTTAATTACAGCACTTATAAAACAATTGTTTTTACAAATTTTGCATACTCCGATAATATTTTTGTAACTAATTTTTTCTAAACTATTTATTAAAACCAAAATGGGTAAAAATACTCTGCAAAAAGTTGAATTTCTCTTCAAAATTTTTTCATAATCAAGAAATAAATTCACAATAAAAGATATATTGTTAAATTTACGATATATTTTCATGAAACAACTCCTAGCTGCAAATTTTTCATGGTAAAAGTATTGTTTTAAAGAGAAATATAATTTACTTCTAGAAAATTATTAAACCTACTCACCAACTGTGCTACGAATATTATAGCATTAACAGCAATTGCTCCAAGTCTCTTTGTATCAAGCCCTAAAAGTCTCAAAAATCCAGAGAAAATATTTTGATTTCCACTACTTTCCTCTTTTTTTGCTTTATTAGCAAACGTTTCACTAACCAACTGAGCAAGATCATCGGCCTTTTCCAAGCCCAAAAACTTCCCAGCCATTTGTAGTCCCTTTTTTAAACTACCCATCACCCCCATGGGCATTTCTTTAAAACAGAAACCAGCGCTGATAGAGAATAATATTATCACTACAGTAGAAACTCGCATTTTAATGCACTCTGGTATCGTTAACAAAATAATGTCGCGTCTGTCAATTGTCTGAGCTTGAAACTGCGCTTGAGTTATCATGTGCATCTAAACCATGAAATTAGTAAATACTTCCTGGTTAAAATCGTCTGTACCGCAAATTTAATGATATTTAATGATAAAATCGAGTCATTCCACGCCATGTCCTTTAAAACCACCAGTCTTGCACGCAAAATGGTAAGATGCACATCAAAATTCTCTTCGTTGTGTTTTGTTTTCGTGTTACAAACGCGCAAGATATATCCCCTATAGCGGATTCAAAAATTTTAAGTGAACTTCCACTGGAAAAGCTCCTACAAGTCAAGAACTCCTTCAAACACCAGGAGTTTGGAAACAGCTCAGGCGTGAGCATCCCCCACGATGGCAACGTACCAGAAGCTTTAGCACTGTTTGGAAAGAAGAAAATTCTCAACCGAGGAGACTACGATGTTGACGAAAAAAAGGATGGGAAAAAAGGCATCCAATCCATTTTCCAGGTATCGGTTACCACCCTCGCTTTCCTAGCTTTTGGAGGATACTTGTTGTGTCTGATTGTCCAAGCTATCAAAGCCAAAAAATATGCAAATCCGGATATTACTGGTGCTGGAGGTGTTAACATGGGTAATATGAATGTTCCTTCAGCATACATCAAACCCAGGCCGAGCAGGAGGCCACGACCTTACAGGAACCGACTGCAGAATAGACCAGGACGAAGACGTCCTGTACAAATTCAACGGCCCTCCAGACACAAGAGGAATTTAGAGGCAGATTCCGAGAGTATGTACAATGCTTTGATAGTGTTAGCTGAAGGTTACACCAAATATCATACTGTAGATTACACAAATTATAACCAATCAATTAATTATCTTAAGTAAATGTGAAATTCTGTGTTTATTGAGTATTGTTAATATTTGTGTTATGTTTATATTATTAAATAAACTTTAGTAATTATTTATATTTGTAAATTATGTATGTATACTTAAGACTTATAAAGCTAATTTAGTAACACCGGGTATGTTAACATTTAAGAAATGATTAATTTTCTTTTACAGCACTTAAAAAAGGCTAATAAATTTTTTGTTACACAAAATATAAAATAATAATTATGTCCTATTACAGCAGCAAATTATAGGATTAAATTATTTGTGTTCTAACACTCGTACGAACCAATATAACATGAAAAATGTTAATGTTATTGAACCCAAAGCGGAACTATTTACAACTCCATATTTGTTTAATGGCATTTTACGAACCTATAAACCTATTAGCAAATATTATTATAAAAACAAGCATGTAAACTAAATTATCGTGACCTGAATATATTCAATTTTGTAAGATTTTGTAACGCAGTTTTGAATTATTGGAATGTTAATTCAATTATCTATAGAGCATCAGGTAACTAAAGAAAAAATTTTAATTAAACTAATAAAGTTTTATTTATACTGCTTGCTGTAAAAATGAGGTAGCCTATGTTTAACTAACTTAATAAAATTTCCTAACATTATTGCCCTATGACAGAGAGTTACAGCTTATAAAACTTATTGATACAAAAAGCTGTATTCCCTAGAGAAAATTTAAAAATCAATGCCAGATTATGCCACATCATTTTTACATCTCAACAGAATAATTTTCAAACCTTTGAGATTATTTTCAGCGCGATCCGATTGAAAAAAGAATGCTGTTATTGGAAATCGATATTTTTTTTATTCTGGACAAAAAAGATTAATCTTAAATACCACGATCCGATAATGAGGAAATCCTTGTAAGAAACCTATGTCCAAAATTGGAATGGGTGAGGTTAAATAAAAACTAAATTTATAAAATTAATTGTTTGCATACACGCATGCCTACTTAGCGCATGACTTGTTCAAAATTCAGTAAATGCCAAAGTTAATCAATTTTTGTTTGGCCAAAAATGTTCCTAGTGTATAATACACTTGTTTTTTTTTTTAATACTTCGATGAGCTGTACAAGTATTTTTGTTTTTTGAATAAACTGATAGTCGTTGTGGATTGTTTAAGAGTTGTTGAACATATGTACCCACAATACAGCCAATAATATTATTTTTGAATTTTTGACACATAAAATTGCAAGTGTATAGAGGTACATGAAAAACAAATTTAAAAACTTCAATTGAATTGTTTTATGAATAAACTGGTAGTCGTTATGGATTGTCTAAGTGTTGTTTAATGTATATGCAAACAACAGAGCTAATAATACTTTTTTTGAATTTCTGACAAAAAAAAGTCCCAAGGGTACACACTTGACAAATTTTGTAAAACAATAAAGAACTATAAAAAATATGTTTAATTAGTTTCTGAATAAATGCTGAGGTGTATCGTTTTCGTCTTTCTCTTGTTAACACGAAGACATACCCCGATAATAAATCCAAGCGCAGCAATAAATTAAATATTAAATCAAATAAAACACCATCTGTTTACACGCACTGTCATTTACGAGCAATTTTGTAATGCCCAAGCGCGCTAAAAATTTATTATAAAACAAAACCACGCCATTTATCTTAAATCGCACACCAGACTTATTAGCAAATCGTAATTATACGAAATTTATTATAACACGTATTTGCGTGCAGGACTTACAAGACCAGGAGTCTTTTAAAAAATTAACAAGAAAAGGCATAAAATGCATCAACGATGCGTTTAATAAACTGCAATCATAATATTAATAACGATTATAAAACCCATAATAAAGTGTAAAGTGATATTTTCCCGGTATTTATGACAACTATACGATTACTGTAGCCATCTTAAATTCATTAATAGTCATTTGAATTCACGCAGAGACATATCCACATTTCTCATATTTCTTACTTCGTTACGTTGTGGGAACGAAGCGGTAAAATCCCGCAACAGTTTTAAAATTAGTGAGGTATGAAAAAAGACGTTTTTTATGATGAACCGCTTTGTTGTTAATAATGATGAACTATGTATAGATATAATATGCAAATGTTTTGAAAAGAATTACATACGGTGTGTTGTTCACAACTACCTTGATGCTAAATATCTAATAAACGGCCTAATGGGTGGTCGGCTTTTCGACTTGGTTCCTAGTTCGTCGAATATATACAGGGTTTGTATAAATTGGCGGAAGCGCTACACGTGACGATGTTCTTCGTAAAATTCTAAGTCGAAAATCTTGATACAAAAATGTTGTACCATGCTTCCTATAGCCTCAGGAACCATTTAAAGAAACAAAAATTTGGCAACATGGAATACATTGATTTGCGTTTGGACATTTTTTGTATCAGCAATTTTTACTTAGGTATTTATAATTTTTGTTCGAACTGAAAGCCTTCAGTTCGTAAACATAGCTGCAAACTTTTAGGTATCGTCTAACACAAACTAGAAATAATTACGAAAAAAACAGAGATGACAGCTAATGACGATGTTGCCATGTGTATATATTTTCATTCAAATCAGTGATTAACATATTTTCAACACCAATTTTTGAACGGAAAAACACAATATCTAGGAAAAACATATTATTCAAAATTTATTTATATTCCAAATCGCAGCTTTTTCATTAACAAATATTGAATAATATAATAACGCTTATTAAAAGACTGAATGTCAAAACGTTGAGGACCTCTTGCAGACACAGCAAGCATGGTACAACATTTTTGTATTAAGATTTTCGACTTGGAATTTTACGGAGAACATCGCCACGTGTAGCGCTTCCGCCAATTTATACACACCCTGTATAAAGCAGGTACCTACTTCAAGTCTGTGTGGATGCTGTTTAGTAATCAAAAAATTGATTCTGAACTAAATAAATCGATTGTTATTAACGTTAATGGTGTCGAATAGTGCAATTTGCTAAATCTTTTGAAGGTCTGGGGCTCACGTTGGATAATTCTTTTAGGCTCAAAACAGTTCCTTAAGATTTGTTTTTGGCATAAGAAAATTCCAAAGATTTTACCACAAATCTAATGGAATGGGCTCGGTCAATATGCAAAATAAACGAATCCTGCAAAGTGTCACTCTGTATGATAATTTATTCATATTTAAGAGCTCCCAAATACTTGCTTAATAAAATTACCTTTAGAGCTAATGTCCTTAACTTGGACGTCAGAAATAGAGGTCATATTAGTCCACCACATCACAAAACCAAGTTCTTTGCAGGATCATTTTCTTTCAATATTCACAAAATAAACAACTCTATTCCAGACAGTTTAAAAAACTGTGCCTCAAAGTCATTTAAGAACCTGTCACTGTCTTGTGGCCGAGGTCAAACTCTTGTGGGTGTTTTTCAGTCCCCTTTTTAATTATGTTGCAAGTTTTGGCACTTAAAATGTTAAGATGTTACTTTTGTATCGTCAGTATTGGAAATATTGTTTTGTCTTTAATATTGGTTTTCTTTTAATCGAGTTTGAGTAAAAGAGCAAGATTGAACTTCGTCTTGCGGTTGCCTTATAAACTGTGTGTACCCACATGTAGAATTTTTGTTTTTTGTTTTTTTGAGGCAATAAGGACATTATTTTTATTATTATTATTATTATTATTATTGTTAGTATTATTATTATGGTTATTATTATTATTATTATTGTTATTATTATATACACCTATAAGTTGGAACAATGGAAGAGAAGCAAAGCATCAAAAAAAGATAGAAACTTAACAGTTTCTTATCTTAAATATTATTTGTTTTGTCATATGGTGTTATTTACTTTTGACCAAACCTCGTAATGGTATTCCAAAGCAGTTTCCCAATCTCATACATCAAATCCATATTCCCATATACCCCACGTTACACTCTCATAAAAAAATATTTATTCTATCCGTCCAATAAATATCTATTTGCAAAATTAATTACGTACATTAATCAAAAATTGTATATTTCCTCACCATGTGTAGGTGCGTTTAGTTAAATAAATAAGAATTAAAAACAATCCGACAGGATTCCTAAATTAATCTTTAGAAAGTATCAGACAAGCACCTGTTTTATGTGTGTGGTCCGCGTATAACCGCTAATAACAATATATCATAAAGTAGTTAGAGGTCTGTTTCGGAATTAGTCGCTGCTAACTCATTTAATACATGTTTTCGACTAGCGCCTAGAAGCAGCGTGAATTCGAGCAAGACGAAAATTTTCAGAGCTCGTGTTTCATTGGGACATTAGCATTTTTATTACTAACGATAGCATAATTTATCCATTAACACCAATAAGACAAATGTAGCTTTTTTAACCACAGGACCCTTACCATTTCACCATGAAATTCAGTGGTCCCTACCCTCAAAAACTACCCCAACATTTTATACACTTTTCCTTGCGAAATCCCCCCACAATAAACTTAGGTACATTTTTCTTATTGGTGTTTATGGATACCTCTACATTTTTATACAAAAAAGTATAATAACAAACTTTCTGCTTGAAAACTCACTTTTTCAATAACGTTTTTAAGAACAGAACAAACCATATACAGTTAAAAATCAACCAGTGTTCATCGGCTTGATATATGTACTTAGAAAACATTTTGAAGTCAATTTTATAATAAATTTCTTGTTAATCTGACACTTTATGCCATTTGAACAAAGTTGTGGCGTGTTAATTGCTTAAAGAATAACACCGAACATTGGATAAATTGCAAATGATAGAACATAGTCAAATTCAATTGATACATAGTAGAAACAAAACGTCACTAAACTAAAGACATTTGTCTATGTTATCTAATAACTTAAGCTATTAATTTTACATAAAATTGTGTTAATTGTAAGATGCTTTAAGCTTAATACATAGCAAATTCAACACAATAATTTTAACAGATTCATTATATCCAGAGGTAATTATTTTACAGAAATGATTGATATTGACTAAATCTTAATAAAAACTCTGATAGCAATAAACAGTGTTTGTATTAAAAACTTTTTGTATACTTATTAAAAACGCTCTATTTAACATTTATTAATACTTTTTCCCATAACACTCGGAGTATAATGCTCTTCTGAGTGTTTCACGTGAGCTATTACCATCTTAAACTCTAAAATAATCAAGTTACAAGAATGTAATAATTAAATATATACATAAAGTAAAAACTCACAAAAAAACTGATTCTTTTATAAGTTTCCGACGGTACTTTATAAAACAGATCTTAACAAATCAATTACGATTTTTAAACATTTGCGTTTATTTATGTATTTTTCCCAAATTTATCGCGATGAAATCAGATATTTAATATATTTGTCAGTTTAAGGTTTTTTCTAATTTTATTATTAAGTTACTAAATACGTTTGTATAAAAAGATTTTGTGAGCCGTTGGCAGTTTTGGTATTAATGGCCCAGCATTTCCTGTTTACTGTAAAATTCATTTTTATTACAGAAAATTTTGACTTTATAATATTCTAAATATGTAAAACAAGCGTGCGATGATATTATGGAATACATAAACTCATCGAAATTATTAGTAGGTGTGTGTGATAACATCATAAAGACATATTTTTCAATTTAATATTGATGGAACTATGCATAACTCTAAAATTTTACTAAATACGAATATGCAGACATAACAGAAATTTCCTTCAAGTGTGCGATTACTTTTAAAGTTCATCCATGCACAAAGAAAGTCAAAAGGAAGAACTAAGCACTCAGAATTCCTCTCATTTGCGTGCTTCATTTTTACTGTCATTTAAAATAATCAGATTTTACGAAATTTTTCCAAGTTTTAGCAGAATTTACACTCATTTAACACAAAAAGTAAACAAATTTTAGTTATAATGGCTTTTTATTTAGCTATGGATTATTGTAAAATTCTTTGTGTCCCTTAATATTTTACAGAAATATTTTGGACACGAAGAAAATTACACTTTGTGAAAGTACTAAACGTGTTAGCTAATGATTTATATAAAGGGTGACGAACCATCCCGAATTTTTTGAAACAAACCCGGATTCTGGAATATATAATACAACGAAAGTAGAAAACATGTAGGAGAAAACATGAAGGAGCAGTTTCTGTCGCAAATATTAGTCAGGACATATCTACTGAATTCCTGAGGAGGATATTGAGACTATAGTACATGTGAAAAAATATTTTCTGGAATGAAATTTTATTAAGACGACAAACCCTAACCTTCTTTCTACTTCCGAGCAGCTGAAAACATCAAAAACATTTTTTTAACATTATACGACAGTTCTAATCATAACAGTCGGCAGAATTCTTTTTCTTAAAGCTTCCCAGGAATTCAGTAGATATGCCCTGACTAATTTTTACGACAGAAACTGCTTTGAAGAGTTGTTAAAATATTATTAGTAAACTGTTGTTTAAATCTTTCTTATTTACGATATGTTGAGCAAGAAATTAAGCCGTAAAAATGTGTGTTCGTTATATGTGGTCCGATAATTAAATATTTTAGGACAACTAATAGTTAAGATTCCGAATACCAACATAAAATATAAATATAACCCATTAAAAGCAATATAAATTAATAAGCAATTTTATCCCACCACATCTGATGCAATAACTTTTGCATTCTTTTAAGACAAATCAACATCTGAAGACAGCGTTTCGTTTGACAATTTGACAACACTGCAACACCTAATTAGCCATTTACATTAAATTAGTAGGGTAAATTAATAATTTACACCAATAGCACATCAATAATTTGTGGAGTAGCAAATACAAAATCAGAAAGAGCCTACAACTGGAGAATACAAAGAAAGGGATAAAGTCAAACCAACTGGCCTGATGGCTGGAACTTCTATAATTGTTGTCAGGAAAGAGATGAAAAGGGAAATAAAGATTGAAGAGATAATATAAAAAGAAACACCAAGAACAAAATGAAAATGGAGAGCAAAAAAATTTACAACTCTGATAAATAATATCTACCACTATTTTAAATCGTTTCCTGAATAACTAGTAGTAGTCGTTATGGATTGCCTGAGTGTTGTTTAACATATTTACAAACAATACAGCCAATAATTATTTTTTTGAATTTTGGAGAAAAAAGTTCTATGGGTTATACCCTTGGAATTTTTTTAAAAACTTTGATGAAGTGAAAAAAAGATTTTTTAACGTGTCCTGAATAAACTGGTAGTCGTTATGGATTGCCTGAGTGTTGTTTAACATCTTTACAAAGAACAAGTCCAATGATTTTCTTGTTGAATTTTCGTCAAAAGAAGTTTTAAAGCTATATACTAGGCAAATTTTTAACTAGAGCAGAAAGACTGGGCCCTAAAAAGAAGTCGGTTGGTTAGAGATGTCACTCTGCAACAATGGGAAAATTAAAAATTAAGAAAGCTCACTTTAACAGCAAAAGGTTTTTTTTTTCCAAGTGTGAATTTATTTAATTTGAATTATAGCAAAGGGATAATTTTCTTCCATGAAGGATGCAGAGACGCTCTTGCATTCAGGTTTTTTTATTTAACAGTGATGCCATGCACATTAAAATCTTAAAAAATCATATTCTGTAGGCGTGTGCAGTCATTCCTCTAGCCCTCATGTGTCCAAGGCGACAAAATTCCTATTCAAAATAATTTATAAACACAATGATGAATTCTCAATTTACAAAATACTCCATAAAAGCCACAATAAACCAAATAAAAATATATGTAATGACCACGACGGTGATTGAAAATTTACACATCTACAGGGATAGAGTCTGGATGAGACGGTGAAACATTGATTAACACGAGTGTATAAAAGTCACAGGCTAATGTGAGACTGTTATTAGTATGTAATAAAGTATATAGTTATTCATTCGGGCAGTAATTCTCGCCGCGGGGGTCAGAAGGACGCCCGCTGGTAAACCTCACCTTTAATAGTGTTATTTATGTTCGAACTGGGGGTCGCACAGCAAGAATACGTCCCGAGTACCTTACGCATCCCAGATCTTGATGAAAAGATATTTGTTTGCTAATCACTTTTTTATTTATAGTTATTTAACTATTGCGCCAATAACGAATCATGTGGCGACACGGACATATTAAAACTAACTCTCTAAATATGCACGAAAAACACGACTACATAAACTTTGGAAAAATCTTATGTAGTCTAGAAAACTACACAGCATCGTGTGGTAATTATGAGAATTAATGGCGCCATATTTTACACATCTGCTTCACATGTTTACCGGACAATACTGACATCAACGATAATAAATTAGTGAACAACGACAATTTTTTAAACAAACTTTTAAAGTTATATAAAAAAAAATGCGTGAGATTACTTAAACTGGAAAGGAACAATAATGCAATAGGAACCTTAAATTAAACGCGAATACATCAGATTGGAAATAAAAGTAAAAGAAAATTTGAAGCAGCAAATCCAAGAAAGAAAATGCTTTCAAAACATAGTAATCTTTAAAAACAACATGTAGTAAGCTCAAAATTACCAAAAAAGTTCATTTGATAAACTGGAAGAAATGTTAGCGCAGCAAAAATAAATAAAAAACATAAGGAAGAGATATAAAGTAAGTAGTAATTATTTCGGTTTTTTGCAAATTCTGAGAAAAGTAATAGTAATATGACAACCGAAACATTTTTGAAATCAGAAAAACTAAGCTTTTAAATGAATCCATAGCCATTGAGAAAAATTAGGTTTGGCCTATATATCAAAAGTCGAGTGCACCATGACTTTTTTTTTCTTATTCTACGTAAAAATATCTACAGGTTTCATATTTTGGTTTTAACATATGTGGCTATGGAATTAGTTGCCAATAAAAAATCCTCTGTTTTAGTTTTTCAAAATATTGAGAAGAGTTGTAAGTGTAGGTTAAATGCCAAAAAGGCATTAAATTCGCCTTGAAATTCTGCCCAACTTTGCCTATTTAACTGAACATACAACTGTTATAATAACAAAGTTACTCATACAACACATGTAGATTATTGTCACTCTTACCTTTACAGCTTTTTTGAGCTCTGGACATAAAAAATAGTTTGAAGGGGCCAAGTCTGGAGAATATGATGAATGGTCGACAATTTCAAAGCCTATTCATTTTTTTTTACAGGGCAACAAGTAACTTGTGGGTAGGAGCGTTATCCTGCAAAAACAATAAGCTTTCGCAAAGCTATCCTTGTCGTGTTTTCAGAATTATAGCTTGAAGTTTTCTTAATAAAAAAACAGTTATATTCTCCCATTACGGATTTTCGTTGCTGCAGGTGATGAATAAAAATCATTTCATTCTTATCCCAGAAAACGGAAACGAAAACTTGTCCAAAAGACTTCTGCACGAAATAATTTTACGTTCTTGTTGTATTAAACGAGTTTGGTAAACATTTTTTTAAAAATAGTGTGCGCCACTGCTTCAGCACATTGTCTGTCGAAATATAAACAACTCCCCACATAAAATAATCATCAGTTCAGAATGTAACTGTTTACAACACGTTCAATGTGCTTCCTGTCACAGTCCATGGGCTGTAAATGATTAGAATGAAATTACATTTATGTTTGTATGGAAACCGTTTTATGATAGGATTAACTGCCATAGGTCAGCCTCTTGTTTATGAGGGTTAACATCAGTTTACACCGCTTACCCACAGATGATGAACTATTGGCTCTTAACTCAAAATATTAGGAGCTTAAATCGTGAAATAAGTGTCTTGATAATTTGTGTATAACTGTTTAGGTTTTAAATAATATACAAACGATTAAAGTAGATTTTATTTTATCCCAATAACCTGTAGCTGCTTGGATAAAAATTAATACACAGAATGTCCCAATTACGATCAGATTGCTGACTTTTTTTATTAATATTAGACTGCAGATATTCATTAGTGATTAGTGTAACAAAAAACTTGTGTTTTGATTTATTTGAAACACACTGTAAATGTATAAACATGTGTTACATAAATGTTAAATAAATTTCGTACACTATTCAATTGACTTTAATTGAATTTATATGTAATTAAATTAGCATTCAAAACTCAAGTTTAAGACACGCGAAATACATCAAAGTAATAAAATAAAAACTGAATAAACTTACCTATTTGTTGATAACATAAGATTAAAAACATTTACAGTATCATGATTATCAACTAATAAAATATGCGATAAAAATTTTTGGCTAATTAAAAACTGTTGTAAAATTTAAATTTGCAGGATTTATTATTGCTAATTGCCTATCAAATCAAGCTACTGGGTATTATTATTATTTTTGACTTTATTTTAGAGGCCTAATAAAATTTTACTGTTTGTTTCTCACCAGCAAGAACTTTAGTTTTTGAACTGTTATTTTAACAGAAAAATATCCATGCACATATGGTTGTCATTTATTAAGCTTTTTTTTATAGTTTTATTTAACTTGTCTCTGTAGTCTTAACACTTGATTGTCACACCTTGTACTACATGTAAAAAACATTTCTAAGAAATCTGAAGCTAGCTAAACTACGTCAGTTGTATAAAAGTACCTTAACTTATTTATTTTAACAAGATCGAATTATTATCACACCGCTAATACGTTAAACCGAAAAAAAATTTCTGGTTTCACTTAATATAAATAAAAATAACAGCTTTACTAATAAACTACATTAAAATTCTTGGTAAAACATGTAAAATATTTCGCGAAACAAATCAAAATTTGCGGAACGATGCAAAATTTAAAAGAAAAACGATTTATAAAACACAAACAGTGTTTAAAGTTAGGAAATGAAAAAAGCTCTGTTTTTTTGGGGCTTTAAAGTTATCTTATACTTCAATGTATACTAAATTTTTTAAAAAAACAATCACATATTTGCGATTAAAATGTCGAAAATGATCTGCTAGAACAATCCACTTTTTATTTTTTATTTTTTTGAGCCAACACTTTGTAATTTTTTTTGCTAGTTAATTAAAAATTTTGATGTTGCCTCATCTGAATGTTTTATATATCTAATTAAAAATATGATATATGCAGCTCTGTTGTTTATGGCATGTGATTTATTTTATTATTGCTAAAATTTATGTCTGCCAGCATAGAAACATAACTTCCTTTCACTAATTTGTATAATATCTCCTGTTTTTAGAGGAAAAATAAATATACACATTTCATTAGTCATTTTTAAAAGCAAAGAAACAGAAAAACGGGTTAAATATTATTTTATTATGAAACTAAATCCCAACTCTGCGCCATAACTTTTGTGGAAAGCGCACAAAAAAAAAAAATTTGCTTTGAAAACATTTTTGTTTCATAATCAAATGGGGATTTTTCTGAAAGTTTTTGCTTTCAGTGTTAGTTTATATTTGCGTGACGATACTTAGGTATAAATCATTAACTTATGTTAGTCGCTTTTAAAATTATAAACTAAAATATATTAGCAAATAAGCATCACAGTATTTTGATTTGCCTAAACGCTTAATACGTCAATTTTGCTTTGCAATAATATTATCGAAGATTCGATTAATAAAACAATAGTGACCTTTAACAATGAACACAAATATTATAACTAAATTTAAAATAAATTAAAAGTGCCGGATATACATTTACAAACTTACAACAAAACATATTAAATACCACACACTTTTTAATAATAATTTTCGCTTATTTCACCTTCTCATGAATATATTTTCTATTTTGAATGTCAATTTTATGGTAAACTCTGCAAATTTTAAAGCGCACCTCCATATTTATTACGCTTAATAATTAATAAAATATTAATAAATTTAAACACGCGATTGGCTGCACTGATCATTTCAAATTTATGGACTTACATAAATTTTTGGATGTGTGCTTTAAATGTTACTCGCCATTTACATCGCCTAATCAAAAGTTAATATTGCAAGAAATTTTAAACTAGCCTTTATATTAATTAAAAAATATTTTTGCAGTAAAATAAATACGTTTGACAGTACATTAATCAAAATTATATTAAAAAAATACCACAATTTTGTCACTGAGCCCCTATAAGAAAGAACTGAGTCATGCATTTTAAAAATCAAATACGATTAGAAGTCATCCGAGTTTTGTATATTTGGGTATGCCATTATAATTTACACAAATTTAATAACGTGTAAGTAACTTACATATGTGAATTATTGTAGTCTTAACAATAACATCTAGCGTATCAATACTGTTGTCGACGTGAAATTGGAAACAATTTATTTTATTTATTCTGCAATCTATTTATTTTTTATTATTGCAACATTCAACAGATCAAACCAAAAGATGTAAGTATTTTCTTTCAGAAAGAGGAATTGAAATTTTCTCAAGCAACTGGAGATTAGGAAATTTATATAGCGTGGTTTAAAGTTCAAAAGGTTTTTATTAAAAACTAAATTTACGTTATAATTCCAACTTTTACAATCAAATATCATTGCACACGAATTTAATTCAAAACCCTTTACCAATTTTATTGTCAAAAATAGAGTTTTAAAAGCAAAATTTTCACAAAAAAGAACAGTTTTTTGTATGGTTTATTTAATTGATTCCTATATATGTAACTTAAATAAGTTTAATGAAAATCACTTTTGTTCTTTTACCTTAGTAGATTATCATTTTATTTGTATTAAATTTATAAGTAAGTAAGAAAATCAGCCGAAGAAAAGACTGGCATAGATTCCTTAAAAAAATGTTTTTTGGAAATGGATAAATGATTGTTTTATTGGACCTTTTTTTTTAAAGTAAAATAGAATCTTTTGGCGTCAAGAAACAATGAATTTTTTATCTGTTACATGCGACAATTCTTCAATTAAATATAAACACTACTGCTTCTAGTACATTAACATAACTTATCTACAAGAAATGTTAACAGTGACGTGCTAAATGGTTGTCATCTGATATCAGTACGAGTGGCGATTTATTTTTCAGCTAATTAATTCTTGTTATAAAAGTTAACGACGTAAGCAAAACGAATAAACTAATGCAAGCTAAATCAGTTGTAGACACATTGAGAATATTATACAGTCACCGCCTTAAAAACACGAAACAGACACCAATGAGCTAAAGAGCTTGTTCGTGCTCCTCCCAGGTCCAGCGGACGGAGGCTGCCTCTTAGTTTTATCTTATTAGTATAGCATTAGCCACCGATTATAACCAATTAAGCGTAACCGCTGTCAATAAGCGTTAATCTGCGCGTATTTACGTCGAAGAATACACGTGCCGTGACTTCAAAATCCTTAAGTGCTTGTAAGTGTTCTGTTTTTTGGACTTAACAGTAATGCAGAATGAAAGAAGCGAATTCAACAGAACCACCAGTAGTGAAAAACAGTCTTCTAGACTTAAATTTGGGATAGATCGTTTGCTATCCAACGAACCATGCAGTGTTCGCGATGGTGTTCCTCAAGTACTACCGCCCGTTGCGAAACCATTGCCCACAATAGCGGTGCCTTGCTCCGACTGTGTTACTTCCCTTTTTCGGTGTTGTAGACTCAGTCCAGGTGGTACCTCTGGAGCGGATCATCACGATTATCTCGGACAACATCACCATAGTTTTAGTTCACCAGGGATAATCGGCACAGCGTACACCATACAGCCGATTAGGCCTTTTGCAACTAGACCAGGTAAGAAAAACATTTTCGAACGAATGGGAACAAAATAATTCATTCTGAACTTAATATCAGCATCTTTTTGTGATTAATCTCTTGTAGAAAACGCTAAACTAGAATTAGACTGCTTGCGGTTGACAAAGAAACGAAAGGCTTGAAGCTGATATTTTTTAAACAACTTTCTTCATACTACGTATTGCAAATGTAAAACGATAAATGATTTTTATTTAAACAGTTTAATATTTATAAATAACTCACTAGATTATTTCAAGAAGAGTTTTTTCTTTATTATTATTTTGAACCAGCAGAAAGGTGTATATATCATATTTAAAAAAAAAAAAAAAACAGTTACCGAGAGAATAACTCATGTATGCTACATATTGTCGGCTCTGCAGTATTTACCTTGTATTTTTGCAAAAGTTTCGCCCAATAAATACCTAAAAATTACTCAAAATATTAGCTAGTAAGTTAAAAAACTGTTTTTAAAAAAGTTCGCTCATAACTTTCAGCTGTCCAGTTTTGCTTTAAAGACATTCAACTCGATTTAAGTTCTTCTATTTTAAATCTTTTAAAACCTTGTGGAAATGCTTTATGTGCTATAATTCTCAAGTTGTTTTATATTTATGGGGATTTTTCATTTGGCTAATCTGTACATCTGCGTCCTTTATCATGTAGTTTGTAATTTCAAATCATAAACGTATACTTTAACAATTTTTATTTCACCCATTTGTAAGTACAAGTAGATAAACAATTAGATCCGCCAATCATTAACAACAAAAATATTTTGTTATAAGATATGTAATCTTGTTTTTTCTTCCACAAGGTTCTACTTCTTGTTTGAACTCTTGCTAATAAAGTTTCCAATAATGCTATGAATAGGTTTATTTATTGTTTTATTCACATACCGGAAATAATCCAAGAAGATCAGTAACAAACATAGGGTAATGAA
This sequence comes from Elmis aenea, assembly GCA_947652605.1. Classification (NCBI taxonomy): domain Eukaryota; kingdom Metazoa; phylum Arthropoda; class Insecta; order Coleoptera; family Elmidae; genus Elmis; species Elmis aenea. The sequence goes on along the minus strand of OX393581.1, from coordinate 764,429 downwards.
TAACTATATTATGTGAAACATGCTGTAGATTATGTGACTGAGATATCAAATATAAATCAATAAAAAAATTACCTTATTTAACAATAAACCATTAGTTGTGCATTAATAATTCAGAACAATTATAGGTAGATGCAAAACAGCATTTTTGGAACAAACTGAAATTAAAAAATTGTTATTTAGAGAACGCGTGTATGAAGTTTTCAGCCATTAGCTTTAGTTTATATTTATTTTTTTATTTTTTCTTTAAAAAAATTGTTTTATCACATTTTTAATTTCTCATGATTTTTTAAAAATTGTAATTTAACCGTATTAAGGACAAATAATTAGAATCTTTATTGTTAACAACGTGTATATAAAGTTTTAGTTCAATATTTTTTTTGCTTTTTCGAAAGAAGAAAAAACTGCAAACAGTTTAGTAATTAGGGCGAATCAAACGTTATTAATTATAAGCTTACAGCGTGCATAAACTGTTTATGAGTTTTTAAACCATTTGGTTTAGCTTAAAACTTTCAAAACAAACAAATTTTAAATGAAGTTACAGTAAGTAAAACATAACTCATAAAAATACCCCTAGACTGATCTTTGCACGCTTTCAGCTGATTCTGAAATATTTTCTTACGGAAAATAGAATTTTGGTATAAGGATCACAGAAATTGTAAAGAATAATTTTTCTTGATACAGACCTAACTTATTTTATTGCTTAAGTAGGGTTCCTGAGTCACGTTCAAAAATATAAATATTGCTCAACTAGTTTTGAAAAATTTTGCTTGTATGAACTCCTTTTTTTTCGGTCATTTAATTGTTAAAATAGGGTTCTTTGTGTCTCATTTTATGACAAATTTGAAACAGTTCCTTGATTTGTTGATTAATTAAAACATAATCAAATACATTTTTTAATTGCTCGTTTATCTGCTTATTTACCTCGGTCTGCAATCACATCTTGTTTTTATAAAAATGTAGGGTGCCATTGCCTAATTTGAGTCCTTACTACAATAATGGTGTTCTTTGAGTACTGTAATTGCTTAGCGTTTTTAATTCAATAATATATGGTTACCTACTTATCATCCTCATTTGTGTAATTTATATAATTTAAATTGTGCTATGTGATAATTGGCTTTTATAAACACATAAAGCTAATATCTTCTCCTTTAGAGTCCCATGTGATTCGATAAAAAATTATTGGTATTTAAGTTGCTTGTTAGAAGTTTTATGTGCATACGGCAGACAGTTATTAATTTATTATTAATCTTTATGAGGGGTTTTTATTAGCTTCATAATGTAATAAAATGTCTTTTATTACCACATTATAAATTTGTTTTGAATAATTAGAAGTTGCTTGAACTAAACAATAAAAGATGTTAACGAATCCATCGGCCAAACTACAATATTAAACGTTGTATGTACAAATTTGTTTTACTTTAATTGACTTTGACAACTTAGAAGAGACGATTGTTTTTATAACGTAAATTAGCTTAATGTGGCCAACAACATGCACTATTAAGTTTTTTCTTTCTTGACTTAAATAGGCAAATCTAAAGAAGCAGTTCAATTTAATCAATGATAATAAATAGTGTCATTTTGTAATAAATCTGCCTGTCTTTGGACACGAAAATGTTTCTAAAATAACCAATAGTTTATTGTAATAATTGACAAAAATATTGGATGGTAAATTAATGGTGAATATAGGTTTTGTGCTCTCGTTAAAAGTGGTATGCACGGCGCCTCTGCTTTCGACGATATTTAAAAGACAGCAGGGTGCTACACATTCCCCATAATTATTTATTTATAAACAATAAATTTTACTGCTGTTCCGTTGCTGACACATTTGAGATTCACATAATGTAAATATATTTTCAAGAGCTCTCGATATGAGCCCCCGAACTAAAAGTTTACAATATTAACTGACTCCACAAAGCTCATTTGCTTCAGCAAATTAGACCAACTGTTCTCAATATAGATACATGTCTATTAGCATCATCTAAACACTTAACAACCCTGTATATACAAACTGGAATACTTAAAACCAACTACTGTAAACCAATGTGTCGGGATATGTTTACGATATCATTAAACCCAAAGTTGTTTAGATTGAAAGACATAAAATTTGGGGCTCATCATCGGTTATAAACGTTTAGAGTTAAACACACAAAATTGACTATTATTAAGAGCCTACTCTTAAATATTTCCGAAAATATTTTTCACGTATTGTATTCGAAAAACATGTGAAGGTTACTTACGCTTAACAAATGAAACATAAAAATTCCAACATTTTTCACGTAACTAATCACTTTATTGCGTAAATTATTTTAATTTATGTCGTTAATTAAACATTATAGGACTTAAAATTTAAATAAACCTCAAGCCCATTTTTGAATTTAAAAAGTCTAACCTTATCTTAGCCAATCTAACCACAGTGCTTTAATTTCTTTACGAAAAATATATAGCAAACTACAGTTAGTAATGTTGGGCTTATGCTTAGAAAAAAAAAACGGTTTTATGATTGGAAATCTAGCCGCAATCGACTATTTAATAAGAAGTCATAAAAAACGGTTTCAAAGGTTTTGACTACACGCTGCGAGCAGAAATTATTATAGTGAAAGTTTATTTAAAGCCAAGCTATTGTCGAAATAATTCTTCCAATGACCAAAATAATCCAATTGTGCCTTTTATTTAACGCTAACAGTTTTAAACAACCATCAATAAGGAAACTATAAAAATGGCTTTATTGAAGACGTGTACACTTCAAATTTCATCCCAGAATTTCACAGTTGTAACTTTTTTCTAAACGAATTGATGGTAAATAATTATAACTAGAGTCTCGGATTATATGCAACAACCAACCTGAGAAATATGCACATATACCGGGTGTTCTGAGTTCTGGTACACCTCCTTTTTTTTTCTTTAGTGTTGTATTAAATTAGATGAAATTTTATACATAGTATATGTTTAAAAAACCGTATTATTTAAACATTGCAGGAAATTACCCTAACTTTGTTATTTCAAAGGAAAAACGCTGTATATTTTTACATTTTTGGAAAGATGAACCAATTTTAAATCCAACTGTACCATTTTGGTTAAATACTTTAAATGATTTTTAGACAAAAAGTTAATTTTTTTTTTTTTTTTAATTAACAGCTGTAGAAATGTTGCTTTAAGATTTCTGAACGAACTAAAAGTGGTTAAGTATTGATTGACCTATACATGAATTTTTTCAAGCCAATATTTTTTAAATTTATAGTCTCTCGTAAGTGTAATACGTTCTTATTCGCTGACCTGATGGCGTGCACCGTTGGCCTGTTTTCAATATACAAATTTACCTAATTGTAATACGTTTATCATCAATAAATTAATTTAGCTACAATAATAAACTCGCAAACTAAAAACCTTATGAATATCTCAACATATGTTTGTATATGCATATGGCCCGCTTATGAAGCTAACCAGACGCCACCCTTAGTGTTTATTGGTGTTAAAGAGTCCTGACTTGTGATTACATCCTGCTACCGATAATTTAGAGCATCGTTCACTTTTAACGGTCTTGTTCGGTCTACTCACTACCACTATCTGTCAAATTCAACTTATTTATTGACATGTTGAAGCTTAAGTCATCACAAACACGATCATTACTACATTGCAATGGCTGCTATTTCTGCATGTCGAAGCTATCTTAACAAGGAATCTAAAAGTAGTAGTTGCTAGAAACGAAAATAAGCTGAGCAATAAATATTTAATTTGTTTGCAGACAGATTCGATTGAAATGCTTCAGAAGTCTAACATTATAGTAGAATTATGAATTCGAAAACAAGCAAACATAATTAAAGTGTTTTATAAAGCCTGGCAACTCTCAACAAAATAAAGCCAATCGACTTGGCAAAACGCTGAATAAAAGCAAAATTAATAAATGCTGCAAAAAAAATTTTTTGGAATTTTTACAAAAAAAAGAATTACAACCAAAAATGTAGTTTATCAGATTCTTTAATTTTAATAAAAATTGTTCAAATATCTGAAATCTGTTCTGATTTTAATAATCGGCATCTTAACCAAATTTAAATCTATGCTCTAGAGCCCTCTAGGTCTTATGATAAGCGAAATACCCATGTTGAAACTCAAATTTCAATCAGCCTGTATATGAACGTACACAAAAATTGTTAATATTTTTTTTACAGCTGTAAGGATACCCCAAGTGCCAAATTCGAACAGCCCATCAACAAACTTGAATCTTAACCCTTCTGGGACATGCCCAACTTCGACAGGCAAAAGAAAACGATCTTGGTCGCGCGCTGTTTTCAGCAACCTCCAGAGAAAGGGCCTAGAACGAAGATTTCAGATACAAAAATACATAACCAAACCCGACAGACGACAGTTAGCAGCCACCTTAAACTTAACAGATGCTCAGGTTAAAGTCTGGTTTCAAAATCGAAGAATGAAATGGAGACACTCGAAAGAGGCAAGCAAACTAGGAGATAGCGCCGCTGATTCGACGCAGGAGAGTGAATTACATATCGATGTGGACACTATAGTTGAAAATGAATAAATTTTAATTGTGTAGTTTTTGCTAATATATATTTTTTACAAGTAAAATCTTGCAAAAACGCTTAACCAACGAATTTATCACATAAAACCGGTCAATTTCAATGAAGCTAGCTTAAAAGCTACCTTATAGGCAACGTTAAGGCTCTGAAGGTGCTCTTATTACGGCGAACGTAACGTTGTATTTTACTTTTCCACTCCTTTGCTCTATTTTATTCGTTTTTTCTTCCCAGTTATACAAAGATACATTTTTTATGTATAAAATTATTTTGTAATCGATGCAATGAGGTCTAATTCAATAAAAATTTAATTAAAGATTTTTTAAATAACTCTGCAATTGTAAGCACATCTACAAGTAATAATGTCCGGTGGTCCGTCACCAAACTGTTTTCACAGACCTCTGGCCACAACAGTTGCCGATGCAATTATAGCTACACAAACATATATTTAATAAAATTTTGTCATAAAAATGCAAATTAAAATAAATTGGTGTCATTTGTGATGAAAAGTCTTCAAAGAAATATACAGTCGTGTATCACTAATAATGAAAATTTCTAAGAAATAACGCGTTATATTTTCAAACATATTCTAAACCGTAAAGTTTATTGCATACAATAAAAATAAAAATTATAGAGTGTAAAATTATTACATCTCATAAGAACACATTTAGTAATTATCAGTAGCACGGCCCGCGGGTAAATAATTTGTAAATTGTCTCATATAAGGAAAAACAAATTACAAATCCGGTAGGAATCTTAATTTTTGTTTATGGGGCTTGAAAAAAATGGCATACCGGCAATTATTTTATTGAAAGCGGCGTAGGTAGTTGACCAGTTTCACAAAGCAATAAAGAGGCCCATACTCACCATTAAATCATGGTCATTACTCATCTTTATTAACCATTTAGTAAAAAATATGTCAATAATTATTAACAGCTGAAGGTGGGCGTGCGTGTTTCACGAATGTTGTTATCATAAACACATGTGAATTACTATACCTACCATTAAACAAATGACAACCTTATAGCATCATTAAATAAAGTACGATTTTAATTTAACTTCTTGGTGTTATCAAGTATTTCTTATTCCAAAAACATATGGTTCGTATCTTTCTTCGTCTGTAGCTAATCCCATCCTTGCGTTCGTCAGTTCAAAAACCGTATGTCTGTTCACCTGTTCAAACTTGCAGAGTTCGACCAAAAGTAATTGTTTGAAAGTTTCGCCTGAAATGAACTGAAAACGACCATCACTAATTTAAATTTCTGACCCAGCTTAAATTTGCTTTAAAATTGCTATTTTTCGTCGCTCTGTGTTAGAGGAAAACGAATGTATATTTTTATCTAAAGTTTGTTTAATTGGTTGAAAACTGTTTGCGCTATCGAAATGCCTTTAGATAGCAAATATAAACAGATAGATTAAGTGCACCATGTGAATAGGGTACACCGGCTAAATTGTATCTTTTATCTTATATTTAAAAAAGAAATTAATGAAACTTGCTGTAGAAAAATCCTGTTTCTCTTCTGTATTTCAAGGTAAGTTTAAGTCCTAAATTAATATTTGCTTATACTTGTATTTGTTAATACATATCAAAAGAGATTAAGTATTTTTAAGAACAATTGTAATACGATTTTTTTAAATCTATAATTTTGCTAAAGGAGCCCATTAAAAATCCAAACAGATTGTAAATAAAATTGATGAATTTACTGTTCTTAAACATTGATAGTTTTTTGCTAAATAAAACGTGCGAAAAATAAAAATATTTACACTAAATTTTATAAATATTTAGACAAAATTCGACTTCTCAAGCAACTTTAAGTGGAATATTAGGTTTTTCAATATTAGTCACCATTGCTATCGCAGACAAAATGTGGTTTTAATCATGTTTGTTTTTTGCAGATAACAAATTTCTTTGCACGGTATAGCAACTGCACATTATTTTGTTACTAGTTTTTTTCGTTCTTCTGCAATGAGTCTCGAAGACTCTTTTGAGTTTAGTGGTAAGTTGTTTTTAAAAACATTTTTTGCATGTTTACTAGCTGGATATGAACTATAAATTTCATTTTATAAAAATAACCCTAAGAATTTCTCTATGAAAATAAAATAAGTTTTGATCGTTTTCAACTTAGAAATTTTATTTATGTTATTGCTTAAAACTGGACCTTTTTACTAGTTATTTTCCTGTAGAGCTTCCCCTATTTTTTGAGACTTAATTTTCATGAAGAGTCATAGCCTCACTTAATTATAATCGAACATACAGATAATAATTTAATTAATCGCCATTTTTTCAGCACAAAATGGTTTTAAAGCGTATATCGTCAGTCATCCAAGTATTTTCATCATGAGTCTAACCTACACGACAATTTTTTTAATACTGGTACGGAAATGGCGCAAGAGTTCACGAAAAAGACAAAACCTTTACGACAACCTTGACAGCATAGAACTAGAAATCCGACAACATGAAAATGTTTACGAAAATATTACCCCAAAACGAAGATCGGCAAGAAGTATAAAAAGTCGTCGGGCTGAAGCTCAAAGTATTGATGAATTCGAATATTTCGACAACATTTCGAACAATCCCATAGGCCAAACAATCGCTTGTACATCAGCAAGTGTTGATCCCTTATATGAAAATATGCAAACACTTGCAGTAGAAAGATACTAAGAGCACAACACCATAGCATAAAGAAACATGAACATCTTTAAGTTTGCATCATTTAATGAATTGATAAACAATAAAAATGGGTAGTGAGTTGAGAAAAACGTCGTTAAACCAGGAGAATATGGTTAAAAATGCATGAAAAGCAATTAAACTTTTATAGGTCTTTCACAAAAACGTGTTGTTAAAAATATACTCCTATTACTTAAGCAAAAAGTGTTGTGTTCAAAAATGAAAAAAACGTATATATTGTTTGTTTATCAATCACATTTTGCATAATGTTCTGCTTGAATATTTAATCAATTACGACTTTTAATTATTAATTTATTGTTAATTAATTTAAGCCTTAAAAAATAAAGGTGTAAACAACTATTTTATTTACTGCACACATTTTTTATTTTTTGCTTCAAGTCAACTGTCCCTAGCAATTTTTTTAAAACCGATGTAATCAAACAGGACATCATTATAATTTTATCCATTTTTATTTATATTATCATGAAATTTTTCCCAACTGATTGAATTATTTCAGTCCCAGGCAGTCGTTTCACAAACTTACCAATAAATTGACAAATTAGAATTATCTTTACACTGCCCTTCTGACTAAGAGATCTCTAACCTATTTTTAATTTAATGATAGGTATAGTTACACCAAAATATTAATGTTACTAATAATTACTATACAAATTCATTAGTACAAATATATCAACGTATTTTATTATTCGCTTTTTTGAAATATAATACCTAAGCAGATAGCAAATAATTAAAGCTTTATTTAACTATTATTTAAAAATCAAAGTTACAGGCTGTGAAGTTAACGTTTTAGTTGCTACCTAAATTTAATTAATCAATTACTATCTATTTCATTGATAAAAAATTAGTCATCCAAGATAATGAAGATAATCTTATCAGCCAGTCTATAGATTATTGCAAAGTAGTTAATACATGACCACATTTGCAAACCAAATTGGAAAGTGCATTAAGATCAAAGAAAGGTAAGGTACATTAATTATAACTACAAAATCCAAAAAATTTAAAACTCTTTTGAGGTACGTAAGTTCAATTGGCAATAACTTTTTAAAATGAATTTTATATTGACTCATCTTCTTTTACGTCATTTCATTTAATATTCGTATTTTTTGGCCTTTTTTGTACACAACTTACACTGCTTTAAAAAAATAATACACATTGCAATAAAGTAAAATATAAATTTGCAAAAATACCAGTTGAAACCTGTACATGTGATTCACTTTTCATAATCAATCAACAAGTTTTGTTATCATTTGACCCATATCAATAAAAAATGTTTAATTTTAGAATAGTCGTAAATAAAAATTCAACTGCTTTTAAATAGGAAGTGTGCGAAATTGTTTACAACAGTTTGAAAGTAAATTTATTTGATGTTAATTTTTAATATGTTCCATTTGTATTTTTTTAGGAAAAATCAGAAATAAAGACGAAATAATTTACAGTCAGTTAAGGTAGACGAAATTTTTAGCTCATTCACGTAGGTATGTGTGTTTGCGGTTTTGCGAGTGAAAATTCCTGGCTATATTAATTCAGTGATATATAAACCATTTAGGGAAATGGTGTATGTCTGAGCTCACACTAGCTACGATTATATTACAGAATTTGGGGTAATTAAGGTAATTTCGCATAAAGACAGTAAGAAATTAATCAACCGTATTTTACGAGGAAATTCCCAACAAAACTGATAAAATTGTGGAAAAACCAACGTTATCAGAGATGCATTGTTTATATGATTTTTTAGATCGCTTGTGTTTTATTATCTTTGGTTTTAGAAATTGGGGGAAACAGAAAGACAACACAACAAAATGATATATTTAGATTTAGTAAAGATATGCCTAACAATAATAGCAATAATAGTCGGAGCTGGTTCCATTATTATATGTTTCATCTATTGCTGCTGCAAACGAAAGACTTTTAGAAGACAAGAAGAAGGAATACGCAGCGATTCGTTTGAGTATCTGGACCAACTGCAAGAGTTTCCTATTAAGTAGTGTAATAGGATAATATGAAAGAGACAAATTTATTATATTACTATAAAATTTCAAGTATAATATTATTGAAGTAAGAGGCTGATAACCCGGTAAGTTCGATTGCAGAAATGTTTACAAAACGCTTTTTAATTAGGTTGTTTTATTCCAGAAACAACAGTAGAAAAATTTGCTATGTTATTAACAACCAGCATATGGACTTATTGTTTAAGAAGTATATAGTACTCAGCATGAAATATATTTTGTGGTTGCGAAGGGATAACTATAATTTAAGTTCTGAAAGAATTTGGTACAAACAGACACTAGTTTTAGTCATCGTTATGTACATATTTAAAACGTAAGCAAATTGTAAAGTAATTTTTGTATGCATGTTATGTATCTCTATTAAATCACTTATAAAAGTATACATTATATTTTATTTTAAATTGTTTCTATAGCCTTTTACAGCTTCTTCAGAATATTTGTTTTTGTTCAAACTGGAATCAAAAAGTGAAAGGATTTTAATAAATTAAAAGAGAACTGACTGTTTCAAATTTAAAAAAAAATAGATTTCACCTAACTTTTACAGTTTTATCGGGTACAAAAAATTTAAACGTTTGTTGATAAATATTTTGATCAGGAAAAACGAATTAAGAAAACCTGTAATGAAATTTAACAAATAATATTAGCATTAAAAATAGGGAATTAAAAAAATAAGTTGATTGGACATAGGTTATAAACCAGAATAAAAGATCAAAATTTGAGCTCAAAACATAACAATGTAAAGAAACAGCAGAAAAAGCTAGAAGGGAATAAAAAACTACGCAAAGGAACAAAATCAGGAAATAATAGACAGGAAAAACATGTACTATACTAAAAGCGGTGAAACAATTTAATAATAAAATGTAGTCTAAATTTAAGCTATATATAGATAAAAACTAAACAGAAAGTACTCAAATTTTTTCATAAAAAAATTGCAAAAATCTGTCAAAACAAAATGCATAGAAAAGCATATACTATTTCCTGAAACTGCATAAATAGCAACGTAACATACTTTTTTGTTTGCAATTCTACTTCATATCACTCTTTTTATCTTATCGTTATCGATCTTGTGTCATATGCAGTTTATTTGTGATTAATACCATTCTACCATCGCCAGTTTTACATTCCTTTGTGAAAATGGATCGAATGTTGACGATAATTTTTGTGTTTAGTGGCAGTTTCAGTATTTGTTTTTTGAGTGGAATGATAATTTTTGGTCTTGCTGGATACTTTTACCTGCAGCGACGAAGAACAAATACGGTCATAGATTATGAAAATTTGGCTACAATTAACAAAATACACAGTCTCCTTCGAGCTAGTGATGAAGATGAAATCGACGATTCCTCAAAGGTAATTTAATATTTTATTAACGTTTGGGTTAAAATAATATCTAAACTTATATTGTTTCTGGTCGTATAACGTTCAAATGCCTTTTTTAGATACTGGGCAGTAAATTACATGATAATGTTTACGTTATAACGAAGGTAAACCATTAAAAAAACGTATTTTTATGCACATATACACAAGTTTCATAAAAAATTACTTATCTTGTACTTAAAAAGAATTGCTACTTCGAGAAAACCTACAGCAGTTTTAAAACATTCGTATCTTTAGCAGTAGAACAAGAAATAAAATAATAATCAAAAGTAAGAAACTGTAAATATTTTTAAAATCAATATCTAAATAAGGATACTCATGTACCTATATTTATATTTAATTTAAATCGCATAAATAATTCAAACATATTTATTTTTATGGTGTTCAATATATTATGTTTTACATTTTAGAAGTACTAACTGAGAAAAATCGACTCCAATCGTTTTAATCTATGGCCATTAAGACATTAATGTACGTTTGTAGGGAAAAACCATGACAAATTTTGGCACACTGAAATGGCAACATTTTAATTATCAGGTGGCGATAAGATCTTTCAAAACAGCACCATCGATTACTAAGACTGACTCCAGCAAAGTGAATGATACTAACAACTATTTTTTATGAGTACAATAATGTATTTTATTAATATTTATGTACACTAAATTATTATTATTGTTTTAAAAGAAGGATTTTATTTCAATCATTGCATCAATGCCAAGTATCCCTGGAAAAAAATGTATTTGTTTTAGCAAATACCTACATTTGTTTGATTGTTAATGAAATGCAATAATTACTTACGAAAATAAATACAAGTTTTTACCACACAATTTTATCTTATAAAGTCTATTTAAAAATGTATCACATCATTACAATATAACGAAAAAATATAACCGAAGATTTGTTTGATATGTTTATAGTAATACAAGCCTACCAATTTTTATAGGTAGGTAGTTATAGTTATGCGCTCATACGAACCCCAAACTGGGACAACCGGCATTTCAAAAATATTGGTCATAACTCTAGAATTGCTTTAAATTCTCCCAAAATAAATGAACAGCCTCAAATAAGAACTGTTTAATTAGCCTTTATATATTACTTTTACTACTTTATTTCGCAGTTGAAACCTATGTTGTCAGCAAATTAAATCTACCTTAATTATTATAAATATGTTTAATTAAAAACATCTTTTATTTTAAGCAGAACCTCAAATTAATTTCTTCCAAGAAATCGACTGTTTACTTATTCAATCAATGCTGACAGGTTGATAAAAAATTGCCAGCACTACAAAACCGATTATACTTATAATGTTTTCTTTTTAGTCTATCAGTTAAGATAAGCTTCCTTCCTTTTGCGGTGTACTACGGTTACACTTGCCTTATCAGTCTAGCCCTGAGCGCAGTAAGATAGTTATGTAAGTAAAGCACAGTGAATTTTTTTTAGCTCACCTACAATCTACAATGTTGAACGCAATTCCTTTGATCAGTGCGTTTATTGGTAGTTTTATAATATGTTTCACGTTTGGATTATTAATTTTTGGTAGTATCGGATATGTGTATCTGCGATTTAAACAGAAGGAAGTCATGTCCGGTTACAATTATTTAACCAAATGCAGTTACGATAACGACTACGAATACTCGATGGTAAGATAAGCAAAAAGATAAATAGAAAGAAAACTGAAACCTACATTTTCAACATTTGGTTTTAGGTAAAAGGAAATCTACAAGGAGAAAACATCTACAGTATCCCTAGGGTAAGAACAACACTAAAACTTTTGTGTGTACAAAACGTATTATGTTTTTTTTTTTGTTCCAGAAACATTAAAAGACAAACTATCAGTATTAATTTATCAGTTCTTAAGGCAATATATGAACACAAGGTTTCAAGAAATTAACTTAGCTAGCAAGCATAGAAAATCCTTAATTATAACAAATAAACGTGATGCAAAATGATAACTTACAGGACTTGATGTAAAATCCCTTTTTAAATTAAATAAATTAGGCCTTTTTTGGATTAAACTAGATTTGTTGTTGGTCAAAATGTTGTCAAATAACATCAAAATTAATGTTCACAGATATATTACGAAACAAAAATACGAAAATTGTTGTAGTGTACTCTTATTTTGTGCGATTAAGATTTGAATAAGAATTTTTGATACAAACTGGTGTGTAAAACACATTAATAGAAATTTAAAACTATTTCAGTTGCTCCAAAAAATATAAGCTTAATAATTTGAGTTTCACTTCAACCAAAAAATGGTCCCCAATTTATTTGGATCACATGTGTTAATTTACTTGAATTTAATCATACCGTATAATAAAGCTTATTATTTTTTTTTTTAATAAATTATTGCATAATACGAAAAATGGCCTTATTCGAGATCCTGACGTACTCAAAATTGTCCTGTCCTTTATTTCTTGCATTTTCATGATGTATATATTTAAAACGCTTCAAATATGTAAATAAAAGTTTTATATTTAAACAATTTTGTTTCGCTATTTTAATTATATTAAAAATTGCTGTGCCCTCGTCAAGCTACATATTTTTGTGTAAAAAAAATACTGTATTATTATCTATTATTACTAACAGACTTTATCTTTTTGTATAGAATGTTTGATAGTAAGTATTTGGTTAGGTGTGTCTTTAAACAACTTTGTAGGGAAGGTTGCAAGTAGAAAGGCGTTTTAAGTTGTCTTTGATTAGCTAAGCTTCTTAATTACAGTTTTTTAATACAATAAACCTAATAAAATAAATAAATTTCGTGTTTTTCAAATAACTGTTTACATATTTAAAATATAACAAAAACACAATCAAGTACTGCATTTTTGTAAGAAACCATTTAAAATTTATTACGTTATCAATAATAATTTTAATTTAACTTAAAATACTGCTGAATTGGTTGTTAATGTTTGACATCTGATAATGAATCTATATGCTTCTAACTTATCGAGAATGCAGCGCGCAATTGATGAACATAAGTGAAGCATAATAATTAACTCAATCATAACAGGCATGGTTCTAAAATTACTTGGACATGTTTAGATAACATAGTCGAAGCCTTTTTTTAGCAAAAGACGCCCAAGCGTCTGTACCTCTTTTGCAATATATACCACATATATGGATGATAACATTAATACCGTAAGACAACGTATAAGATACAATAACTAGAAAATTATTAAAGTCATGGTTCTAAAATTACTTGGGCATGTTTAGCTAACATAGTCGAAACCATTTTTGTCAATTTTGGCAAAAGACGCCTAAGCGTCGGTACCTCTTTTGCAATATATACTGCAAATATGAATTATAACATTAATACTGTAAGACAACACCTCGTATAAGATACAATAACTAGAAAACAATTAAAGTCATGATTCTAAAATTATCTGGGCATGTTTACCTAACATAGTCGAAGCCTTTTTTGTCAATTTTAGCAAAAGACGCCAAAGCGTCGGTACCTCTTTTGCAATATATACCGCATAATTGAATTATAACATTAATACCGTAAGACAACACCCCGTATAAGATACAATAGCTAGAAAACAATTAAAGTCATGGTTCTAAAATTACCTGGGTATGTTTACCTAACATAGTCGAAGCCTTTTTTGTCAATTTTAGCAAAAGACGCCCAAGCGTCGGTACATCTTTTGCAATATATACCGCATAATTGAATTATAACATTAATACCGTAAGACAACACCTCGTATAAGATACAATAACTAGAAAACAATTAAAGTCATGGTTCTAAAATTACCTGGGCATGTTTACCTAACATAGTCGAAGCCGTTTCTGTCAATTTTAGAAAAAGACGCCCAAGCATCGGTACCTCTTTTGCAATATATATTGCATATATGGATGATAACAATAATACCGTAAGACAGGTGTTCTATACCAGGCGTTTGGCAACAATTCAAAAGTTTAGCAAAAGTCTTTATGTTTTCTGAAATTATGAAAAACACACCAAGCAATGCAAGTCCGCCTTTAGTTAGTTTAAAAACAATTATTTAATATTTTCAGAGAGTTGCCTTACAACTCCAAACTTGTCAACATCCTGTTGATCCAAAATTTTTAAACTAATACTTAAAAAATTATCCCGTTAAATTATTTAATGACTCAAAGATGTGTTCGAAGAGTCAACAACTTTCTTTCTTACCGGACCTTGACTTACTAGAACTGCATTCATTGTTAGTTTTTTTTTTTGACGCCAAGTGACAAACGCATTGTTTTTAATGATAATTTGAAATACTTTCTCCTACTATTGCTAACCAGACTGGGGGACATTATTTTAACAGTGGCGTTATTAAACTACTTGCGTTATCCTATTATTTTTTTAATGACTTCCGTTTTCAAACGACCGGCGATTCATCTGGATTACGTGGCAAAACAATTACAAAAGGTAACGTGATCACTAGAAGATAATTTAATTCTTACATACGACGCCAGAAGTTGTGGTGAAATTGTAAAATTGTAAAATTCGTAGTTCAACATGGAAATATTTTTTCTTGAACGGCTGTTTTCTTTGAAAATTCTTATGCTACATGAAAAGTTTCCCAAAATAATGGCTTTATAGGTCTTAAGAAGTCAAATCGCAATCTTGAGCCTCAAATATGAGACTAAATTATAAGGTGCGATAAAAAAATATTTCATTAAAAAGTGCGTTGCAACGTCCTTACTTATAAAGCAAGTTTTTAAGTGTTCCCTCTTTTTTTGAATTAAAGTATATACTTAATGCTTAAGGCACTTCTAGGATATTCAAATCGTTATAAATTATAACATACAATCACCAGGTGTAAACAGTGTGTCCTAAGTTTAATGGAAAAAAGTGATGAAGAAACAATCTTAGATCTTCAAATTTCTGCTTAATTAGACAAAGCATTTGCAAATTTTTTTAAATCCTATCGTGTGCTTAAATTAAGTTTTAAATTGAGCCGAAAAGAGCCCTGACAAATTGAAACTCATAATCTATCATATTTTTGTTGGCACACATTGTACAGACTAAAATAATACCATTTTTCATATTAGCTTTTCTGTTCCTCACGATTTTTGCGTTAACTTTCTCAGTGTTTTAATATCAAACTAAGCTTTATATTAAATAAATATTACTAAAAAATCAACTATGTATGTATCGTTGTAAGAAGTTCAATAATCAACTTTATGATCTTTGCTACTTTCAGTGACCAGATAAACAGAATACTTTAAATACGTGGTTCTACTTAACACTGGTTATTAACTCGATTAAAATTAAGACCTTTAGCACAAATTCCAAAATTTACATTAGCAAGATGTGCAAATGATAACGTCCAACAAAAAAACATAACGTTAGTACAACATATGTATATAACAGGCCAGTTATTTACTATATATTTATCTTATTTTGGTATAGAATGAGGTCAGAAGTGTGTTAATATTTTCATCCAAGATTGAAATGCATGTACAGTTAGCACTTGCGTTCCGTTATGTCACAGAAACTTAAATCGCACAAACAAATCGCATAAATTATGCTCATTATAAATTAGAACGCACACAAACTCAATTTTATTGTTTTATTGCAATGGGTCATAAAAAAAAAACAAGCTAATGAAGCATTGAAGTGTACTACGATATATTAACTACGTGAAATTTCATCAATCATTTTTATTTTCATTTTCAGTTATTATAAAATGTTCAAAGAAACCGACCAACAGTATCACACAACACAAATAATCATTATTTAAGTTATAAATAATGTGTGTATGGAGTTTTAAGGCATTTGCTTTACTTTTAAAAAAAATCGATTTTTCCTTGGCAGCTGAATGACGGAGCTTTTCTGTTGTGCATCGGTAGAAAAACACAAACATTTCAATTTGTATTTACAATGTAAATAACCGTATTAAATGAGTTTTACAGCTGAGCGTGAAGTGAGAAAGGTCGTTTCTTTTCAAGTATTGGATGTACAATTACATAACTGTATTCATTACTTCAGCTGCTGAATCAACATCAATAAGAAATTTATTGTTAGTTCAATGCAACTTCCAGACTACACGAATATTCAAAAGAAAGTAACTGCAGGGTTATCCAAATCAAAAACTGCATTACACCAAAGCTATTAAAAAAATAAGTAATTTCTTTTCCTGTATAAGTAGCGCTTACAGGAAGAACATGATAAAAATTCGCCTCTTTAATTAATCTGCTATAAAAACACAAGTAGAACATTAAAAAAACGTAAATACATCACCAAATAACACACTTTGAATAAAATAATCATTAAAAATTGCATAAATAACCAAATTACCTACGTTAAGAGCTTAAAATAGTTTTACTACCAACCTCGTTTTCCACTTATCGTCCTGTCTTTTTGGTTTAACGGTATATTTTCAAGTATATTGCAAATTGTATCTCTGTGCTTCGATCAACTAACTATAAAGCCGACAAAGTTAGCTGCTATAACATTAAAACTGGCACTATGCAGCTAAACAGGCAAAAGTATTTAAATGAATGCATTGGTTACATAAAAAATCTAATAATACCCGAACGTAAAAATTAATACAACGCCATAAAGGCATCTTTTTGCTAATTAAAAACTAATTATATGCTCACAATTAAGTATTAAATAATCCAATAAATAAGTAAATCAGTTAATATCAATTAAGTAGGTACTATATTTCTTTTAATTCTTCGTGCTGACCTCGTTGTAGTACCAAAAGGATCCGATATTTTTGAATATCCCAATATCAATTTGTAAAACGTTTCGATTAGCTTTATTACTTCATCTTCTGTCCATGAACTAAATCAGTTTTCCAATACATTTAAAAATGAAATAATTTGAAACCATCTACATTATTTAGTCCTTAAATACTTGATGTGAACATTTTTCAACAACAGTATTACTAGTTTATCGTTTATTGTTTGTATTTCATTTGACACAATTTAAAACAAGTAATGAACAAGTGAATTAATTCTTAATTTTCCAATTTTTGAGGCTGCTACTTAAGATGCAAATCAATATTAATTAATAAATGCTTGATTTTTTTAAACTGCGATATCAAAGTTTAATTAATTTTGTTATTGTCGAACAACACTGGATCATTTCAAGACTAATTAATTACAAAAATGGCAATGTTCATGGCCTGATACTTTAAGGAATAAATAATCAAATAATGCAAATATATTAACATTTATTTCACAGAGAGATTTTTGATGCTCTGTTTGGAATTTATCTCCAAGAACAATAATTGTCAACTCAGCGGCGTTATTTTTTCAAATTAGTTTTGAAGCAATGCTGGAAAATCATATTTTGCTGGTAAAAGAGTTATACTAAGACTTTTATACATAAAAGGCATTTTAGCTCGTTATTTCGACCATTATTTTTGCATATTAATTCTGTCCAATACAATGGAACTCCACTTACTTAATAATTTGCATTGTTCATTAGATTGGTTTGTGCAAAAGACACTAACACATTTTTAATGCTAGAAGCTTTGCATTGGCTTAGCATAAAGCAAAGAACAGCTTTTACCACAATTATTATCTTCAAAATTATCAACAATTTGCTTCTGGAATATATTTTAAAGTACATTGCTTCAAATTCTAAAATTCCCAATTACCTCATTCAAAATTGTACCAACTTTAATGTGCTGCTAAGGAAAAGAAACTGGACATCTTCTTCTCGACTCCCTTTGCCTTTTCAGGCGTCGGAGGGTGGTTTCGTGTTCTTGGTCCATTTCCACCATGCCAGTGTTTTCATTTCTTCTTGTGTTTTTCCTTTTTCTGACTCCAATTCCCTTATTTGATCCATTAATTTTCTTCTTGGTCTCCCTCTTTGTTTTTTGGCTGGTTTTCCAATTTCGTGATTCTGTCAGGTTTCATTCTTACTATATGGCCATACCAGTTCAGTTGTTTCTTTTTTATTTTTTTCTATTATTGGTTCTCGTTCCGTTATTTCTCTAATGTTTTCATTTCTTATTGGACATAAAGTTTACTATATTATAAGAAACCAAAATTATACGATGATCTTCCAAATGTGACCAGAAGAAAATCTAGTCTTGGTAGATTAAGAAGTATAGGAGTAAATTGCTACAGAATAAGCTATTTATTATGGCTTAACAGATATTTATATGCAATCATTGTAATTTTGTTGTCACGAAGATTTTAAAATGTACATAACAATTTTAAAGATTATTCTTAATATATTATTCATTCATTATTTATAGCAAACTATTTCATTTACTTTTTAAGTGCATTAAGTGGAAAACTTTCCTTTTATTTAAAAAAAAAATGTTTCTGCTCGATTTATTAACCCAAAATTCATCAGAATCATTTCGGAAAAACCAGAGACCATCAAGTTTGGGTATTGCTGTACACCAAGCAGAGACTACTTAAAGTTACGTAGTGTATGCTATCTGAGACAGGTAAGTGGGTCATCATATATAAAGACAAGTTCAAGGTATTAACCGAACATTCTTAGTGCTTACTTCTTAGTGCTGTTACTGTCTACTACCTGAAGCAACTGTGATTTCAATACCGCTAACAGGTGAGTACTTCAGCAAGTGTATCCTTAAGAAAATATTCACAAACACTTATATTTTAATATCCAAAAATAATTTTTGAAAATGTGTGGGTGTAATTAAAATTAAATACTAGTGTCATCAATCGCTGAAAACAAAACCAATCCATTATCTGTTGAATAAGTGCGATTATTTTATTAAGAGATAATTGAATAATTTCGGTTGTTTTTATTTATCCATAAAAAAACAAACGCAGGCTAATAATTATTTAAAAAATTCGGTGTTTTCATAAATTGATGACAGACAAGTGCAATCGACTCCCAACTGAATAAAATCAGTTGTTTTTAATTAATGCATGGAAAACAAACGCAATCAAATAAAAGTTAAATCAAATCCACTGTTTTTATTAATCAAACCAATCGCCAGTGGTTAATGGTCGATGAATGATCCTTGCTCGCTTTTCATATTTTTTTAGTGTTTTTTTAATAACGGCATCACTAGGCTTCTTAGAAATGAATAGTTCTGGAAGGTAGCTGATAGGACTTCCTGCATTCTTTTAAAGTGATGCACTTTTAACAACAGCCCTAATGTTTTTGCGCATAGTCGATAAGCCCTAAAACGCCAGTTAAGTTGTAGATTTTGGTGTACTAACTGTAGCTAAAAATATTTTTTGTGCTTCACACAGTATTCTGGAAGATTATTCCTTTTTCTTCCATGACTTAACTGGTTTTAAAAAAATGCAAGCTTCTTCTGGCTTCTATATACGACTTTTAAACCATTATATTAAAACTGCAACTAATTTTCTGTTCATTACTGTGGCCCATTTATTGAAAGCCGTCCATTACCCGGCCTTTATTCAAAATTCAATGCACCGTGACTGATGCAAAGTTTCTTATTAAAACAAATGACTCCTCGGTTACTTTACAAGAAGCGATGGATGGTCGATTCACGCGTAATTAAACGAAATAAAAATTAAGGTTGAGTTAATTGCAAATCTCTATAGCGCAGCTTAGCCACTTGCTTCTTTAAGGTTGTTGCACCTTACACTGGCCGGTGACCTACAATTATGTATGTGACCCCAATACCGCGAAAAGTGTCTTCTAGACCAGGTCTTCGGGATTTTGAAGACTTACAACCAAAACGTAAAAAGAGCATATCTGCGAAATTAAACTCGATGGTAAATTTTGCCAAAAATACTCCCCAATACTGTTAAACGCATAGATTAGTGGTAGATTTTGTACATGGACTATTTGACGTCTCCCACAACGAGGATTCAATGGTCAAACTTAAGCCTAGAAAGTTTGAATGACAGTTTCATGAATCATCCTTTAAGTTCCTTGTATGAAATCAGACTTTAATTGGATCAACTGCAAACATAATCGGACTAAATCAGGGACAATCCTGCTAGTGTTCTCATTTTGGGCCTAACTGTAAATTTTGCTAACAAATTTCTTTAAGCAATCGGCCAATAAGAGTTTTTCATTAAATATCAGTGTATAATCGTTTTTGTAACTGCCATAATTACAGTGTTCAAATAAGATTTTTAGCCAATTGAACCAATTCAAAGCTGTGCTATTGAAGATGCCGAAAGTGAATCTTTTTGGGTTTACAACGAAGGGAATGTTTGAAATAAGAGATTTATGGCAACAACTAATGCCTGAATTATTTAAGTGATTCATTTATGTACGACAGAAAAGTTGTTGATGAAGAATATGTTGTAGAGATGCTACACCAGTTTCGAAACTCTCTCCGCTTCGTCTAGCATTGCTACTAAAAACACATCCACAAAAAAATATTAGTAAATATTTACCAAGCACTGATTTGCGAGTGATTTTATAATTAAACAAATACATTTACGTTATAGGGACATTGCCACTATTTGTATTTTACGTTGAAAATTTGCTTGTGAGAAATATTTATACGGTCTAGTGTTTGATCAGATTGCAAGCCCATTTTCCCGTAATAAAAAAAAAATTATGCGCATCTTGCGAAGTATTTAACACTAAATTACGAGACCAACGGTGTTATTCAGTTGAAGAACCGGTCGGAATACCTTATCATTCCGTTAAGAAAATATTCTGGTGTGTATTAAGCATTCATTTGATGCTCGCATAACCGTAAATCAACTTGGATATGCTGATTCGACGTAATGATTTAGATACATATGATTAAAATAAGCATATAACTCATACAAAATTTAACCGGATTTTTTAATTCGCATTTGCATAATCACAGTCTTTATGAGGCAAAAAAATTGGTTTCTCGCGAATTTGTTGAGGAAGTGGTGTAAAGAAACTAGAGCTGGTATTAAAATTAAGATAACTTCGTGTGAAGATAGCACATAGCTCTTTCAGGATGAGAAAATCCATTAGAGCAGGAAGACAACCGCACCTCAACATTGCTTTGCATGTTTGTCAAAGAGATAATGTATCTCCTGTCACCAGCAATCAACAAAATACAGAACACATACTCGGATAAATATATGTCTACCACGGAATTAAATGCTAGAAAGAATTGTCGATAAGATGATGGGACGTCTTCATAAACTTTGCGAACTACTGAAAATAGTTTCAGGTCGTTTTTAAATACATTAAAGTTGATAATGCGTTGTTTAGGGTGTCTTCAACACTTTTAGAAAACATAAATATCATTCCATAACTGTTGAATGTTTGACAAACAAAAATGACATTTTTTCCAAAACTATGAAGAGCTGAATAAAATAGTTCTGGGCCGTATATAAACAGAGTTTAGGTGATTATACTTTGCTCAAAGTGTCTTGAACATTTTGAAAAGGTACCTATAAATAGAATATTGCAACTTTCAAATTTTTGTCAAAAAAAGGAACCTAAAATACTTTGAAGAGCTGTTAAAAATTGCCTTTAGCCGTTTTTAAACAAACTAAAAGTGATGCATTTTTAGCAAGTATAAAGACCATCGGACTATAAATAGACCATTACAAACTTTCAATTTTTTTCCAAAAAAATACACCAGATTTTTTTTTTAACTGAGAGATCAAACTTTAAAAATCCCTCACCCTTGCATCGACCATGTCTCATAAATTTAAACCAACTTTCAAGTAAAATGGCACTTATTTAATTATTGCATTATTTTACATTGCATAACAATAAACCATTGTTCGCATAACAATACCTTTTATTAAACAAATTTTTGGAACATAAAATTAATCCACTATCAGAGTTTATACAATACATCGTTTTATATTACACAAAGAGACAAACATATCGTTATTATGACAATTTTATTGTGATATAGTCACTGATCTGTAAGCACAATTCCTAAGCTTACCATGTAGAAGATAACTGCAGAGAAAATACTACCTAGAAAGTATCATCAAACAGAAAATAATGAATTTATAGAAAAGAGAATATCTTTAAGTAGGGCAGCTAAATTAGTCTGACGAAATATGAAGACTTTCTTGCGCACTCTACAATTTATTTTACACTCTGTTTCAAATTACCTAAATATATCACAAAAATTTATTGATACATATTAAAAGAATAACCAAGTTCAGCAATTATAAATGTAAAGATGTGAAATTACATGGTTTTTTGAACCAATGAGCCAGTTGCGTAATTATTAAACGAATTTTTATGAAAATATCTGAAGATTGATTTTGAATCGCATTTTAACATGCAAACAGAATGGGAGTATTAGGCAAATTATTTTAAATAAAATTTATTTTACCAATCAAACGCCAAAATATAGGAACTCAAGCAAGGTATCTATCAATTTTAGCAAGTATAGTTCTTTGAACTCATGTTTTGTAAGCTTAAAAGATCGTTTTACAAGTTTTCAGTAGGTAGTCAAATATCTGTCGACCTGTCTGAGCGTATGTCAATATAAACAGCTATAAGTTTTTTAATAATGGGTTTTAAAAATTTTCGTAGATCATGCTCGGTTGATCTTTAACTGTTTGGCTTCATACAGACAGATTTAACATTTTCTATAATTACATTTCTCGTCTTCAGGCTTTTATCAATAAAGAATGGAGCCTATTTATTTCACAAAAGTTTTTTTCTAAATTGCTGGTGATGTATCCAAAGAATCTAAATACTGCAAAAAAAATAAATCAATAATTATCTAAGCCATTCCCAGCACTTACCCCCAATTTTAATTAAGCAACATAACTCAATTCCATCAGCATAGCATAAACATTTGCCAGAAAGAAACTCAACAACAAAAAATTAACAAAACAACTTTTCCTTTAGATAATTATGCCGTATAAAAGTGTAACTAAAATGCATGCGGTCCAAGACTATCACTTTTCCACAAGCAAAGATCATAGTAGCCTTTTCAATAAGAATGTAGCATATGTGCTACATTCGAAGTTCCAATGATTTCTATTTCTAAACATTAAAAGGTTTAAAAACAATCATCAGTGGTGCAGGAATCGGGGTTGTGGTAGACACGGGCTTACAAGCCAAGGTGGCCCATAAATTTGTTTTTATTGATAGCAAAAATGAGCAATAGACAAAAAAGACAAATGTATAGGGCCTGTAAATCAAAGTGACCCCGATCAGTGCCGGAGAGAAGTGGAAAAGTCTACAGGACGTTTTTTTAGTCATCTCTAAAAAGTCTATCGGTTGAATTCAACAACCTCTACTTGAGGTTAAAGGCTTGATACGGCACTTTTGGCACTCGCAATCACACGAAAACTTAGCCATTAACTTTGCTTGCACACAGGCCCATTCCATCCTTGCTACACCACTGACAATCATTCTAGAATATTGAATAAATGAATCAAAATTTTAATGATCTGACTCAATTTTCAAAATGTGTGATTCACATCATCCAAATTTCAAGTTCTGGTAGGTTTCCTCACAAAGCCATATCAAAAATGGGGTAATAGCAAAGTATATTAGTTCTTTTACAATTTCTTTAGCGCTCCACTTCCTCATTGTTACACTAAGTGACGTAAAAAGTACCCCAATTCCACGCGTGTTTGGTTTCTGTGAAGAATTCGTTTATGTTACGATGCAGTCACACTCCCAACTACATAACCATCCTGCGTCACTTTTCCAATGCAAATATTTCCACGCGCCAATTCTCCATTCATTCATAAACGGCCCGCAAAATTAATAGACTGGTATTTATTGCCGCATTGAGCTAATGTTGGCCAACATAACAGTGACCTACAAGTAGCACAAGGTCCCAGACCCACTGCCCTGCACTAGCTCATATAACATACGAAACAAGTACAGAATTTACAGTTCTACGACATAGACACTAGACGCAATTAAATCAATAACTTTAATAACAAAATTGGTGATATTTTCTCGTTAAGTATGGGAAATTAACATAGTTGGACATCTCGAAGTTTATAATTATAAGTTATGCTACTGTTAAACCACACAAATATGAATTCCTGCTCTAAGTATTTGAGGGCAATGAAATACTACTTGCTTTTATTTTGTAACGGTCTGTAATTAATAAAACATGTCTTATTTAAATGTTAGTGTTCACATGTACCAGGAAGCGCGTGGGAGCAGTAAGGTGAAGTTTAATTGGATGCAAAACTGGCTTTAACGACCCCTGAAAGGTTAATAAGCATAAGAGGATGTCAGATGATTTTTTGAATTTAACATTTGTTCATTAATTAAAAGCAAAGGTTCGTTGAGATTATGTTTTTAAAATGTATGGTCTCTTCGAGTAATCAATAATAATCCTTCATAGAAAGGAAGTGTAACGAAAAACTTTTTGTTTTGACTAACCTATAGGTACATTTTGATTTTCATTGTAAAAGTGTAAAAACTATAGCCTTTGCACTTTTTTTTAAAACAGAGCAAATTACTCAAAATAATTGACGAATACGGCCATACTTAATCAATGTTGTGGAGACTTTAATACGTGGTCAAACGACGAACCCGCTTGTATTATTTGCACCCTGAATTATTATGCAATTAATCGCTCAGAGTTCATTTAAATTACATTCCAAAAGTTTTCCTGAAGAATTGAACATGTGAGAAGACTATATAGCCTTTGCGTTTTATTCCGGAAAAATCGAAAAGTTTTTAAACTAAAGCCTAAACACATTTTTACGAGTCATGTTTTGTGTAATTTACTTATAAATTTGAATGTTTAAACATGCTCAAACTTAAGATATTAGTTCAAAATGTTGTTTGTATACCTTAATGGAAATTTTAATGAAACTAAAAAAGTTGAAAATGTGCAAAGACGATAGTTCTAGCTTAATACCCGAGAAATTATCGAAACTTTTTTAAAGTCTTTATCTACTTTAAAAAAGTTTCGATACATTATTTGAATTACTTTAAACTTAAACATGCTAATTATTGATTTTTTTGCAGAATGCATACACAAACGTTAGGTTGGACGCTCCTAGCTTTATTAGGTAGCAGTTCCATATTAAGTACCTTAGCCTATCCCAATCAACCCCTGGACCATTCTTTTGTACCTGCGAGAGGACCTCAATTACCAGCAGAAAGGATAGAAAGAAAATTTGCTGAAAAGCCAAACGCAATCAAAAAAGTAGCTTTAGATGACTTGGACGACATTCAAACTAACCAAATTCAAGACAGCAATGGTGGTGGATTTTCCTGGTCAAACTTATTAGGTAAAAATTTCGAATATATTTTTTCTCTGCAAGATTTTTCAACTGTTAAATTTAAATGGTGCTTGACCAATGATTTCTTCATTAATTTCTTAATCCCAAATTTTTCTCAAAAATATTGTGATTATATTTTTGTCTCTTCTTTACCTTCCAGAATTCACAAGCAATATATTTCAATTTTATTATAGGTATGTTTATGCAAATGATCTTCAACCCTGGCGGTCAACAAGGGCCCAATAAATCCGAAGGCATTGATGATAACGTAGCACCATCCCCATGGGCCAATCTCCTTTCAGTAGGCCTGAAAATCCTTACAGCCATCCTTGGCGGTGGTGGAGCAGCAGGTGGTGATGGCATCGACAAAGTAGACAACGGATCCCCAATGCAGGTTAGTAAGACACCAAAAACAACACATGTACATAAAATTAGAAGATAATTTCACGCAAACTTGGCAGTTTTTGTAAAAAGGAACAAAAAATAACATTTTAACTTAAGATAATTGAGGAATAAGTTTGGAACAAATCGTAAAGAAATCTAATATTCAGATCATAGTTGCGAAATCATATAAACACTGCTTAATGCTTTTAGTTTAGCTAATTTTTATTTATCCTCATGTATATACGGCACTAGTAGTTGCTTGGCTTGCACAGGGCATTTTAGCGGCCGTACTGTCGGCGGTCGTTGGAGCAAGGGATCCAGATCAAGTTAACATGATGGCTAAACAGGCAGGTGAGGTAAGAATTAAACATTATTTGCATATATATTTATTCAAAGGTCTATTTGGCATAATATTAGTAGCTTACATGGGACTGACTTGAGGCAAAAGCAGTATTATAATACCCTATATGCCTGTGGAAAAAAAAAACGCCTGAAATAAAAGGCAGCCCCCCCAAAAGATTTCATTTTGGGGCGCTCCAGAATGTGCTTTTGTTTTTAGACCCGGTCCTAAATTTAATTCTTTAAAAAAACCGCACTAATACTTTTTTTAACAAACATTGGGCTAGCCCTATCACAAAGAAGACCATATTTCAGTAATTTTGTAAATATTTTAACATTTCTTTGAATGAAGAAGCTATTTTGTGAACGAATTTTCAATCCATCTACCTATGTGTAGTCGAAATGGAATTAAAGTTTTGAAAGCGACCTATAATTTTGACAACAAACCGATTTGTAAGATTTTACACTTGGAAATGTTCAAATCTTTTAGACAATCCGTTTTTTATTTTTCCCAAAGTGTACATTTTTAATTTAAAAGCTCATGTGGTATTTAAATTAATTAAAGCACGAGGAAAAATAAACTTTCAGCTGTTAAGTGTAAAATAGAAAACAAAATTGGCCTTTAATTATTTGTTAAGATATTTAAAAACCAACAAAAGCCTTCAAATGCTTCTTCTACGCATTTTCTTTTTTGGGTTTTAAGTTTATCATTGTGGGTCTACTTATTTTTAACACTGTACCTATAAATAAAATGTGCAACACATAATATACAAATAATAAATTCATAGTAAAATGTTGCTTAATAATACATATTTTTCAGTTTATTAACATTGTCGTGAACCTCTTGGACGCCTTGAAGACTTCTTTCTCGCATCGCTCTCTCGCTGCCCGTCATATTGGCAGAAAAGACTCTGTTAGTGATGCTGCAGTAGCTGGTATAGCCATGATGAAGAGTTACATCAGGTCCCTCTCAACAGCAGATTCGCAATGCATGCAGAAATACATGTGCGATGCCAATGTGGAATGTTCATCAGACATTGGATCAAGTTCGTTATTCTGCCATCTTGGAACGTGAGTAATAAATAACTTAGATAAATAAAGATACTACACAAAAATAAAAATAGAGACGAACAGCTGAAATTTGGGCGTTTGCATACACAAGCAAACGTGGGAACATCTCATAAGTAGAGTCTTAAAAAATGTTCCAACAATGAAGTTATCTACTAAATCTTAGGAATGTTATTTCAGCCCAATAATCGACAGTCGAAAGTTGCCATTCATTTTTTTTACGACCCTATTCTATTCCTAAATCTATTTTTGTTTTGTTTCATAGATATGCTACAAGCTTCATGTTAGAAAGATCAACAGGAAGCAATTTTGACGTCCTGTACGAAGCAGGAAGACGTGGAAGATCCGGTGACAATTGCCAACAAGCCTACTTAGAATGCAACGAAGTCTGAATATATAAAATTTAAAACTACAGAATTAGTCCGGAATTTTTTTAAATTACTTAAAAAAAAAACATCCAAGTACCTACCTATCTCTTCTCATCTGTTGAAAATAGCTAGTAGTCGATTTTTCTTATTATTTTTTTTGAACGAGTACTTGGGCAAAACATCACAAAGCATTTATTTATTGCAATTTATTTATTTTTACTTAAAAAATATAGGTTTTAGTTCGATTCGTGGCTTTTATGGCAATAGAACGACGCTCAGGTAAACCAAATGTCAGCGGAACTAATACTAATTTATTTGCTAATGCATCTCCCTTTTAATAGTGATCGGAAAATTAGCAAAAAATTAGTTGTAGATAGATTTTTGTTGGAAAGACGTTAGTATGAACAGGGCCGTGCCTGGGTATATGGCCGCCTGCGTGCCAGTCTGTATGTCCGCCCCCAGGATAACATTAAAAAAAACTACTTTAATTTTTAATGTTTATTATTATACACAGGGCATCAAACCGGGAAAAAAATCAGTTTTTGGTTAACCGAAATCGAGAACGAAAAAAAATATTGGTTTTGTTCCCAAAACCGGTTTCTGAAAAGAAAAACCGGCTAAAAACCGGTTTTATGAGATTTATATGTTTGGATGAAATTTAAGAAAAAAAAATGCACAAAATAAACATTTTTAAAATAAACATTATTAAATATTTTTTAATATTTATTTAAGAATTTCATATCAAAAGGCCTTTTCCCTCCAAAAAGACCCGCCAAAATTTTACATTTTTTGTGTATTACCTTTTTCAGTCTTTGTCGAGTAAATAAACTTTTTATTAAATTTCACCACACGAACACACAACTAAAAGTTTTCAGGAATAAAGCAATTTATTTTTATTCGTTAAATCAGGGGTCGGCGCGACCGTGCACGATCGAGCTGATTTTCGAAAAGCTCCGCCTCCCACCACCCCCTTACGTTCTCACTTCCGCGCGATACCTACAAGCCTCCAGAGTCTATAGACTAATACGACTAATAAGACGAATAAGACCGCTTACGCGACGCCGGTCAATTGAAAAAACTATTTCGGCTCTTCGCTCGTGCAATGTTCGAAAAAATTCGGATTCGCTGCATGACTAGGTATATAAATACTACAACGACATAATCAGTTTTTATACATTTCTTATTTCTGAGAAACTCTTTTTAGATAGATTAGATTAGAGAAACTGTTTTTACTTCGTATCTTAATGAAAACAAACCGATTGTATTTTTGCCCAGTAAACAACTTGTAACGATTTGGCCGCCTCTTAATTTCGGCCGCCTGCGTGCGGTGCACGCAATGAACGCCCGTCAGGCACGGCCCTGAGTATGAATGATGTTTGTAAAACGATGGACGAATGTACAAGATAAAGAAAACATGATATTAAAAATATTCCTTACAATGAAGAATGAATTTGAGCGGATGATTGAAATAATTGATAATTTGTTCATGCTTGTATTTAAAAGATGAGCTTAAACTATGTTATTTATTACTAATAACATTGCCATAGTTTAAGCTAAATCTTACTTAAAAAATGAATGGATATTTAGAATAACCGAAAGTGTGATCAAAGCGTATTTTTTGAATCGTATAGATGTCAATAAAAACTTTCGCTAGTTCTATGAATCCACATATGATGGCTTATCCACAGAAGAAAATGTTTTATTAGTCCTTAAGATGTTATTTATAAATAAAATATTTGAACGATATTTATTTTTATTACTTTTGCCTTTATCTTAATAAGTTCTGCGAGCTATACATTATAAATTCCAAAATCTAAAGTACCCTACGAAAATCGTGTAGACTGCGACCTCTATTGATGTCTTTTTCTACTTATTCTGGTACCAGGAGCTTATAAAGGAGATAACAAGAACTCTCCGACATATGCGATTGTTACAACCAACGTGTTAAAAAGAGATAAACAAAGTCTTGCATTTCTTAACTAGATATAAGTATCAACGTCCGATAATAAATCTATCTCCTTCTAACTCATCTACAATGTAGCGTACATCTGATGTCCGTATTTTAGCATGCTTACATTCATTCAACCAAAACAGCTGATCATAAATGAATTTAAAAAGGTAAATTTTGGCCTTAATAGCGTCATTCAGAGTAAAATAAGATATGTTTGCCTCATAAACTTAAATGTTCTTTCAATAAATGCAAAATTCAAAACATAAATTGAGGAAAGTTCAACAACACAAAACACGCGGTAATTTCAAAAATTATAAACTATTTACGACTTTTCTCATATCTTCGACCATATTTTAAATAACAAATATTTACCCTCACTTGGTTGAAATAATGATTAAACATTTTTAATAAAACGTGTGAATGGAATTTTATGCCATTTTCTTAATTTTACAATATTTTGGAAAATTTTGCAATTGTCTTTATATTATCTTAACCTTTTAAAGACACCCTTAATGATGCATTTCCAGCTAAAGTTTGCTCAAAAAGGCCTAAAACAGCACTTCAAAGTTTTCAAAAACGTTACAAGTGTATAATAACCTTGCATTTTTTTTTTGACTAAAATTTAAAGTTTTGCAATGGTCTCCATATTTTCTAAAAATCCTCAAAACACCATAAACAATGCATTTTCAGCTTAAGTTTGTTCAAAAACTGCCTCAATTTTTTTTACAGCTCATCAAAATGTTTAAAAATATTTCAAGGGTATAAACTTGCATTTTTATTTAACAAAAATTCAAAAGTTTTGCCATATTTCCTTTAAATTTAATTTACATTTTATACTTAACTTTTGTACGATATTTGTGTTTTTTCTCCAGTGTTATAAATTCTAAAATCGTGTAGGCTGCGACACCTATTAGTAGCATTTTCTACTTGTATTGTTTGGAACAGGAGCACATGAGGAGGTGACAAAAAAGCTACGACATATGCGGCTATTACAACTGACGTGTTAAAAAGAGACAAACAGCACCTTGCATTTCTGAACTAGATATAAGCACCAACGTCCGATACAAAATCTATCTCCTTCTAACTCATAATCATTGTTGCGTACATTTGATGTCCGTATATTAGCATGTTTACATTCATTCAACAATAACAGCTGATCGTAAATGATTTTAAAAGTTAAATTTTAGCCTTAATATCGTCAATCAGGGTGAAATAAGAAATATTTGCCTTATAAACTCACTTCAATAAATGCAAAATTCAAAACATACATTGACAAAAAATCAGCATTACAAAACACGCGGTAATTTCAAAAATTAAAAACTACACATACGTTTTGCATACCTTCGAATATATATTAAATAACAATTATTTACCCTCAGTTGGTTGAAATAATGATTAAAAAGTTTTTAATAAAACGGGTGAATGGAATTTAATGTCATTTTCTTAAATTTACAATATTTTGGCTAGTCTTTGGGAAACATTTAGCAATGGTTTCCATGTTTTCTAAAAATCTTAAGAGCACCATAAGCAATGCATTTTCACATTTAGTTTGTTCAAAAACAGCCTGAAACATGTTTTTATAGCTCTTCAAAGTTTATTTCACTGTACTTTGTCTAAATTACTATAATATAAAACTTTTATTGAAATTGGAAAGGTACTTAGTGCAAGGACCTAGCAGTTTTTTCGATAACACAACACAATTTTCTTATAAGATAAGTGTATACACAATTGTTAAATAAGCCCCACAAAAACGTGCTT
Organism: Elmis aenea; assembly: GCA_947652605.1. Lineage (NCBI taxonomy): Eukaryota > Metazoa > Arthropoda > Insecta > Coleoptera > Elmidae > Elmis > Elmis aenea. The sequence continues at coordinate 732,903 of OX393581.1, read as the reverse complement.
CAACTACAAGACAATAACTCTGCAATATACCATATCATCCACTTATTTAAGCTAAAATTTGTCACGCCAGCAAGTAAAGAGCGGTAAACACACAGTAAATGCACGATATTAAAATTAAACACAATCAAAACGGTAAGAAAAACGCGTTATCCGTTATTTTGCTTATAAAAGTACTGAAACATTACAAAAAGATTTAGTTGTGGACATAGTTTTTAACGAATATTATAATGCCATCAGGAGCTATATCATCAATTTTAAGAACTGCAGGAAGTCATGGAGTTGGAACCATGGCGAAGGGTTCATTGTTGGATCGTGTTCATTATAGTGGTGCATCTGGTGGAGCTTATCTTGAACACAGTAGTTATGGGGGTAATTCGTAAGTAAACTGTCTTTTTTTACTAGCTTTTATTGTTCAATACAAATTTAAGACTTAAAATTACAAAAATTCGGCAATGCACAAGGGATCAGTGCGATTCCTCTATTGAAAGAAATTGATACCTAATGGACTTTTCATTTTTGTCATCCCCTTAGCTTTATATATGTTAAAACCTTTTTTACCAAACGTGGTGAATTTCTTTTTTAGATACCATGGAGGTGGTGGAGGAAAACATGGCATAGCACTATCAGCACTGACTCTATTAGCATTCTTATTTTTTCTCAACATTCTCCAGAACTGTATTCAAGAACACATCGAAACAATGAGCCCTCCTCCTCCAGTTGTGGTAATGACAGGACTGGGAAAAGAGCCAGAAATACGAGCTCAAGAAAAAGTTCAAGACACCGAAACAGCTTTTCCAGAAGATGCAGAAGCACAATCGAGAAATGGAGTAATGTACCAAGGAACTGCTAGTGTCGTGACACCCAGATCGCAAGAGTACTCAGTAAAAAAAGGGATTATCACCAAAGTTCCTTAAATTAAACGGCACTCTAGGCCCAATTGCATATATATATTAAAGCAACACTGGTGTTAAAATACAAGTTAATCCCTAAAATTAGGCAATATCAGTGCCAACTATGCTGCGATTTTGCCTAATTCTAGGGTTAGCGCGGTGTAATCCCAGATTTATGCTTTATGCAATCGGACCATTGGTGTTCCTAGGAATTATTTATTTTAAAGCCAAATTTGAGCATTTTCCACACTCAGCTTGTTGTAATTGACTTTTTTTCTCGTCATTTCGTGTACATTAAATAAATGAGACAAAAAATAAAAAATTGTTCAACATTTTTAGCGAAAGACCAAGGGTAAACTTTTCCTGTAATAGATAAATAACTGGACATTTTTTTGTTTTCGCCAATACGGGTAGAAAAATTAAGTCAATTACAATTACCTACTACAAGAGGACTCCAAAAATCTCAAAAAACTTCTGATAAGGGTTGTTCCACCTATATTTTAACGAAAATAATATAGTACAAAACCTGCATTAAAAAATTATTGATGACAAAGTTTAAAATAAAAAATGCTTCACTGAAATTATTTATTTCAAAAAGTACTACAAATAAAACCATATACTTTAATGCACAAATTTAAAAAATTTACAGTTTCAAAATATGAGTAATTAAAAAGTTCTTAAATAACTGCAAACTTACAACTATAAAGGAACAATAACTCTAAAATGTGCAGATTAAAAGTAATCACTGTTATTCAACTAAAATTGCTACATAAAACAATCATAAAATTGTTTAGACATATGTACATTTTGGCTCACGAATAAACCAAGGACTGTCATCTTTTCTAATTCTACACAAATAATTTCTGGCAGTTGCCACAAATTAACTCTCATTTTTCTAAATAAGTTAAATGAAACAATAATTAAATTTGAAGACATCACCACAACTAACACAACTGTCTGCACAGCCATTTTTCATCAAATGGTGATTAATTTAATACCACAATTTAAATAAATACTATCGACCCTTTTTTTAATTTAAAAAAAAATTGCCCCTGAAGATTTCAAAAAAATAATGCTACAAAAACAACTAAATAAAATCATTTTTACACATTCCTTAAGTCATGAAACATATTTTATACTACATTGTAACTATTGGTGTGGGCAACCTATAATTCACATATGCCCAAATTGTTTTTACCCAAGCTAACAAAATGGCAGTTCTTGAACTTTCAATAAATTCGCATTACGATGAATCACAATTTTTCAAAATTTCGCACCTTAAACACCAGTCAAAATAATTTATTTGACAGCCCTGTTTTTATAAAACACCAACATAAATACATTTTCACATAACCGAGCCGTGTCGAATAATTCCAATATATTTCATTAACATTAATACAAAATATTAATCAATATTTAAAACGGAAAGTGCCGTGCTGTCTTTTAATAACGCCCCACTCGTTCGATATACTTGGTCTGTGTGAGTGCCCCACCCCCCATGGTAGGATCCATCATGCGATCCCAATCAGTCTGTCCAACTACAAATCCGATAGCCCTCATTTTCTCCTGTTGTTTTCGTTCCTCCAGGTCGGCCCAGCGAACCTGCACAAATTTAAAACAACACACATCAATATTGCATACAACAGATTGAATAAAAATACAAAAAATATTTTAATTTGCTTTCCAATTACGAGTTTAGCAGAGACACACTTTATTTAAATAAAAAAGTGTTTTTGATAGATTTAACTTTCATTACCCTTTTCTGTCCTGGTTTGGTGGAGGCTGATTGGACCCACTCGTTATCCAATTGCAAGTAGTCCTCCATGGTTCTAGACGGTCTAAGCGGTTTGTTTGTTCCATCGAGCTTGGCTATAACACACAAAACAATACGTACATCCCATAACTGCCTCCAACACCAATTTCTACAATACTTAACAAATCATATTTAAAAATACCTAGAACAGTTTTAAATATACAAGGCAAATTCAATGGGGGGGGGGACAAAAGTCCCCTTTTCAAATTTTTATGGGTGGATTTTAGTCAAAAGTTCATTAGAGGACAACAAAAGCCCTCTTTTTTTAGTTTTTAAGTCATACGTTCTTTTGGGGGCACCAAATACATCTTTTTGTAATTTTATGGGTAGTTATCAAGTCATAACTTCGATTGTGGAAACAAGTCCCCATTTTTTATTTTCAGGGGCAGCGTTAATGTCTAGCATCCACCCAAAACGCAACCTTCATTGTCAAAAATACCGACCGACACCATATTGTCACTAACGTTCAAAACAGCGCATCACTCATAAATAAACAAGTAAAAGAATGCAGTAATGTATCAATTATAACAAAAATGTGTCATAAAAATGGATATTATCACTTAAAAAAAAACAAATTATAAAAATAGACAATCACTTTAACACTTAAATATATAAACCATCAAAAGAGATGGTGTCACTATTTAAGAGATATTTAGTAAGGCAGTACAAACAGAAGCAATAAATATATACAGGGCAGTCCACTTATGGTTAATTCGAGGGCAATTTATATCTACATAAATGGCACACGCGAAAACGGTTTTATCATTTTATTTTCAGAAAAACGCACGTAAAACATCACCAATATTTTTTGCAAGATTAACGCACCTTTAAAACAATTGATATTTCATACGCAATCTTTTATTTTGATATAAAATTATTCTAGCATCGTACAATGAAATAAATACAATTAAAAATTAAATATACACCAATCAACTTACCAAGATTGTCGTTAGAATAGTCGAACTTGTCCCATTTGCTTGTTAACAATTGTTCCTGAAGGAATTCTCTCTGTTTAGATTTTATATTTAAGACGAAAAAAATTACACATAAATTTGGCAGATGGATTCCACCAACAAGTTATTAAATATAATCCTTGGACGTGCAGAATCTAGATACTAATAGAGATTGACACACCACAGTGTAAAATAATGTTACGAATGAATTAACAAACAACCACTACAGAGCAATGTGTTATGATGCGTTTTTGTTGTGTGTTTTAAAAAACAAATGCTTTACCAGAGTACGCACACAAACGAAACAAAACACACTAATAATCTTTAAAGAAAAAATTACAAACTGCTTTACAAATCGAAGTTTTGGAGTTTTTTTTATGTATTTATTCAATTTGGAATTAACTAAATTGGGATTAATAAATTAACATAAAAATTGTGTTAAGAAGTTTATTTTAATGAATTTTGACACTTGGGGCTTAATTTCAATCCTACCTAATCTCAAAATAAAAATGACATCAATTTTTCATCGACCTTAAAACACGACAGCCTTTAACACACAAAAATTAAGTAAGTTTGTGATTCCACAATAAAATTAAAATAAAGACAAAAATGTATCATGATATTTCACACACCAAAACAATATGTACTCTGGTAATGAGTAATTTTATTAAAAGAAAATGTAAAAACACCACAGCAGTTACATTTTCCAATATTTGTATTTAATTTTGTTTCTTACCTCCTCTCTTTCCTTCTCATTATCGCTAGCAGGTGAATTAATTTCTTCCATTTCAACCTCGGAAATAGAACCGGACTGTATTAAACTTGTTGCATCTAACACAGGGTGATGCTGGGGTGTCGTTTCCCAGCCTGCTACGATCCTGTCGATTTCAATTTCGGATCTGCCGTGTATATTACGTTTCGTACAAGTGCCAACGTCCAAATCTAATTGGCAGATGTACACCTAAAAGTTAAAGTAGATTAAGACTCGTTCTCGTTTGAGTTTCGAGTCGTCACTTATAAATTAATACAGGGCGTTGAAGACTTATACAGCTCAATTTTGAGATCTCGCTAGATTCAAGGGCTTAAAAATTAACTGTGTTTACCTGAAAACCATTTTGTTTCGCGAAACTCCACATCTCACCGAAATATTTAACCTTATCGTTGACGTTATCGACTATAATAAAATTGAAAAATCCGTCGGTCACAGTTTTTTTAAACGCCTTCATGAGACTCTGCCTGTATGAGGCCTCCATGCACTCTTCGTACTCGTATTCCATTTCCTTGACTTTCATTCGCCTCCCATCTTCAATGACTTCCTTTTCCTGTTCAACCATGAAGTAATCGTCCAAGGATAATATTCGTGGGGCTGAACCACCATTTTCAACCTGCACGAACCAAGATGTTAAACAAAAATAACATTAAAATTAGTAAAGTTTACCTCCTTATCTTTAATAAGTTTAGCGAGAAATGTTTTACCACTTCCTGGGGGTCCCCTTAAAACTATAACAATCCTAGGGGGCCTACTAAATCTACCTGGAGGCAAAAAAATGTCCTCTATCAACGTCACGCTTGGTTTAACAGAGGCATTAGCACCAGCAGTTGGAGGCACGTCTTCAAAACTCTTCCCTCCAAATCGAACTTCTTCGCTTTTTGGTTGAAAACTGTCCCTTTCATTGTACAGTTTCCTATCTTCGTCCTGTCTCCTATCTCCGAACAAACGCCCCCTATTATGCTTCTCGTTATATTCACCAAATTCTCGTTCAGGCCTCCTGTGGTCTTCGAAACGTCTCTGATCATCAAAGCTCCTTTTGGATTCATCAATCGTACGTCTGTCTTCATGGCGATTGTCATAAGACCTGCGGCTCTCAAAAAATGGTTCACCCTCGAACTGACGTCGGTCATACGATCGACGTTCTTCGTACTTCCTGTAGTTATCGTGCAACTGTCTTCTTGGCTCGAATGTGTCTTTAATGGGGTACCTACGGAGATGTTGAGGCTCGATCGTTCTCGCAATTACAGGATCGAATTCCGGATAAAACTTGACAGATTCAGTCAACCATTTCGGACGTTGAGGAAGTGGTATGCGATTTAGCGGTTTGTGGCGATAATCGTAAGCTTGTAATGGTTCTACCGTGACGTCAAACTCATCTGAAATGGTTAAAAAAATTAAATTAATATTTTGCAACCGGAAACAACACTTCTTACTTTGTTTGAGAGGTTTGTGATCGTAATCAGTTACAATTTCCGGCTTCCACATGCTTAACTCTTCTTGTACCGAATGAAGGGACTCATCGATGTTTTCTTTGTTTTCGTTACAAAACCTACCAACACTGGGGCCCTGACTGTTATCGTTGGTGCCCCACTCGTCAACTGCATCAAAATTTTGCCTATCATCCTGATCAACAACATTACTGTACGAGTCTTCAACATTAAACTCCCTGTTTCTCTCGTCATAATCCCCATCAAAATTATTAAAATCGTTGTTAAAATTGTCATGACCAAAAGCATTGGGGTCTTTCGTGAAATTATTTGGACCTCGATCAAAACCACCACGAAAACTGTCAGATGTTCGGCCAGAATTTGTATTAAAATTATCTAAAGCATCTGGTCGACCTCGAGCTCCATCAAAGTGTCCTTTATTAAAATGCTCTGGGCCCCTACCAAACTTATCTGCACCTCCAACACTATTACCATCGCCCTGCTTAAAATTTCTTCTACCATAGTCATCAGAAATATCTTGATTGTCTCTGCCACTACCAAAGTCTTCACCAAAATCATCTTCTCCAAAGTTATTAGCTCCTTGATTAAAATTGTCTCTCCTTCTGTCTTCCTGTCCAAACCTCCTTTCAAATTCGTGAGGACCACGAGACTGATTTTTCCTTCCAGAGCCAGCAGGTTCCCTTTCAAAATTTGCAGGTTCCCTTTCAAAATTTGCAGGTTCTCTATTAAAATTATTGGGGCCTTTTCCAAAATCATCAGGACCTTCTCTTCTACCAAAATCGTTTGGCCTGTAACCTTTAGAATTATCGAAAACACTCAGTTTCCTATCATATCCTTCTGGTCGTCTGTTAAACTCGTTGGGACCTCCACCAAAGTTACCACCACGGCTCGAATTGTCGAACTCTCTAAAATTGGCATCATCTGTTTCATCATGGTCTTCAAAATTTTCATTAAACTCGTGCCCATATCTCTTGCTTTTGGCAAATCTATCTTGCGTACCGACGGGCTGATAATTCCCACCCCTTATGTCTTCACTTTGCGGCATTCTACCGTAACGATCACGTCCGTACTCACCACCAAAACTACTTCTAGTCTGGTCATCAATATTAACAACATTTTCACCATATTGGCGGTTATCGTTTCTATTAAAATTCTGTACCGGATAATCATCATACTCCTGGTTTGAATAATCGTGTCCTGACTGATTAAAACTGTTTCCAGTGTTGCTTTCATCATCTTTTGGTAATGCATCAGAATTTAATTGACCAACATTCTGCTTCTGAGATACTATCGATAACATACTTAAGAGTTTTTGATCACCCAGTATACTATTAATACCGCGGGATATAGCATCAAAATCAGGACCTTTTTTATCCAAATTTGTTTCGTCATCTTTTGGTAGCTTTTGTTTTTCATCTGTAACTAAATCCAGTCCGGGTATACCTCCAGTAGATGTTGATTGTAGAAAACCAACTTCAAAACCTTCTTCAGGCGCAATTTCACTTGCAGAATCTATTGAAGCACCGATTTGTGATCTTTTAAAGTCAAGAGGGTCATTGTTTAAATTTGGTGGAGGTCTGGAGAAAGCAGCGTCGGGTTTATTCAATTCGATCAAAGGTTTTTTACCCATTAAAGGATTTCCGGTAGCATAAGGAGAATTTTGAGTAAAACTTTTTGAGATTTCTGGGTTCATGATATTTTTTTGGCTTGAAATGGAAGAGTTATTAGCAGACTGGCCTAAAGCTGCTGGTTTACTATTTGCAGCTTCTTTATCGGAATGGGGTGAACTGCCTGATAAGCCCAAACGTTTCCTTCTCATTTGTTCTCTTCGATCCAACAACTGTGCCCTCCAAGTTTCCCATTTTTTCTCATACTCCTTGTACTGGACTTTATCTGGATGGTTGGCATTTTGCTCTTTCCACTTTTGAAATTGTGCTTCCCAATCTGCAAATTGCTTATCAAACTTCTTCTCGGCTTCTGTAAGTTCCTCAGGGTTATTCTTCGAGGCACCCTGGGCTTGTGTTTGAGGAGTTGATGGTTTTTCTGCATTCCATTGCTGATTTTGCTGCAGCCATCCGTCACCCCTGGCATTTTGATCAAACTTATTTCTTTTGGGATCACTGTAATTCTCTGAGTGACTAAACTGCCTTTTATTTCCGAACAGGGGGTTAAAATGGACACCAGAATCAGGTTTTGGAACATTCAAATTCATCAAAGTAGGTGGTGCTTGATTAACGGTTCCTTGACCAGGCTGATTGTTAAAATTTCTTTGACCACGGGTCTGCCAATTCGCAGTGTTCCGACCTTGATTCTGATATTGATTATCTGAACTGAATTCATTAGTTCTTTGTGTGTGAACGGTCTGATTAGGAGGTGGATTTTCTATCAATGGTTTTTTAATAGGAAAAGTGTAACTGTTTTGAAATTGAGTTGGTGGTAAGCTGCTCGTGTTGGGTACAGTATTGTAATTAATAGCTTGGGTTGGCGGTGCAGTCGTGTAGCCCGGATAAGATGACAGCAAAGCTTGTCCTACAGGAGGTTCACCAGGTGGTAATGGTGGTTTAGCTTCCATAGGCAAGGGTGGAGGTGCTGTTACGTTTGGTAATGCGGCTGGAAGAGGGGGCTGCACAGCCGTTACACCCATAGCACTGAGCGATTTCTGATACTATAAAAGAAATTTTGCTTCAGTAATGGTTTTTTTTTTTTTTTTGAGTGGTAACATACCTGGGCCCCATACTGTTGCTGCCATTGCTGAAACTGCTGTTGCCATTGTGCCCATTGCTGCCAATTTTGCTGCTGCATCTGTGCCCATTGTTCTGGGGTATACTGTGTCCCTGGGGGCAACACTGTTGGAGCAGGATTAATAACAGCAGCCGCAGGGTTCAACATGGTCCCTGGTAAAGTAGTTGCGACCACTGATGGCTGTGGAGCCGCTGCTCCTGGCCAATGAGACCACGACATACTCCTAAAAAGCCACCTTTTCTTTACAAAAACAACAAAAATTAATAGTCCACCTTTATTTAAATGTAAGCCAACCTACCTGGCCGTAAAAACCAATCAATCAGTATTTCTTCACTGCAATACTATCTTCCCATACACTTAATGGCAAAAATGATTAATAATGTTAATAAAACACCTAAATTGACAAAATGATATATTCAAACAAGTAATGAAGATTCAAAGATATATTAAACATCGTAAACAACTACAAATTAAAATTAATTGCTAAATAAAACAATCTAAATTTAAATATATATTAGATATATCGATATAAACACAAATATGATTAGTCTGACTGTTTAAAATAAATCAAATTACGATTTATATAACAAAATGTGATGTTAACAGTAAAAATAACATCATGATCCACCAATTTCAAGCAGTAACACATAATGTGCACTGCCATAAAAGATATTCTAAAGGATACAAAAGGATAAGGATTTATTAATGAGTTTTTCTTTCACTACAAAAATTGTAATGTCAACGGATAGGTCCAAATGGACCTCGAAAAATTCAGACATGCATATAACAATGTTTTTCGTTTCTTAGAAACTACTAAGCAGCGCAACACCAATTAAGAAAAACGGGTGTTGACCAAAATACGTTTTACACAAGTCGAGTCACCATTTTTGTAAGTGATAATCATGAGAAACATTTTACCGTAAATTCTGTCGGATATAATACGTTTCAACAAGACGCAAGTCTGCAGTACAACAGCATATAAAGAAAATATAGTTAAAGCTGTAGTAACGCTGAACTATCATTATTTATAAAGGTAACAACCACAAATATATAAATGGAAGCAAATACCCATAACTGTTACTTTTTACAGGGCACTTAGTCGCACAAAAATTATTCAAGGTATCTTATATAATAATGGCAATTTAAAAGCACGAAAATCTTAACGTTGAGTGGAAATTTAATAAATATTTCACCTATTTAACTCACCTAAGAGGTAACAGCAAATACTCAAAGACTACCTTCGACTTCTTCGTAAACTGCAAGCAAAACGTGCAATGTAAATGTTAGATTACTTGATGTATTAAGAGCTTATTACCCGTTAATTAAACTGATATAACAATTATTTTATAATCTTAAAAACATAAACGTCCTCCATTTTCACAATGATCGATAATACAGTCACAAAGATGCTGCCAACAACTAATAACATGAGAAAATTTAAAGTAACCTATCAAAGTTCTGTAGGTTATGTTATTGTTTGACACTAGTGAGTTTATAAATATAGTCAGAGAAAATGAACGTAATAACTAAGTATAATGTCTTATTTACTAAATTAAATCATGTGGCAAGGTTCTGTAGTGCAAGCACACCAGAAAAAATAAAAAATCTGCTTACCAAATCAAAGGTTGTCGTTTTTATGAAAGGTGTACCTGAGCAGCCTCGATGTGGTTTTAGTAATGCAGTAGTACAAATTTTACGAATGCATGGTGTTAATTATGAAGCTCACGATGTTTTACAAGATGAAAAATTAAGACAAGGTATGTATCAGTGATTGTGCTATTAAATTGTTAAATTGTCGCTCCTGCTTAGGAATCAAGGATTTTTCTAACTGGCCGACAATACCACAAGTCTATTTGGATGGAGAATTTATTGGGGGTTGTGATATTTTGTTGCAATTGCATCAGTCAGGAGATCTCATACAAGAACTACAAAAAGTTGGAATTAAAAGTGCATTACTAGACAAAAAAGAAGAAAAACAAGCAGACAAGTAACTTTTTATTAAGCTAAGATATGTACAGAGTTTAGTTATATATAATTAATAATAAATTATTAAAATTATTTATTAAGCAGCAGTTTGATTTTTGTTATAGCATCGTTTTCATTATTTACATTTAACGCTGCAAAAGTTTTCGTTGTAAATTCTTTGGAAGGGTTTGCTCTATAAACATGTTGTAAACCCAACCAAAATAAATCGTTTGTAGAATCATCCACCTTTCTTGATTCCTTTTTTGTATCCTCACCTTTCGATGTATCATCTACAATTAATTAACAATTTATTAATCGCACGCTGCTCTCGATCTTGCTCATACCCAAATAAAATACATGGTATTTTATAATTATTTGTGGAGTTTCTGAAGATATACTTTCCAAAAAACTATTTAATTCATCTTCCAGTTTCTTAAAATTGTTCTCAGCATTTATTTCAACACTGAAAAGCTTATTTTTACTGCAAATTTTGTTTTCTAAAAATGTTTTGCAGTCAGTACTTGTTGTAATGTACTCGTATTTTCTCCAAAAATTAACTGTGTCGCACATTTTCATGTAAATTTCAAAATCGTGCCTAAAGTTATTTGAAAAAGTGCAGTTAAACAACATATCTGGAGTTAATAAATTCACAATCGGTCCAATTAAAAGTACTAGAAAGATTTTAAATCGGATGAATTTTTTGTTTGAAAAAGAAATAAATTAATACAAACATCTCATTCTGCTCTCATTGAAACCTTTCTGTTCCAGAATAATATATATTTCTGTCTCTTCATCCCAATTTTCTGCTAATTTATACAAATCAATGATGAGTTTTACTGCCGTTTTAACATTTACTAAAACATTATTCTCCAAAAAATCCATTTGGTACTGATAACTGTGAAGATCTTAAATCATTCTCTTTTTATCCAATGTCTTAAAGCAATAATGTTTTGCTTATTTTTAGAAATCTTGGGTAAAAAAACCAACAATTATAATAAAGAAATAAATTACAGTGTACTTTTGTCTGTACATCTGTTTGTGCAGTAGTTCAATTATGTGTTGTTGTGATGTGTTATTTTTATTTTATTGTAGAGTTTCGTCTTAATGATTAAATTGATATGAGGTAAAAATTATTCAGCATATTTTGGAATATTTACTTTAATTTTAGTGAGATTATCATGACAGCAATGTTATCAAAATTAGTGCATTTGATGCTTAGTAGTTCTACTGTTACTTTTTGATTCCTTTAGTCCAGGGTTACTTTTAAGTGTAATAACATAATAATCTGAAATTTTGTACTTAACAGTTTATTTATTTCGCTTATAATTTATAAATCAACGTCTTAAGTGTTCGTACTGTGGCAGTAAAAGTGTTTTAATTTTTATTGTTATTCCTGTAGCACTAAAGAAATGCCACCTGTAAGTTCCTTAGTATTGACCTTATGGAATGTTATTATTTAGACAAAAACAATTTTTTACCTTGAAATTATTTAAAATTAATATATGGCCATTTGATGGAACATTTCATAACCTAAAAACAGCTTGCATACATGGAAATTCCAAACGTTTTTATGTCAATATAACGTGTACAACTACTGTCAGAAATAGATATGTGATATCAAAAAATACAAACGAATACATAATGGCAGACAAAAATAATAAATTACTTTCCACACCAGAGACATCTCGTTGCATTAACCGTGGCAGGAGTGGTGGCCCTAGCAGCAATAATCTACCGGGCATCGTTAAGGGAAAGAACAGTGGCAAAGGAAGACGTAAGGAAAGTATCCAAACCAATAGTATGACAAATGTTACTGTACCGAAAGAAGGAAGTGTGACTCGTAACAGTTTTAATATACCACCTGTTGCCTCTATACGAAGAGATAAAGCAATAAACGTTCAAAATAATACACGTTATGATTATAACAATTATGTTGGCCAATGTAATCCAAATGTTGCAAGTGCTGCGTCTGCTTATAACCATTTATTTATGCCTATTAATCATATTCCCATGCAATTACCTCAAGCTGCTACGTACCATTCCTTCTCAAGTACAGTGTCTCAACAACAAAGTTTTAATAACTTGTACTTATATCATAATCCGAGTACACGTGGGTTTTATAAAAACGATCTTGTATGCAGGTCAAATTCTTCAGATTCTCGCAATAGAAAAAGAAATGGTGAGTAAAGTAATATTAAATAAATTGGTTGTCTTGTTATAAAATTTCATCAACTAATGTGTAATGTAGCTGTGGAACGGGACAGGCGAGTAGCTAAATCGCTGCGAACATGGGAACTCACCAAATATGGACAGAAGCTACAAAAAAACCAAGAAACATCGGGATTACTTTTCACCGTTATGTCGTTCAATGTCTTAGCTCAAGATTTACTAAATGAACATGTATATCTGTACAAAGACCATGATTCAGAAGCTCTATCGTGGGAAAATCGCTTTTTAAATTTGATGACAGAAATAAAACAACAGGCAGCCGAAGTAAAATAATGAGTTTAGCATAACGGCAAAATTTTTAAAATTAATTTACAGATACTTTGCTTGCAAGAAGTTCAGCAGTCACATTTAGGCGAATATATTACTGCATTAAGACGTTTAGGTACATTCACAAACAATTTTTTCAATAAGCGCTTGTTTAATGGTAAATTTTTGTATGCAGGGTATGATTTAATATACAAAAAACGTACAAGCGAGAGAACTGATGGCTGTGCTATTTTTTATAAAGTTTCTGTTTTACATTTGGTGGAATACACGACTGTGGAATTTAATCAGCCCCGGGTGCCAGTTCTCGATCGAGAAAACGTTGCGATTATAGCTAGATTTGCACCTAAAGACCGTCCCCAGACAGAATTTGTAATAGCCACGACCCATTTGCTTTACAATCCGAGACGGGAAGACGTGAGGCTAGCTCAGACGCAAGTCCTGCTTGCTGAAATAGATCGGATCGCTTTCCACAAACCGATAAGGTACGAAATCATATTGGGGTCGTTCTGTCTTATGTAATGATGTATTTTTAGTGGCCCCCGCAAATATGTTCCAATTATCTTGACGGGCGATTTTAATTCCCAACCGAACTCACCGTTACACCAGCTAATAACAACGGAATACTTGCAGTACGAAAATTTAGCTAAGCGGAGTTTATTTAAGACCAATTCGATGTACAATGCAACTAATATGATGGGCGATTTAACTGGGAAATTTCTTTTGCCCCCGTATATGAGGATAACAGGTAAAATAATAGTCTCTGCTTAGGTATTTGTGTTTTTAATATTTTGTACACTAGATAACTGCCAGCATGCCGATTTGGTGGAGAAACGAGTTATCAATAACATCAGTCGACAGGAAGAAATGGAGATTATTCAACTGCATCATACAGAAAGGAAAAATAGGTCTAAAAAAAATTTTACAGACAATCCAAAACAGTTTGCCAGTGGAGCTTTGTCCCATAATCTTGCGTTACAGTCTGTGTTTCTGCATAGATTAGAGAATGACGTAGAAGCAACAACATATCAAGATAAATGGATTACAGTGGATTATATCTTTTACAGGTAAGCTTTAAAATATATTTATTTTGCAGACCTCATAAGCAGAGTTCAACCCAGCACTATTAACTTTTTTATAATCCTTTGAAAATAAATAGGGCCCTGGTATGATTGTAACATCACAGTAGACGCTGCAAATTGCTTATCTATTGTTTTGTGTATCTCTCATTTGTTATTCGATTTTGAAAATTGTATTTTACAGCGGTCAGAGGGAAGAACAGGGAGTATTTCTTGAAAATAAATTAAAACTCGTCGCTCGCTACACCATACCTACCCGGCAACAACTGGACCAAGTTAGAATTCCTAATTTTGCCCTAGGATCTGATCACTTGTCGCTTATTGCAAAGTTTAAGTTGTTATACAATTGAACCTTATTAAAGTTTTTTCGTTATTTTTATTAGTAAGAGTTGCTAATGCTTTATTTCCAATACGAGTCTTATTTGTCTTAAAAAATTACCAATATTTTAAGTTTAAAGTTTAAATGATGACGAAAGGCTGTAGTAATACTTGCTTTTATTTTCCCACTGTGCGACAATAGGATTTTTTTTACATTTTGGTTAACATCTACTAGCAAAAGTTTTAAATGCAGTCTTTAAAAAACATTTTTAAAGCCATCCCTGGTTTTTTTTGACTACAAGAAGTTTACCATTAGTTGTTTTCTTTCTATAATTGCATAAATTTTTTACTTTGAACTGAAGCTAATCTGTTCCGTATCTAGAAGTGGCCGATAATTGCCTATCTGGTCTTTGATTCTTAATTCGGCACTAAAAACTGTTACAGTTGCTCAAATTTTATTTAAACATTTTTTAAAGCAATACGTTTTTGTAATAAAAGCATTGTGGGAGTCCTTTCACATGAGCCTTAACGTTTTATATCTTTCACAGATTATACAATTTAGAAATTATATGTAGATGAACTTTTATTTTTCGTTTAACAAGTTTTCAACCAAAGTGTGATGTGTTTCGTTATTTAGTTTTAATTTGTGTAAATTAAAATTAATGCCATTATCAAATTATTTATGTTTGTGATGCAATATTGTATGAGATCGATTTTGTGTGTATCATGTAACAATTGTATGTTTATACTGTTGCCGATGTGTAAAGTTTATTCTAATAGAAATCTACTTATAATCGATTGTATTTGTTTGAATAATTAAGCATTTTTTTCCTTGAAGTTGCGATTTTCGAACGGGACTCCGTGGAGTCCTGTAGCTTTTACAACATTTCCAGGGCGTATGAGAGACTGCAAAAAAATTAATGATGTATGTACGGTGAGCACAAAATTTACAAATCGAAAAAAAATAACATCCACTTATCCTCCTAAATTATTTTTTACACACAAAATTTGTATTCGTTGTTTCAAAATACTTGTAAGATGGCTCATACCTCACACAAATTTGATAGGCTATTAGGGCCTCGTTAACCTTGAAGCAAGTCAAGTGCTCCCCAGTCAAAAAATATATACGTCTGCTGATTTGCAACCTGATTTAAAGAGCTAAAATCCTACTTGCAAGTAAGTTTGTCATTTGCCATAATCAAATAACTTCAATCAAAACGATTATTAACTGAAAAGCGTCTAAACCCAGTGCTAACAATTTTTTTAAGCTTCTACAACCGCTCTAACAACTGCATTCGCTCTAGCTAACAGCCAATTAGGCCTACGACTGAAACAAAACAACATTGTGACTGAAACAGAACAGCATCGCGACTGAAACAAAAAAAGAAAAAAAACAGCACCTCGGTTATTTTATATTAAAAGCAACTAAGTGAGGTGAAATAATTTTATTGAACAACATAAATTTTTAAACAGAACACTAGAGACTATAAATATTAGCACAAAACAATCAACATATTATACAAGATGCATGGAATAAATAACTGTCCAACTAGCACTACTATCTACAATTAATTCTTTAAATATATTATATATAATTCAATTATTGTGAAAATTAAATAGAGCCACGTGTTCGTATAGTTATATAAATATCACAGAATTCGGTGTTTATTCCCTGCGCACACTTTAAGAGAACTATCAGCGAATAACTGGCTTCAAAACAGTTCACAAACCGCACCAGCTTTAAATCTAGAGATTAAACTATTACGAGGAGAGACGTCAAATAGAGTTGATAACTGTAGTTCGGTCCCTAATCGAAGCGGCTTAATTTCGTCGAGCCGGTGCGGCCTTGAAAGTTACATCCAAACACGCAGCCATTTCATGAAAGATACACGGTTAATAGACAGTTGGGTTGTGCACTCAAACCCACCTAACCAGAAACCGTTGAGCTTGTAAGTTAAGCGTGCGAGCATTGGTTCATTTCTATATATGTGCAAAATTTTGTGTAAGTACAATTTTCTTTTAAGCATCGACATTTATTAGATATTAGAATATGTTAGTGTTTAAAACACAAGGTCTTACCCCTTTTAAGTTTATATTAAAACTATACACACAACATCTAGAATAAAGTATAAAGAACAATCATTAATATACACGTACGTTTTTTTTTTTTTTTCATTATAAAATATATCGATGGGAACAACAAGCGTAGGAGACATGCAAAAGACTTTTTAACAGTTGCTTAAGAATTATTTTTACAGTTCAAAGACATTTACATACCATTATTTATATATAATAATGTAATAACATAATAATGAGTGTGGACAAACGTAATTAAGACTGCAACAATTCAAAATCCAACTAAAAACCCGATATATTTACACGTTACTGTTAATCCAGAGAACGTTCTTACATGATTATTCCATTTTAGAGCACAGTTTGCGGGACCAGTTCTGACTAGACAAACAGTTACCAATAAATATTGCTAAAATCTAAAATTTCGGTAGAGTAGGTGATGTACTGACAAGCTTAATAATTTATACAATAAGTTAGACTTCAAATTCAAGTAAATCTTATAATCTAAACTTCATCAGATCGTACTCAACCTGAAGAATTCAACAGCTCAGGTCTCAAGTTGGACAACTAGCAATCGTATTCATCTAGACGTCCACAACCATCTTTTTATGAATGTCTGTGTTGCCAACAACATTACAAAACTCTTCGAACGAAATTTTTCCATCTTCGTCCTTATCGGCAAACAATATGGTCTTGTCTACGATCTGCTGCAGTTGGGTGTCTTTTAAATTGTTCCCCACCATCATTTTTAAAACCTAAACAAAACACAATCCAATACCAACTTGCGATCATACAACTGTACCAAAATTTAAAAATTATTCATCTTTTACTTAAACACACAAAAATTATTAAAACAGAACAATTAACAAATTTAAAACTGCACTCACCTGAAATAGTTCCCCATTTGAAATAAAGCCATCGTTATCCATATCATAAATTCTAAAAGCGAACCGCAGCTTGGAAAGCTTATCACCTTTTACACTAAACTGCGACACACCTTGGATAAACTCTACGTAATAAAAAAAAAAACAACATTAGTTTACGAAGATAATGGTATCAAGTGTTGGAAAAATAATCCTGCACTAACACTGTTTCCCAACAGACCTCACGCAATCCACGGCAATAAAATTAATTTGGTAATAATAAAACTCTATTAATAGGTTATTGTTTGGGGAAGTCATAAACAATCTAATCTAATTATAAATCGACGGTTTCCTAATCTTGCCAATACACATCCACACACAAACCTAGGCTTTTTAAACATATTAAACAGGAACTATACTAGTATTCAACTTCAAATACATTACTCACCTTTAAAATCAACTTCCCCATTGCCATCTGCGTCGAATATATCTATGACACGTTGCACGAGAGGATTTTGCTGTAGTTCTGGTAACGACATGAATTCATCGATGCTCAGTGCTCCTGAATTATCCAAATCTAACTTCCGAAATCTTTTCCCGAGGCGTCGTATCTCATCGGCATCGACTGCAATAAGTTATTTGAACATGTATTAAAAACAAACATATTGCAATAGCAACAGAACTTACAGTTTGAGCATAACTCCATGGGCAATGAACTTTCGTTACCCTGAAATAATCAATAAAAAATACTTATTATATTGCAAATTGAATGTGAAATGGGCTTGCCCCTGCAAAGTAGGCTATACATAAACATGAGTGTGGATTAATTTTTAAGGGATTTCAACACAATCAGAGCGAAGCAGACATGTCTATATAGTATAAGGGATAAAGAAAATGAATTAATTACCATGGTTTTCCAAAATTTTTAACTCCGATGACTATACAAACGCAACTATAACTGCTTGTCAAAAGAACTGCTCCAATTTTATTGAAGAGCAGAGGGCGCACCTTCGCTGTTTTTTACATCAGCTACAGAAAACTGCTCACAATAATAATAAAACTATTTTACTGAATATTTAAAATGCTACAAAAAGCACAAAAATCCTTAATGTAGCATAAAAATATGTTATATGCTTTATTTATTGATGGCTATTAAAAACAATACGTTCATTAGTTTTAAATAGTCCACCGCTAGAGCGCGCTAATAGTTCTATAGAAAATTGCTATACCAAGTGCTACTGTCAAAATTTTGTAAAAGATAAGTTCTTCTCTCTCGTTTTTGCAACGAAGGCGGTCGAGATGGTAGCTGGGGTAAGTAAATTTATAAAATCAAGTGTTATTGGTGAGTGTTTCAACTCATCCTCGCTTTAAATTTGAAGATAACGCAATAAAGTGTAACCCTTATGAAAATCATGCCTTTATTTTTTGCAGACTCTCTATACTTATCCAGAAAATTTCCGTGCCTACAAGGCACTTATTGCCGCTAAATATTCGTCTGCTAATGTCAAAGTAGACCCAAGTTTTGTATTTGGTGAAACGAACAAGACTGATGCTTTCTTGAAAAAGTTTCCTTCTGGAAAAGTAAGTAACTAGTTATTTTCAAAAGAAAATGATTTGTTTAGCATATTTTGGTACATCTTGCATATTTGAGCGAAGTATGAATGAAATTTTGTAGCTGCCTTCGTTTTACAGTGAATATTAGTATGGTCGATCTATAATATTAGCGGTTTATCTTACTTAATTTTATTTTTCTAGGTTATGATGTTTGTTATTGTTGCCCATAAGTTAATTACAATAAAATTTTCAGGTTCCGGCTTTTGAGTCATCCGATGGAAGTTGTTTACAGGATAGCAATGCCATTGCATACTATGTAGCAAATGACCAACTTCGAGGCAAAACCGATCTAGAAAAATCTCAAATTTTACAATGGATTTTCTTTGCAGAAAGTGAGATTCTTCCTGCTTCATGTGCCTGGGTGTTTCCCATCCTAGGAATTACACAGCTTGACAAAAAGGTAAGTTTCACATAAATTTAGACACTGTTAATAAGTCTCTCTTCGTTATGTGGACAGTACTTTTATTTGTATTGCGCCAAGACGTTGAGAGAAAGAATATTGTAATATTCCACACCATTCTTGTACTCTGTAGTTTGAATGGCACTAAAATATTTCAACATAATTTTCACCTAATAAAATTTGAGATGTACATAATGTAATTTCTTATTGTATAGCGATAAGGCGTTATAATGCTGTATATATATGTTTAGTTTTGTGAGTTTTTTTTTTCCTTTCAGAGTTTCGATAGATCTAAGGAAGATGTAAAACATGCCTTGTCCATCCTTAATAGCCATCTTGGAACACGCACATACTTGGTGGGTGAACGCATCTCTTTAGCTGATATCATTGTCGCTTGCACTCTCCTCCATCTCTACACCAATGCGTTAGACCCTGCCTTTAGGAAGAGTTTTACTAACACAAACCGATGGTTCAGCACAATAGTCAACCAACCACACTTTAAAGGCGTAGCAGGAGAAGTGAAACTATGTAGCAAACCAGCTGAAGTCGACCCCAAGAAGTTCCATCAAGTGCAAGGAGCCACAGGTATTCATTATTATTTTTTAATTTTCGTGGAACACTTGTTGATTTGCTGTTTAAATGATAATTGTTGATTTGTTCATGGCGGTTGTTCATGTAAATATGTTTTAAATTTTGCAAGCTGCTGTGCCTGTGGAAAAACCCAGTAAAAAGAAGAGTAAGTACTAAGTACGTAAATATGTTGGTTCATTTTGACGTGTGTAAATTTTATCGTGCTCAAAGGAACTTTGTTTCTATTGTGGTTTGTATTTTTCTTTCTCTCAATGGTCACATGTCTTTCAGACAAAGCAGGTGGTAAAGAGAACAAGGATAAGAAAAAAGATGAGAAGAAGGAAAAGAAACAGACTCCTAAAAAAGAGACGAAACCCGAAGAAGAAATGGATGCAGCCGATGCAGCCCTGGCAGAGGAACCTAAAAGTAAAGACCCATTCGATTCTCTACCTAAGGGGTAAGTGATTTTTTTTTAAACTATCTTGTTTCTCCTTACAAAGACGACTGGACCTTTGGGTGGCCCATGTCGTAACGAGAGGAGATACAATAAAAAAGGGGTATTCCACACCATCCAGACTAAGTAGTTGCGATGGCACTAAAATATCTCCACATTTAATTTACATTTCCATATATTTTTACTGGTTTAATAGTTGAAACGTTGTTAATTAAATTGTGAACTAAATGTGTGTTATTTCCTTGTTACTAGTACGTTCAACATGGACGATTATAAGCGTTGCTATTCCAACGAGGACGAGAAGAAATCCATCCCGTACTTCTGGGAGAAGTTCGATCCTGAAAATTATTCCATCTGGCTAGGAGAATATAAATATAATGATGAATTACAAAAGGTCTTTATGAGCTGTAATCTTATCACTGGTAGGTATTTATAGAACTTCGGTACGGTTGTGTTTGTTTATAGTTCGTATAGGTTTCATCGTAGACGCTTATTGTTTTGTCATTAATTTCAGGCATGCAACAACGTTTGGATAAAATGCGGAAGCAGGCGTTTGCGTCTGTTTGTCTCTTCGGTACAGATAACGATAGTTCTATATCCGGTATTTGGGTGTGGAGAGGTCAAGATCTAGCTTTCGAAGTAAGTCTCGTTATAAAAATTGTTCTTGTAGAGGTAATTGGCAATTTTTTGTGGCCTCGGTCAGTGGAAGATTTTCTCGAGCATTTAAATTACGATTCGTTGCAATTTTAATGTCCGAGTCGGCAATGCGAGAGATAGATTATAGAAACAATCCACACCATTTATACTTTGTTAGTTAAAATGGCACTATGTTGTTTCAACAAATCTAAATAATTTGTTTTTTAAAGTTGATTATAATTTCTTGGTGTTACGTTGCAGCTTAGTGCAGATTGGCAGATCGATTATGAAACGTACTCGTGGAAAAAATTAGATCCAAAATCTGAAGAAACGAAGAAACTTGTCGAGCAATACTTCTCCTGGACCGGTACCGATAAAAAAGGAAGAAAGTTCAATCAAGGCAAAATTTTCAAGTAAAAATCGCAACCTTTTACACCTCCTGATGTAAGCGATGGTTATTTGTTTTAATCCGGTTTTATTACGTACCTTCTGTTTCTTTTATGTTTTGTTTTTTCATCCTAATTTTACTATTGTTATTGTTCAGTTTGCATTGTAAAAGTCTGGAGGTGTGCAAATATTGAATAGGCTTTAATTTTTACACTCAACAGATTGTGTCGTATTTATTTTCTATCGTGTGTATTTTTATAATCCCATCAACTGGTTATAAATAAATACTTGAATTAATTTTGCTTTTAATTTACTGTGTTTTATCTTACTTACAGGGTATGATTAAGTAAATTGACAGGTCTATATACGAGTGTCATTCAGAAACAATCAAATTACGTTAAAATGCAGTTACACTTTTTCTTAAAACTGCATTGTTTTCATACTTTTGGCCCACCCTGTATATTTAGTATTGAAAAAAATACAAGGAATGCTAATATTAGACGTTGCGATTTTTCCACAACGCAAATCCAAAAAATCGCAACGTCTAAATGTGCATAGGAAACAAAATCGCAACGGATTTTATATGTCATAGGATTTTATTCTATTGAACATGCTCTAATTTTTCAAGGTCAAACATGTATTATTACATTTTTAGTAACTTCTGGTAATTTTTGTGCCACTGGGTTGTCAAAAGAATCACATAACCTACAAAGTATTATTTTTTTAACACGATACATTTTGCGATTGTAGTAAACAGACCACAGTAGTAAAATGCAGATATGTAGGTTATTATTGCTTACTAGCAAGTAACCCATCCTAGGACGGGAATATTGTATATCTTAAATTTAAACTATCTTTTTATAATACCGTGAGCAGCAAGTTAGACACTGTTATGTTACCCGTGAGTAAAAATTTACGGTTCATTAGACACAACTCAGTCGCTCAAATGAACCCGTAGTTGTTTACTGCGTTATTATATTCATGCGTTACAGATAGACAGAGTCAGGCTGGACTTACATATTACTAGCAGTTAGCCCGTCCTAGGACGGGATTGTCAAGTATGACATAAGTCAACTTGCGTTACAGATTACTATAATAACATTACAGATTACTATAATAACATGATTGTCAAGTATGAGTATGACATAAGTCAACCTGTAGCTATATTCATGCGTTACCGTGTCAGCATAAATATATATAAAAGTCCAGCCTGACTCTGTCTGTGACTATCTATAACGCATGAATATAGCTACGGGTTGACTTATGTGTCATACTTGACATCCTGTCCTAGGACCACCCTAGGACGGGCTAACTGCTAGTAGATAGGAAACAATATAGATAGGACACTGCAATGTTAAACATTTTGAGCATATGTGGCGCCTCTGTTAATTGGAGTATAACTAAACTTATAATTTCTGAAACGCGGGATGCTTGATATGTACAAATAAACGATTTTCAAACTCATTTGAGTGTGATTATGGTTTGTTGTGGCAAAACATTATATACAAAAATCATAAAATCACATTTTAATTTATTTAGGCCACGTTTAGGCATATTATATGTTTCTAAACCTTAAACACATTATTATGAATAAGCCTGTTTAATTTAAAAAATTTGCTTGCACAGAAATAAAAAATTCACAATTATTAAGCAAATAATGGTGTATTAAGCTAATTGTTAAAAATGCAAACAGACAGAATAGCGTTAGAATGCAACAGTATTTTTCTCATGTAAAGATGCCTTAGATAAACGTCTCCTGTAAAATTCAAATGAAAATTCACAGCAGTTTGGAAATTATTTATAGTTACGCCTCTTGACATTTGCATTTATTAAGCAAATCATTGTGTATTATATTATATTATTATTATGCGGTTAACTGCCGGTTGGCTGTCATTTAAATGTCAGATAAATTGTGCAGCGCAGTAGCGATTTCGAATCGTACGCAAAAAAAAAAACGCAACGTGTAATATTAGCTGAAGAGTAATTTATTATTTGTGTAATAATATTTGGCATTAAACTTACAAAAAATAAAAATCATTCATGGTAACTTTATGCATATCGCCATCCCAAAATAAGTTCCTTTCTTAAAGTGTTACACACATAATTCATTTCAGGTCTTGGAGCTAAATTTAAGTTCTGTTCTGGATCAATTAAATGGTCATAAAGTTCTTTGTCGAAGACATTGGACCAATCTGGCAAGAATGTAGTGTGATTAAAATAAACCCACTCGGTGTATCTGTAACGTTTGGTTCTAATTGAATAGCCCATGATTTTAATTTCTTTTAAACGTGGCCTATCACTGTCGGGATGCTTTGATGGATACACGCCAGGTCTCGGATATTGAGTAAATACAGCTCTTTTGCTTGCTGCTGTAATCTATAAGAGACTTGTAGTTGAATTTAAAAAAAAAAATCGATAAAACACGAGATCGTAGACATAAATCAGTACATACTTTAGAATTGCTTTTGGAGACCATAAGAGGTACTAAACTTTTTCCTTCGGTACATAGTTTTGAATTAGCTCCAGTTACCTTACATACATCCAAACTATCAGAAATTTGTGTTAAATCGACCAAAGTAGGAAACAAATCAACTAGTTCAACCAATTCGTTCACAATAACTTTGCTGTTAGTTAATCTAGGAACGTGAAGTATAAATGGCACTCGTGTGGCAACATCAAAATTGCTGAATTTTGAAAATTCACCGTGCTCTCCCATTGACCAACCTCCAACAAAATAACAAAACGATGAGATTCAAACTACTGTACTTGGCTAAAAAATTACACATTAATAAAAACTGCTGACCATGATCTCCAATAAGAACGATAATAGTATCATCGTTGATGTTTTGGAGCAGCTGCCCAATAAGGTCGTCAATGTAAGTTGTAGCAGCGCTATAACTTTGGATGATTTTGCGCAGCATAATATCTGGTAATGGCCCGAATGGAAAAGAAACATTTAATTCTGCAATGTCTTGTCTGTCACGGATATCCAGCCATGGATTCCACGCAACTGTAGGTAATAAAGGAGGTCTACGAGCGTTCGTTGGTAACTTAATTTTTTCCAAGGGATGAAAATCTACCAAAAATAGTAACTGATTACCAAAAATCTTGATGAATGCTTGTATATTTAAGTACTTAAATATTCGACTGGAAATTTTAACGGTATATGGGGCTTATGGAATCCAACACCCAAAAAATATGGTAAATTATTAGTAATATTATGTTGGTACTTTAAAAAATCTATTGCAGCACCAAGGGACTCCAAATCAGGCAAGGAATTTCCCGGCTGTTCTTCGACCACAACAGGACAGATTAAATTCCTTGCTAATGTGCCCTGTTTAGTGGGGCACACTTTCGCCTCTTTATATGTTTCTGTAGGAGGATGATACGCTGCTGTACTCCAGCTGTATCGAGCATCATCAGTAAAATTAGACGAGATTCCCGGATGGAAAATTTTACCCACAGAATAAGTGTAGTACCCATTTTCTTTGAAATGTTGCGGTATGGTTGTGAAATTGCCTACGGCATCACGCCAGTAGCTATAAAAGTCATACAAATGCAAGGAATCTGGTCGACGACTAGTTAAAAATGAATTTCGACTGGGTGCACATAAGGCTTGCTGAAAAAAAGTTGCAATTTTTAAAGTTTCGTAAGTTTTCATTGTTGAAAATAGATACCTGTGCAAAAGCATTAGTAAAGACGAAACTGTGTTTTGCTAGCTTATCCAAATTTGGCGTGAAGGCATTTTGGTCTTGGTATAAGCCCAAGGCTG
Source organism: Elmis aenea (assembly GCA_947652605.1). Classification (NCBI taxonomy): domain Eukaryota; kingdom Metazoa; phylum Arthropoda; class Insecta; order Coleoptera; family Elmidae; genus Elmis; species Elmis aenea. The sequence continues at coordinate 707,661 of OX393581.1, read as the reverse complement.
GCCTTAAATCGTCTACAATTATTAATAACACATTTGGCTTTTTCTGCTGACTATACTGTACGAGCAAAATTAAAATTGTTAAGCAGTTAAGTTTGTACATCCTGCTGTGGTAAGTTTAGATTGTATTGCATAGGTTTAATTAACTAGAGTGACTCATTAAACTCAAAATATTCGCAGTTATTAATTATATTCATAAATTATAGTGATATCAGGAGAGATAACACTTTCATCCTGCGCGGTTGCTTAGCCATCGACCGTGTGCCAGTTTGTTGTTGTCCAATCAGCTGATTTGTGTTGTGACAGTTCGTAAACGTAATAGTAATGTTCTGTTACATGTAGCATATATTTATTGATTATTGTATAAATAATTGGAAAGACTTAATTTCTAATAATAAATTAGCTAATCTTGAACTAATTCTTCCGTTTTCGAAAGTATTTTACGTTTTTGCTCAACACAAACAAAATGACGTCATGTTTTGTTTGGTATCTGACACTGAAAACGACGCAGTTCTGCACATAAAATGTTAATTACTGGATAAAGTCAAGTAAGTATGCATTAAAATTTATATTTATAACGTTCAAATCAAGTGAAGTGTTTGATCAGTGAGTTACAGTTGCTATCAGTCTGAATTAGAATCATGACTCTTTGTCCTTCAAATTCACAAAGCTATTTTCGTTCCACACCCTTTGTTTCAACATATTTCTATAATTGCCTTGTTATATGGTACATCATTAATATACCACGATCATAATGTAGCTTATCAATTCACACATACAATTAGCTTGAATTCCTAATTTTTGCTAATGGCATAAAAAATTCTTTGTTTATCACTGTTACAATTTTTTTTAGAGAATGTTATTTTGTCTAGTAATTAACATTTAATTTTAGTTTTAAACGGGCTAAATTACTGTAAATATGTCTGCTGGTTCCCCACGAAGAACAAGATCGGAAACAAAAACTACAGGGAATTGTGTAGTTGTGTCTCCACAGCAAGTAACAGACCCCACTATTTTAGACAGTGTAGCAGGCTTTATAAATGAAGTTGCTACTTACAATTTACCCCACGATTCTAAGGATCAGATACAGTGGGCAAAGTTTGAACAGATAGATCATGATGTAAATAGTTTCTGTGATAGTTTTGAAGAGGAAAAGTTTTTGTGTCCATCGCTTCTACTGATCCTTGGTTACACAACAGGCATTCAGGTATATTTAACACACTTTTGGCCACTAATTTAGATATTTAAATACTTTCTGAGTTTTAAATATGATCATGGCAGTCCTCTGCACATTTTAATATTATTGTTGTTCAACAATTAAATATTAAATTACTATTTTTTCAATAGACAGCTCTTAGACCTTCCAAAATTAATTTTTTAACCAATGAAGTGTTTTTTTACTACGCTTTACAATATTTTCTTTTAACAGGTATGGGCTATACCAACGAATGGCGAAGCCACAGAAATATTATCTTGGCGACACGGATCGGTGAAGGTACTGAAAATTTTACCTTCACCGTACTCGATAGGTTCAAATTCTCCGGTAGACACTTTCGCTTCAAAACGACCTTTAATTGCATTAAGTGACAATGCGACACCAGGACCTCATTATTGTGCATTAAGTTTTTTGTCTCTTAAAACCGGTGAACAGGTAATTCTTACACATCCATGATGATAAATAAGAATTTATTATTCGGTGGATTGTTTCAGGTTAAATTGATTAAATTTAAAAATCCCATATTAGATGTTCTGGCGAATCGCCGCTCCATTGTTATAACCTTTTTGGAACGGATAGCCGTGTTTGATGCTTTTACGCTGGAAGATCGATTAACAGTGACTACATGTTACAACAGCCCGGGGATATACCCGAATCCTGTGGCCCTCGGTACACGTTGGATGGCTTATGCTGAAAAGAAATTGGTGTCAAACAAAAGAAGCAGCGGCGGTAATGAGGGTGAAGGCGTACAGGTAATTGCAATGAAGATTAAATGTTACTTTTCTAATAAACATTTAAAATGAAATATAATGCTTGACCTGCACAGGGTGGATCAAATTAGAACGTTTTTTTACAGAGTATCTCGGTTATTGTAATAGTTGGAGAAAATCTGATACTGCTATCTTGTAATCAGGTTTTTTATATTGCTTTCCATTTTGGCACTACAAACGAAAAATTATATTTCACCATTTTTGAAAATTTATTTTGTAACTTCTTTACTTACAAAAATAGAACTAAATGTTGCAAAGGCTTTTTTTATACATTTTATGCTTAGTTTAAATTTAAAAACAAATTTAATTGTTTTTTGCAACCTTCACTTTCGAGATATGAAGTAAACTTATATTTTTTAAAGGAAACCTTAGTTGGCCATGACTTTATATGAAGGAGCATTTTTTTAGCTTTTTAAAAGTACATAGTTTTATATATTGCAAAAAATAACAGAGATATGCTTAATTTAGTAAAAATTTCATTATCAAAGTTTGCCATGTTTTGTAAACAAGTGATGTTTGCAATTATTAAACAAGTTAACATCATTTTGTTTTGAAATTAATACATATAAAAGTCCAGGCTGACTCTGTGACTCTGTGACTGTATAACACATGAAAATAGCTACAAAATATCTGTAACGCAGTAAACTACTACGGGTTCATTTGACCGACTGAGTTGTGTCTAATTAACCGTAAATTTTTACTCGCCGGTAACATAACAGTGTCTAACTTACAGCTCACGGTATTATAAAAAGTAATAGTTTAAATTTAAGATATAGGTACAATATACCCGTCCTAGGACGGGTTACGTGCTAGTTAAGCATAAAAATCTGTATAAAAAACGTTTAAAACATTGCTTCTATTTAAAAAAAAAAGAAGATGAAATTTGATTTTTCATCTGTAGTGCCAAAATGGAAAGCAATAAAAACAAAACCTGATAACACAGGCATACTTTTCTCAAAAAAACAGCCCAAGAGACCGATATCATATTTTTGCTTACTATAACGGCAACCGAGATACCCTGTAAAACGTTCAGATTTGGTCCACCCTATACAGGATGTTTCTGAGGTTGATTGAAAGACTTATCTGATTTTTTTTTGTAGAGTTACACAGCCACTATGATCCACGCAGCAAAATCTCTTGGCAAAGGTTTGAGGGAACTGGGTGAGACTGTGGCCTGTAGTCTGACTGGTAACCCGGGCTTTAAGCCCGGCAATGCAGCAGGACAACAAACTACGAGCAGTGGTGGGGATGACGTACAAAAAGGAGTGGTTACGGTCCTGGATTTGGAGGTGCTTAGTTTTTAATGGCAACTTTTTTCTCGATTTTGACAATTTTTTTGGTTTTTTCAGAACCAGAATTTCGCTGATAAATGTCTACAGACAGAAGGGGTCGTAGCTCATTTCACAGCTCACTCTGAAGCGATAGTGTGTCTCACGTTCGATCCAAGCGGGCTGTTACTGTTGACAGCCGACAAAAGGGGGCACGACTTTCATTTATTCCGCATCCACCCTCATCCGGTTGGCCCCGCGTTTGCTGCCGTTCATCACCTTTACGTCTTGCACCGTGGAGACACGAGCGCTCGGGTGCAGGACATGTGTTTCTCGCCTGATTCACGTTGGGTCACCGTGTCGACTCTACGTGGCACCACCCACGTGTTCCCGGTGACACCCTATGGTGGTAGCGTTGGTGTTAGGACGCACGCGACGCCACATGTAGTCAATAGGATGTCTAGGTTTCATCGGTCTGCTGGTTTGTCTGCCGAGGGGAGATCTCATAGTCCTGTTTCGTTGTTCGAAGCACCTGTTAATTCTAACTTGCCATATCACAACCCGAGGTTGCCCCCGTATCCCCACCCGACCATCGTGCAACCATTGGCCCAGATAAGACAGCCACTTTTCGTTCAGACTAGCGGGACTCTACAACAACGATCGCATACAAGTAAGTCTTAGTTTTGGCCCCCTGAGAATTTTTAACGAACTAACTTAATATTAACAATTGTTTCTGGTACTCGCAGGCAGACAAAGATTGAATTCATCGTCCGAAGACAACGTTCAGGTTGCTCTGAAAGTGTGTTCGTGTTTTGCACCGGCCAGAGCTTGGTTCGATAACGTCACACAGCCCCACGACCCTTCCCTGAACAAACAGATCAAAACAAAGATAATAGAATCATTGTTTGTCATGTCTTGCCATGGCACTCTCGTGCAGTATGACTTAGACCCCCACCACTTGACTTGTGTGCCGAAAGAGAAAGTTTGCGATGAAACACCAATAGAACTATCAGTGGCCGCGAGGGCCCAATGGGTGCTGCAGCGACAGCCTCATTTTAGTGATGTTCCGTTGCCTTTAAGCCAAGAGAATTTAGGACTCATAGCTCAAGACGTGCCGTTGTACAAGAGCTCCAAACCGAACCATACTGACGATAGGTGGCTGTCCCAAGTGGAGATTATAACACACGCTGGACCCCATAGAAGGTTGTGGATGGGGCCACAGTTTACTTTTAAAACATACAATGGAACTAATGGGTGAGTACCGTTGATTCAAATATAAATATATCGTAACTAACACAAACACTTGGAATTAGGGTTGCCAGAATATCTCTTTTAAAGAGAACATCTCACTCTTTTTTATCCCGATCTTTTTGTTCACTCTCTTTTTTTATTCTGATCATTTTTGTCCTTTTTTTTCCTTAATTACTTTTGGTCAGATTTTTAAAAAAATTATAGAACTGAGTCGTTTATAGGCCAAAGCAATAAACTCCACTTTATGATTTTATAAAATTTTAGTGCCAAAGCACTTGATTAATGTTTAACTTTATACGTTTAAAACCAATTTCTTTAATAATTAAGTTAAACAGCATTAATGTCCAAAAAAAATGTTGACCCTCGAATAATTAGTTATTTTTCAGAATAAACAATTATTTCAGGAATATACTAGGTAATACATTTTTTTAAGTACAAATGTTCTGCTTTGTTTGATAAAGTAAAAAATGTTTACATAAAAACTTTATTTTTTTACAAATCGTATTTTTATTTAGTATGTAGCAAAAATAAATTATTTATGTGGAATCCGCTTGAAAAAGCCTAAACATACTTAATATATTTATTGATAACAGGCGCCTACTTAAATACAAAACGCAACCCACTTAGCAGGTTGCGCCTAAATAGGTATGCAATGTGCTTAACAAAGCGCCTACTTTCGGCATTTTCAGGCAACCTGCGTAGAAACAACGTTAAATTAATTGCATATCCATGTAGGCGTAATGTACAGTATGCAACCCACTAAACGTTGCGCCTATTGATAGGCAACTACGACACAAAACGTCTACATAGACATGCAACTAAATTGACATAACGGTTACGCAGGCTGTCTAAAAATGACAAAAGTAGGCGTTTTGTTCAGCACACTGCATACCCATGTAGGCGCAACGTGTTAAGTGGGTTGCGTTCTGTAATTAATTATTATTACAATAAAAACTGAACAATATTGTTCTTTGACAAACAAAATTAATTTTTGCAGTATACAGTACTAAGGTAATCGTAAACTTCAATAAAAATTAAAATAAATTGGGTTAAGATTAGGTACTAAAGATTTGGTTTTGGACCAGAACTGTCAAAACACATTTATTAGTAACAATCCAATAAAAATTAAACAGTGCAACATTTATGTCTCAAATATGGATTTATAAAGTATATTGCACTAACTCAATCGAAAAAGGAAATAAAAATCAAACCATATCTGGTAACGATTAAATTATTAAAAATGCTGTTTTAGACCAGAACTGTCAAAACACAATTTGTTAGTAAAAATCCAATAAAAATGAAACGATGGAATATTTATGTCTCAAATATGATTTTATAAAGTACACTGGACTAACTCAATCGAAAAAAATATAAAAATTGAAATAGATCTAGTAACGATTAAGTTATTAAAAATTTTGTTTTGGATCAGAGCTGTCGAAACACATGTATCAGTAAAAATCCAATAACAATTAAATATACAGTGTTTATGTGTCTAATATGAATTTATGAAGTATATTGTATCAAGTTAATCTGTCTTGCCTAAAATGTAAAATATTTATGGTTACGAATAAGTTGTTAATAAATATGAATTTCTGAAGTATACTATACTAAGTCAATCGAGAACTTGAATAAAATTTAAAATATTTAAGATAAAGAATAGGTTATTAAGAAATTTGTTTTAAACCATTAAATATTTCAGTAGAGTAATTGTTCACAAAAAATAAGTTCTCGTTTTACACTTTCAACTTCTGGCAACCCTACTTGGAATAACTATATTAAACTCCGTATTATTTTCAATCTGCTTATTAATGTACCTTTAATTGTTATGATTTAGATTAACCATTAAAACCAATTGGTTATTTAAAATGAAAAATGTCTTTTTTGACATTACATACAAATAAGTTAAAGATTTCGAGGGGTGTTAAATCATGTTTCATTTTAAGTGGAGGCCCATTTTTTCCTTTGTTCTTGACCCAAATTTTTGATCTGAATTACATTAAAAAAAGAAAGTTTTTGCTTCAAAATAATGCTCTGTTTCTTATTTTTTTTAATAAAAGAGGAACAATAGAGGACCTCTAACCCGAACTGGAAGTCTTCGTTCTTAGGTAACTGAAATGCGAACCCATGAATTGAATTTTTTTAACTCCGAGTTTGTGAAGAGTTAAAAGACATTTTTTGACCATACAAAACAAAGATTTTTTCCGAAACTAATCATCTTTACAATGTCAAGGCCCCATGTAGCTGTCGAACAGTGTTTATTGCAACTAAAAATTTCCTTTTTTGTTGCTAGATCACCTCTGTCTGTTAACGAAACTCAAACAGTTGATGTTGGCCGTTCAAAACCAATGAATATGCCCATCAGTACGACCTATGCTGTTCTTATCGAGTCGGGGTCTGCCAGTAGCTGCGATCAATCGCCGAAGCTTTTAGAAGCGTACCAGCACACTTCTGATGCCACGCGAGGTACCGGCGAGCATCAGCTTAAAGAAGATCTTGCAGATGCCATGCTGGAGTCACCAGGAGTTAGAGATGCAGGTACTTCAACTATTTTTAATTTTTTGTTAAATGTTCGGCTTTATTGTAAACTTTAAAAATTTTGCCTTTATTTAAACTGTGCAGCTAAGTATTTTTTTAATCGTAAATAGCCAAAATACAACTTTAAGTAACATCTGGTTTGTCTGCAATGGCAGAAAGAAGTTGCTTAAGAATTTTTATTGAAAGGTTATTTTGGAAATGTGTAAGTCAGAGAAACCACAAAATATTTGACAGTATTAAAGCCGTAGTAACATAATTCTTTTTTTGCTTATATTTCTACGATTAATCAAATGACAGTAAAAAAATATCACCATACTCAGATAGTACAACATAATTTTACGATTTATAGTACCTGTTAATATAAACTATGCATTTGTTTTACACTTTCAATTGTTTGAATTTAATAGATCGTAACAAACGTCATAAAAAGCAAATTATAACGAAATTTAAGGCTTTTACTTGTAGATTAATCCATAACAACTTCAATCCTTTAAAAAACAGTGAATCTCTGAGCCATATCTTAACCGATGTGAATAAACTCAAGCTATTTTTTAATAAGCCGTATCCTTAATAATAATTTATTTATATATAATTTGTTCTTAAAATAATGACTACATACAGGATGTCTCAAATAATTTGCTCCAATACTGGTACTTAGTACCAATCATATGGGGATAAGTTATTTTGGGACATCCTGTATATAGTTTTTTGTATCATTTGTAGTGTTAACTGTATGCTTGTATAAGCGTGCCAAATTCAATTTTCATGAGAAATGTTTTTTTATGTATTTTTGTATACATAATGTGTCGAAATGTGAAAATTGTTTTTGGTGCGCTGAGCTTCGCCAATATTTGTTTCTGTTGGTATTTGGTACTGGCTGTAGGGGCTCTGGCGATCATCAGATCTAGCCAACGGCAGGCAAACTGACCACGTAGAAATTAGTGTGTGTGCACTCTAACATTTCTTTTCATTTTATTGTCGTTTCATTTTTGTACCAAAAGAAAAACTATTAAAAATCGACGAATTTTTAAAACGGGTTAAAACACAGTTGCATGGTGGCATGATTCTGGTTATTGCAATTTTTTTATCAATTTTTCATCAGTAATACCTGCCATTGGCTTTTTCTGTTCAGGTGGGAGGTGTGTTATCGTTTCAATGAAACCGCATACGACAGGTGTCGCCAAGGTGGTCAATCCTCTGGGTACCGTCGTGACTCTCCACTCCGACGACGAAGCCGAGGCAGAAGTCGAAGAAGAAAGCGAGATACGCGAGAACTGCGATGAGGCTCTATTTCGTCCGGTTGTCGCGCCTAAACCGGCTGCTACACGTATACAGCCTGTTACCATAGTAATGCCTTCATTTACCAATAAACAAAGCACTGTGGACAACGTTAAACAAAACGCTGCGGACAATGTTAAACAAAAAACATCTGCGAAGAAATTTGAAGTTCAGAAAACAATTGAGAAAAAGGGGCGTGATGGTTCACCGAAACCCATAACAATTGAGAAAAAGGGGCGTGATGGTTCACCGAAACCCATAACAATTGAGAAAAAGGGGCGTGATGGTTCACCGAAACCCATCGAACCTACCAGAAAGGAAAATAACATTTATAATAAAAACCAAGATTCTATAGCTAGAATTACAAAGAATGCAACGAATAAGAAACAATTTCCTGATGTTAATTCTAAAGAGCACAGCAAAGCTGAGGCATGTGTAGTAGATGGTAGAGTGCAAAAAATCTTGGATAAACATTCTACACCGATTATACCAACAAAACCTGCATATTCGTCCACCACCACATTTGACTTGGACATTAAATTAAAGGGATTTTTAAATAAAGACAAAGACATTTCCAAAACCCTTACTTTCCCAGAAAATGATAGTTTCAGTGTCTTTCAAGACAAGAAGTCATCAAACAACAAGGCAAAAACTTTGGACATATCTGTGGCGGTCGAAGATGATCAACCAATAATTCAACAGAATCTCATAACAACACCAGATTTAACTGATGATGTTGATTGCTTTGATTTTTCAATTAGCAAACAAAATGATGAAAAGCCCAAAGAGTTGGATAAAAAGGTTTTGGAGTATTCGACGTCTACAGCAACTATTAACTTATTTAAACCAAGTTACAAGTTTGAAGAACTTCCTGAAGCAATTCCGAAAAGTGAATTTAAAAGGGAACAAAAAGAAAAGGTAAAGTCCTTCAAGGCTGAAAAATATCAAGACTTGGAACCGGATGAAGTTCTGGTTTCGTCTGAAGAAGAAGAAAAGAAGAAAAAGATGGATGACTCGCTGGAAGGAAAATCTTCTACCAGAAAACCACGAAAGCCCAAACCCAAGCTTGGCGTGAAAATCACCAAAAGCAAGGAGAGCTCTGAAACTAGCGATAAGGAGTTAGAAGAACCAACGGTTGTGGTAACACTACCAGCACCAAAGAAAAGTTGGAGCAGTATAGTGTCAACGAAACCACTTGAAGAATTACCGCCTCCCAGACCAATTTTAGATCTACCGGAAATCGAAAGTGTCGAAGACTTCACTTTAGATCTTAACAAAATTTCTTCGGTTTCGAAGGATAACTTTTTCGAATTGAACACACAAGACATATGCCCAATAAACATTTTGCAACCAGAAAAGTTGTACAACGAAAAAAAGGTACTGGAAAAAGAATTAAATCTTCTCAAACTCGAAAAGTCTTCGGATGATGAAAAACAAGAGACTAACAGCTCGCAAACAGAAACAACTGAAAGTGATGACTCCAGTAAAGTTAATGTGGAGTCTACTGCGATGGATACTGAAGAAGATGGTATGCAACTTGATCCTTCGAAAAATTCAACAACAAACACCTCGAAATCGTCCAAGAAAAAGTCTAAGAAAAAAAAGAGATAAAGTTGAACAGCATTTGTTTTTCGTTGAGTAAGCATGTTGCAGTATTTAATTGATTTCAAGAAAACCTAAATTATCGACCTGTGTTCATGACATGACAAAGCTTTTACGTATAGTATTAAAAAATATACCAAAAAAAAAAACAGTAAGCTATTAAAAAATTGATTAATCACGTAACTGTAAAATTTTGAAAAGGCAGAACTCATCGAATCATTATTTTTGTTTCTTCATGCAGATGTCAATTGTTTCTTCCAACAATTAACTAAAAGCAGTTGAGTAGTTGATTAATAATTGTGATAAATATTTTTAATATAGAAGTTTGAATAAATGGGATCATACGACAATCTTATAATAGTTTTTAATATGAACTTACTGAAATTAATTATGACAAATGCAGTGGAAAGGTTAACATACTGATTCGTGAAAATAATTAATAGCTTTAAAAATTAAACAGCTACAAAAAAAATTCATTACCAATAGTTTTAATAAGTCAAAATAAATCTTTAAAACTCACTAAAATTTTTATGAGTTTGTATGAGCACGACAATAATTTAATGATACAAACAAAAAAATAATTAAATAAAATGTATTAAAGAGCATCCAATTTCATTTTTGTGTGCCCTGCTCAAAAAAATTATTATACAGATCTAATTTTTTCTTTAACAAGTAAAATGCTAAGTCTCACTGTTAAATATCCTTGCAAAATAATATTTTTATACTCACATTTTTTTAACTAAGTATTTTTTATGATCTTTCTACAATGATATTTACAGTTAAACCAATGATGTTGCAAATTTAGTCTCGCTATCATGGCTAAGCTTTTTAATCATCGACTTACAAGACATAAATTTATAGTCATTTTATCGATTTTTTTTGTGTATTGTAATTGTGTGAAATGTGATTTGTTAATTATTCTGCATGAAGAAACATGTATTTTACGAGTTATTTTAGCTTATTTTAGTCTCAATATATAGATACATTAAATCAAGGATCTGAAATTGAAAAGAAGTAAAATAGTGACAACAAAAAAAATTTAAAGGTAGTCAAAAACTGATAAAAATCTTAAAATCGTTTGTAGGAAAATAGTGTTAGTTTTCATCACGTGAAATTGTTTTTTAAATTAGTTTAATTTTTTTAAAAATCATTTACTAAGGAATTTTCGAAATAACTGACAACAGGTTCTTGGTTGTAGCGATTCATCACACACTTTTTTGGTGATCTGTAAATATATTTTAAATTAATTAAAGGAGATATGTTAAAAAATAGTGTATGTATATATTTGGGTTTGTTACTTATTGCAGTTTTAAAAATGTTTATCATTATATGACGTAATGTATGTAGTTAATGTTTCATTACACACATACATACATATTCTATAGGGTAATTTGTAGGTAGCTATAGGTAGTACAAACTCTCTTCTAAATCACCGACAGATAATTATAAATCGTGTTGTGACCCAGTAGCTATACAATTTTTTATATAAACTGTGAAAAAAAAGTTTTATTATGTAAATATTATGTGTTTGTCTATTGTCGATTGTAGAATACATATAAATTTCTTTTTTGAGAGCTTACGCAGTTTAATTGATCACTTAAATAACGATCATGACGGTTGTATTAAAATATAGTGTGTACTTATTTTTAAACTTAAAACCAAAAAAAGTATTGTAAACTGTTCAGAACGAGACTCTTAAGTTTTTTTTTGAGAAGACCTAACACAACTTTGCTTTCTCTTCATCTTAAAAATTCTAAAACTTTGTTGTTTAACGCACCAACATATTTTGTCTCACTGAATGCCTACTACACGACAAGCATATATTTTAGCAGCTTAAAATTAATTTATGGTGTACATTTTTTGTTACTGTTTAATGTATAATTTGTTAAAGAATGCTTAGTGCAGCCATGCTTCGGTTAACACAGGTAGAACATTCCTAGAGAGCATAAAAATCGACATCGTGGCAGTCCCAAATCAAATTAATACATATTTTTTAAACTGCAGTAGACCAAATAAAATAAAAAATCAAATCTCATTTGTTGCTTCTATCAAGTTAAGCATGCATTTTTCAAAACATCTGAATGCCCCCGCTTGTATAGGTATATTCTATGTTACTTTTTATTAATTCAACCAAGTCTCTTATCACTTGTATTAAGCGAGATCTCCCACCAAATTCAAGGTACAACATCGTTTAATATGCTGTGTTACAGAGGCATGTGTACTACAGTATTTCTGTAAATATCTGTTAATTTTATTGAAGATGTTATTGTAAAGTGTTTCATATTTATTATTTATGACTATAAACTTGTGTATTATACTAAAACAACTCTTAATTTTTGATAGAATGTTTTTATATATATTTTTTTAATTCAGTGATCTATATTTTGTACATAATCTCAGGTAAATTACATCCTTTTTTATTATGGAAACCACAGTAGAGTAATATTTTACTGCAATCTTTAACAAAATAATATACAGTAAGTGTACATACATAACAAAACTTAAAGCTATGAAACAATTGCGTGTTTGTGTTATTCAGTTGTTTTAGTATAACACTTTATTACATTAACTTTCAAGAATGTATTTCTTGTTACGTTCAATTGTCAAATATTAATTTTAAGTGATCTGTAGTAATATTTTTTTTTTGTATGAATAAGTCGTGGGTTTATTAATAAAAATGTTTTGTGTACAGTGTAATAGGTCATATATTCGCGATGTTAATGTAATAACTCCGTCCATTGAGAAATTTATTTTTATCTGTTATTTATCTGTTTAAGTGGCTTCATATGTTATTTCTTACAAATAGTGCTTTCTAGTGACACATTTATTGCTATAGTATTTTAATAATCATTAATCTGGCTCTCCGAATTTAAATTTTATTAAACTTGATTTTTGGAAAAAGCAGGTACATGATAAAATCATTTAAGAAATTTCTTTGTAAAATGCGTAGATTAATCAGAAAATGATGATCTTTGGATATTAACTAAAGGGATTCTGTTATATTGTAACTGCAACATATCGCAAAATTATGTACGTACGTTTCATTAAAATCATTTCATACAATATTAATAAAAACCCCAAAAACTAGACTTTTGTTTTATTTAATGGTAGTTTAGTGTATATTTTTGGAGTCTGCTAATTACACGTCTTTCATAATGCTTTTGTTGTTTTAGTTAACTTGATTAATGTAGGTGATTGCCTTTAGGGCTTCCTTTTTTCAAAAATTCAGTGCATCAAACATAGATGCAAGCTAAAATAAGTTTTAGGTTTAATTATTATTCAAATTACATTTTACGTTGATTCACAAAAACAAATCAAGACAAAATGTCGTTTGGTTTTATTTTAACTTGTCAATTCATGATCACTAAAATAATACCATTGTTTTTTCAGTTATTTATTAAAGTGGTTCTGTCTTTTTACCATAGATTATTAATTAGTGTGTTTGGTTTATTTCTGTAAAACTCAGCCTTGCTCTCACAATTTATAATAGCGACAACATTATTTTAGGTGGAGAACAGTCTGCAGAATGCATCTACAGAGACACAGAAGATATTAGTTCCACCAGTAGTTTTAGCTCTGCTAGCCGTGCTTCGCCGACTCCTTCATACAGTGGCGAAAATTTGCTGCACTTTCCTGGTGATTCAAGCAGTTCTTTGTAGAAATCCGTTTTTCAATATGGACAGCTATGACTACCTTACGAAGCGTTCCTTATCTAATCAAATTCAAAGTCGTGTTTATAGTGTAAAAGCCAAGTATAGGCTTAGTAGTAGTTTCAATTTTTCAGCCATTTTTTTAAATGTTTGTTAGCGTATAGATTTATATTAAGGTGAAACGATACGTATATTGTTATAGTTTAATTTAAAATACATGAAACATGTAATAATTTGCAAGATGTGATAATGTGTAACAAGGCTAGTTGATTTTCTAAATGTTTTAGTTCAGTTTGTCGGTATATATTTACAATAATAACATAATAACCATAAAATGTTGAACTTAATCGAGTGAATGGACTGTTCTGACATGGTGCTATAAATTTTTTCATCTACCTTTCGAATTCAATGTAAAATATTTTATGGTGGAATGTAATTTTTTTTTAATAGTCCATCCGTAGATGAATTATTTTTTAATGACGGGTGTGTTCGTGCCATTTTACACTCTTATCGAATTTTTAATTAAATTAAAAATGTATTTTTCATTTGTTTATAATACAGAAGTTTTTAGTTGAACAAATTTCAATACTGTATGAAAAACTATGTTCAAACTAAAGTGTATTTGTGTAATGCGTTAAGAATTTTGACAGGACATGCTCATGTTTTATAAATAGGCTACAGTGGCATACGGCATTATTTTGTTTTATAAATAGGCAACGATGGCATATGATATTTTTTGTTTTATAAGTAGCCAATTTTAGGGTGTAAAATGGCATAAAAATTATATTTGTGTGCATGGTGTATAGTTAAAACTTTTTAAAATAAGTTTAAATAATTTAATGGGTCTTAGTTTTATCATCTTAGTTTTTCCTCTTAAACTAATTATTCTTTGTTATACTTTTCACCATTCCACGTTTTTTTTTTTTAAGCATAAGGGTTGACTGATTAAAAGAATCATTTTTGCTAGTTTCAATTATCAAAAGTTGGTAAATTATTTAGTTACAGCAATAACTGTATGATACTTCAATAGGTAATTTAGTAATGTAATCTTATTTACTTTAGGTTCTAGCTATTTAATACATTTGCAACCAAATTTTTTGTATTTATAGACTAAACTAATAATAATAGTTATTTTTAATTATGTATATGGGTATTTTGATAGTTTATCTTGAAAAATAATAATGGTTTGTAACTTAAGACAACTGGAATTGCTCATGAAGTTATGTAGAAGTAGATTTTATTTTTAAAGTTAGTTCATGTTGAAAATAATTCGAAATGAGTTGGAATTATTAACTGACACTCCAATATTTTTTTGCAATTGATCGTTACCATTTTATAAGTGAATTAAAACCATCTTATTACATTACCAACTATTGAAAATTGAAGTATATTTTCACTACATTATCGTTTTGTTGAGGGGATTGCCGTAAGTTAATAATTATGTTATAAGTAAAATAATGTCGTATATAACTGGGACATAATATTAATTCATTGTGTCTATGTTATGAATTTGTGTAATTTCAGAATTAGCAAATAATTTTTAAGTATGCCAAGTGTACATAAGTCTTAAAGGAAAGAAACAAAACTGTGAGATTAATAGTGAAAGTTACAAAACACATTTCGTTTATATTTTTTATATCAGAATAGTAGAAGTTAATTTTTTACCAGTCCCTAAAATGTACTGATCATTTTAAGACTATTTTGTATTACATGGTATCAAAATAAACCAAAAATCTGAAGGAACATGTTTATTATTTTACTTTTTTTAATCCTTAAAGTTAAAGTCTTAAAGTTAAGATATATTGGTTCTCTAAAGGTCTAATGTTAGCCTTAAATTTGGAACACCCTTTGTAATCAAACAGCTGGAAGCTAAAGCCAGGTTATAGTTTGTTGATGTTAAGCAGTGAACTAAGGATGGGTCGTAAGAGGAGAATTTCCATTACTAAAAGAAATCAATTGATGGATAATAGAATGTTCAAAATTAAAAAATATATTTTTGAAAATAATGTTGTTCCTGGCGATTTAGGAACACGTCATAGAGATGATAATGCCATTTATGGTAAAATGTGTAGATATTTAGGTATTGAGAATAGCATTAACAATAGATTGAAAGTTTACTGCTTTATTAAAAGAAAACTGCCCCACTTGTTTGTAAAAGGTAATAATTTAGTATAATACAAATCAAATAACTTTATAATACTCTATGTATTTGTAAGTTTTATGATGATTGTTAAAATATATGTATTCCATTTCAGACAAAAGTTCATTGGGGGTAGCCCCAAATAAACTACTCGCCAGTGATGGTGCATACCATCAAACACAAAGTAACGTATTAAATGCGACAACTTTTTCACTATTACAGACAAAACAGGAAAATGATGAAATATCGATCATTAACGAATCTGATCAACTTCTTTATACCAATTCAATGGTATTGGACACTAAAATTACAATCTCATCAGCAAATGATAACTCACATATGATTTTCATTAAAGATAAGCCCTTGGAAACTGAAGAACCAATTGGTACCGCTAACAGTAAAGTATTACCAGATGTTGGTGAGCCTTATAGACCAAATATTAATGACAATTATCATCACAGAGTACTTGAAAGCGATACAAACTTAACTGTGGGCAATATAACGGACAATTCGAGTTTGCAACAAGTACAAGTTGTTAATTCTCTAGATATATTTTTAAAAAAAACATCAAATGTGGCTACACAGACTACAAATATCTCAACATGTACACCAAGAGAAAAAAAATTGAGGTTGCTTGTTAAAAGACTGCAGAGGCTAAATATCAGATTGCAGCATAAATTATTATTAAAGGAAAAAAAATCTGAACCAAAATTTGTGAAGATGCTCTTATATCCAAGTGGTAACAGAAATTTGCCCGATTTAAAATATGATGATGTTGAATATAAACAATTTGGACAAAAATTACATACAATTAGCGAAGAAGCATATAAATTTGTGGTGAAAACATTCCATTTACCTGCACTAAAAGTGAAGAAAAAAATCTAATGTAGCAAGAAATTATAATTTAAAAAGTGTGATAAAAACATTAATTCAATTTTTTTCGCTTAGAAACTATTTATGTTATGGATTTGTATAATTTCAGAATTAGCAAATAATTTTTAAGTATGCCAAGTGTACATAAGTCTTAAAGGAAAGAAACAAAATTGTGAGTGAAAGCTACAAAACACATTTCGTTTATATTTTTTATATCAGAATAGTAGAAATTAATTTTTTACCAGTCCCTAAAATGTACTGATCATTTTAAGACTATTTTGTATTACATGGTATCAAAATAAACCAAAAATCTGAAGGAACATGTTTATTATTTTACTTTTTTTAATCCTTAAAGTCTTAAAGTTAAGATATATTGGTTCTCTAAAGGTCTAATGTTAGCCTTAAATTTGGAACACCCTTTGTAATCAAACAGCTGGAAGCTAAAGCCAGGTAGTTTGTTGATGTTAAGCAGTGAACTAAGGATGGGTCGTAAGAGGAGAATTTCCATTACTAAAAGAAATCAAGTGATGGATAATAGAATATTCAAAATTAAAAAATATATTTTTGAAAATAATGTTGTTCCTGGCGATTTAGGAACACGTCATAAAGGAGATAATACCAATTATGGTAAAATATGTAAATATTTAAGTATTAAAGATAACATTAAAAATAGATTGAAAGTTTACATCTTTATTAAAAGAAAACTGCCCCACTTGTTTGTAAAAGGTAATAATTTATAGTATAATACAAATCAAATTATCTATAATGCTCTATATATTTGTAAATTTTATGATGATTATTAAATTATATGTATTCCATTTCAGACAAAAGTTCATTGGGGGTAGCACCAAATAAACTACTAGCGAGTGATGGTGCATACAATCAAACACAAAGTGACGTATTAAATGCGACAACTCCTTCACTATTAGAGACAAAACAGGAAAATGATGAAATATCAATCATTAACGAATCTGATCAACTTCTTTACACCAATTCAATGGTATTGGACACTAAAATTACAATCTCATCAGCGAATGATAACTCACATATGATTTTCATTAAAAATGAGCCCTTGGAAACTGAAGAACCAAGTGGTACCGCTAACGGTAAATTATTACCAGATGTTGGTGAGCCTTCTAGACCAAATATTAATGACAATAATCATCACAGAGTACTTGAAAGCAATACAAACTTAACTGTGGACAATTCGAATTTGCAACAAGTACAAATTGTTAACTTTCTAGATATATTTTTAAAAAAAACATCAAATGTGGCTACACAGACTACAAATATCTCAACATGTACACCAAGAGAAAAAAAATTGAGGTTGCTTGTTAAAAGACTGCAGAGGCTAAATATCAGATTGCAGCATAAATTATTATTAAAGGAAAAAAAATCTGAACCAAAATTTGTGAAGATGCTCTTATATCCAAGTGGTAACAGAAATTTGCCCGATTTAAAATATGATGATGTTGAATATAAACAATTTGGACAAAAATTACATACAATTAGCGAAGAAGCATACAAATTTGTGGTGAAAACATTCCATTTACCTGCACTAAAAGTGAAGAAAAGAACAGAAAAAATCTAGTGTAGCAAGAAATTACAATTTAAAAAGTGATAAAAACATTAACTCAATTTTTTTCACTTAGAAACTATTTACCTAACTTTTTTTTTTACAGTAATTTGATTTTGTTCTGTTCTGGTTTTATATACTTTATTTTAACTAAATCGTTTAAAAGATCCCTGAAATCTATTTGTACCTAGTTTTTTCAATTATTGTACATAAATAAAAAATAAAAAATTTGTAATGATACCAAGAAGTATATTATAGATAGTACATATGAACTACTTCATGTGACACGCTTATTTTGTTACAATATACCTTCGGTTGAATGATAATTTATTATTAAACTATTGTAATAAAATAAAAATTAATTTAATTGCATGCAATATTTGATATTGATTTATTTTAAATCAATTTTGTTTATTCCATCATCAGCTGTGATGTGACGTCACGTTATGTGAACTGCATATAATAAATTCGCTTAGAATTGTGTAATAAAAATTTCATTTATCACATTTTTACATAAAAATGGATAACATTGGCGCAGAAGTTGGCCAGAAGATGAGAGTAAGTGTTAATTTTGAGACCGTGACAATCTTTTCAGGTTATGTGTAAAAATTTTAATTCAATATTTTCAGTCTGCGATAAAGGCAAAACTTATGGAACTTGGGTGTTATGTAGGTACGTGACTCGTTATTTTTTATTTAAGCAAAGTTAAAGTGCACTGCTATGTATATTTTTGTAGATGACGAATTACCGGATTATGTTATGGTGATGGTCGCAAATAAACGTACAAAAACACAAATGAATGCAGATTTACAACTGTTTTTAACAACTAAAACTGCAGCTTTTGTAGAGTGGCTACAGATTGTTCTTAAAAAACTGGAAGAAGTAACTGTTACCAATCCTGGTTAGTTCGATAACTCATATGTTTAGTGTTATATTAATTTTATCATTACATTACAGATGTGTATAAAAAAGTAACGAAACGTAAATTAGAGCTGTTACCTAAAGCAAACATTAAAAAGGAGAAAAAAGAAAAGAAAATGAACAAAAAGATTAAGACAAAAGAACCACCCAAGCAAGTTATCAAAGATTTGTCAGATATAAAATCGTTGACAGATGATTTACCTGTAGAAGCAAGTGCGTTGTCAGAAAAACGTAAAATAGTTGTGATGCAAGAGAGCCAGAGCGTTTTAAACATGCATCAAACGAATACCCAAAATGTGAATGAAGATAATTTTGACATACCATCTCTCTCGGAAGTTAATATGTCGAATGAATCCGAACTACTAGAAATTCAAAAAAAAATCAAAAGCGTTAAGAACAGACTCGGCATACAAGTCCAAAGTGATTCAGAAGACGAAGATTTCGTCAACATTAAATTGGAAACAGGTATGTTCATTAAAGTTTAATTGTCGTTGATAACAGGTGCGTTTCAGACGATTTATTTTCGAATGATCAATTGAATACCCAAGCAGAAGAAAAAAACAAAGAACAGCAACGGATTAAATTAGTTCGTTCCGTGGAAATCTCAAAGGAAAAGCCCCAAAACTTTCCCACCAATGACAGCAGTTTAAAGACAGTCGAACATCATCATATAACATACGGTGACGAAAAACAAAATGTTGCGAAGAAAAAATCAGTGTTGGAGAGACTGGGTAAACGACCAAACTCACAGAACTATTGTGATGCTGCAGTTAATAAACGGACTAGAATCAGTTTAAAAGAAACTAAGGAAGAAGAAGAAGCAATTCGTGGTGCATGGAATGCTTATGGTGATAACAGGTTTCGAACAATTGATGAAACAACACTTGGTGAACAAGATGTGGGCAAATTACATCGAATTAAGGATAAAATTAGTAATGCTGATGGACGGGAAATAAGAGAGGTATTACTAAATTTTTAGATTTATGTTTTGTTTGGTATTTTTTTAAATGGTTTTTAGTTGGTAGTCAATTTATTAAGTTTTAATGACTTTATGTTTAACAAATAAAAAATAAAATCCTATTAATTTAGATTATAAAAATGACTAATTTTAGAGTGCTCTTAAGAGATTGGGTGTAATGTCGAAAGTGGCCATACCTACCAAAGAACCAGATTCTCAGGTAGAAGAAATTAAGCCAAAAGAGGTTCCAAGCTGCATAAAGGTTAAACCAAGAATCATCCCTACAAGAAATCAGGCGAACAAAAATCTTTTGCTGAAGGCCGTCGCTGAAGCTCAAAGAAGTGTAGCTCAAACGCCACTAGTTGGAAATAATGCGAAAGTATGTGGACCACTTAATTCGGGCCACTATGGGTATCTCTCTAAATATAAATCAAAATTTGGCTTTAATATATGTAACGTTTTGCCAATTTAAGCGCATATCATTAATTATGAGAGATCACCATAGTGATTTCTATATAAAATAAATTAAAACTATAATAATTGTGTGTATTAAGTGGACTTTATATAATGTGCATTCTTATTTACAGCCAGATGCTCTGTACACAAAGAGATATCGTGAAAAAATTTGTCGAGACGAAATCCCTAGCAAAAAGTTGTGCGTGAAAGAAAAAGACAATCCCAAAACTATCGTGATACCACTAGATGAAACCGAATTGGAATTTAGTAGCGATGATGATAATTTAGAATACGTTCCTAAGCCTGTAGTTAAAGGCAAGCATGAACCACAGTATATACCGAGTTCCAAAGATGCAGTCCGCGAAGACTTCGGCAACAAAGACTTTGCTTTAGAATATAAAAATCTATTAAATAAGAAAAGTATAAACCAGAAGTTTATTATTACTTTGGATGGAATAGAAAAACATAAATACGAAGAAACCTCTAAAATGAATGTTTTACTTGCTCACGATTCAAATTTATATAAAAGCAAACAAATGGCTGATAAAATTAGAAGAACTCCGTCACCAATTGTTTTTAAAGGTGTTTCAAGCACTAAAGCCAAATTAAATAGTTCAATTGTTAAAATCACATCGAACAGTTCAATTGTTAAAGCGATCCCAGAACAATTGCCTGTTGTGTATAGTCCTCTGAAAATTAAAACGAAAGAAAAATGTAAATATTGGCCTGCTTGTAGACAAGGAGAACTTTGCGAGTACTTGCATCCTTCAACAGCTTGCAAATTATTTCCGCAATGTAAATTTGGTGACAAATGTATTTACATTCACCCACCTTGCAAGTTTGAAACTTCTTGCACACGTCGCGGTTGTCCGTTTAGCCATATCTCCAGAAATATTATTGGTGGTAAGTTAGCAATGTTTTTCATAGTTTTCAAGAAGCAACTTAATGTTAATTTTTTTTTCAGGAAACCCGACACAGTCCCTGCAGACGTGCAAATTTTTTCCCAACTGCAATAACTCGAGCTGCACTTTCTATCATCCACGGCCTTGCAAATTTGGAAAGTACTGTAAAAATCAAGCTGAATGTAATTTTTTACATAATTTTCCGGCTAGCAGTAATCTAATGTGGCATTCGAATCTGAAATGATTTTGTTTTTTTATTTGTAAATACATTACATGTTGAAATTTCCTTTTTTTGATTTGTAAAATGTAAACTTATTAATATTGTGTTCGTTGCAGCAATTGTATCATGCATAAGTTGTTTCTGAATGTAAATATTTATTTAAATATATTTTTACTGAATGTGGTTGATTTTTGTTTTACTGGAATGAAGTGTTTTAATGAAATAAAATAATTTGGTAAGCTAACATACAAGTTCCACAAACAATGTTCTACTTATTTAGCTAGAACTCCCTCCCATAAATTGGTGATACTTGTAAAGTATGATTTGCATGTATAACATTCAAGGTGATTAATTTTTGGGCTTAATATTGTTTTTGATATATAGGTAATTATAAATAACTTAAAAATTTTGAGTACCCCCCTGTCTATTCTAGTTAGAAATCAATTGTCATGCGCACTAACCAGTTTAATCGCCACTGTCTGTAACGTGGCGCCAAAGTGGCGAAAATCTCAAACACGAATCGATAAGGAGAATTATACAGGGGTTTATTGTAAATCTTATAACAAAATCCTATAGGCAGACACATAAAAACAATGCTTGTTTTTGTGTAGGTGCTTATAATTAGCAGCTACCATGCAAATGAGAGTTATTTTGTACAATTTTAATTTCAGAAATAACGTTTAAGAGTGTTGAATGTTTCGGTAAAATAATTTTTAAGTGTCTCTCGTATAAAAACAAGTTGCTCCGCCCATTGAAGTAGGTCAAGGAGGTGGCGTCCTCTGTTGATATTAAGAAATACAACTCAACCATGTTAATTTCTGTCTGAACATGAATGCGCAAACGATTTGTGTAGGTGGGAATTTAAGCGCCACTGAAATTCCATTGGTACACTTTGAGTTGACATTTTTGATTGAGATTTTTAGAAATTCTTACGTTTAGGTTAATTATATTCTCGAAAACCACCCATAAAAAAGTATAATTATGTGTCATTTGTATATACAATCGTGTACTTAAAAGAATTTGATGGTTATACGTGATATGCAAATCCACATTCAAAACTTTTATGGTCAAGTGAACTCAAGAATGTGCACTTGTAATAAACACACACTATCTTTGTCTAGCGGTTCTCTTTCTTTATCTTTGGGTATTTTAACCCACCAATTTACTTACTAAATTATGTGTATTTACGAATATGCCCCCAAGAATATTAAAATAATGTCTTTGATTTAAGCTGCATAACGATTAAGTTAGACACAAATTACTTTATAGCGTTGTTATTGGAGTAGATACAAAAAAATAATAATATAAAAGCTGTTTGGCCTCACAAGCTGTATAATGCAAAATTATTTTCAAATATACTGAGCGTTTAATTTCCGCGGAGCAATATGCAGCTTCGTTATCTTAAACACAACATTTTTTATATTCGTATGTATTCTTGTAGATAATTTATTAGTCTTAAGCCAAAAATGCAAGAACTATTTGTTTCTATTTTTCAAGAAAATCATAATATGATCTTTTTGTACGATTTCTAATGCAGTGAAGATATTTTATGATCTAACAAAAAAACATAAGGGCCATTAAAAAAATCATTGTATTATTAATTTATTAGATAGGTACATATCTTAATGTGAACATGGTTTTCTCTTTTAAAAACTGAAAATATTGTAGCATGATAATATTATGAGTAGATAGTCAAATATATTTATCAGTTTGATTATTGTTTCAAGTTTACCTCTGTCTACTATTAGTTTAAATACAAACATTATTATCAGCTTCATATTTCATGATAAGTATTCTGTGGAAAGTTACAGATTAAATTTAGATGTTGATGTTCTTGATTACACGTGCAAATTTTAAATAAAAAAGCTTATAGTGCTGGGTTTTTGCGCCATAATATTACTACTTTTAAGATTCTTATAGTCTTTATTGTTCTGTGCTGGAGTTCCTAATAGAATTTGGAATGGCAATTAATATAAAAGTTCTGCTACAATTTTTACTGTGAGTAATGATTGATAAGTAACTTATTTGTTATGTTTAAACGTTGATAATCGTTTGTAAATCACAAATAAATTATTTATTATCTCTTAGCAAGTTGGAGGACTTATCAACATTTTTTTAATTTCCAGAACTACTGCTGTATCAGCTTCCACATTAAGTTGTAATTTTCAAGATGATTTTATGACTATTTGTGAACGACGTAATTTGAGTGAAATTCCAAGTACCTTAAGCGCGGATACAAAATATTTGACTTTAAGTCATAATGTTATCACAGGAGTTTATAAAGAAGCATTATTTTTGTATCTTAACATTACCCATCTAAAACTGGACCACAATAAAATATCAACTTCCTTCGATTTATCCCATATATACATGTTAAAGAATTTGACGTATTTTGATATTTCTTACAATGGATTGCAGTACTTGGATTTCAACATCTTTTCCAGAAATCTTGATTTGAAGATTCTTAAAGTTGAAGGAAATACGCAACTAGAAATTTCTGAGAATACTCCAAGTGTGTTGTCTTTGGAAGTGCTTTCACTTAGAAGTTGTGGTTTATCTGCAGTACCTATGGAAGTATTTGAAGGATTTCCGAATTTGCTGCAGATAGATTTGAGAGATAACGAATTGAAAACGTTGCCAAGTGAGTTTTCAAACTCTTTTTTGCAACTCAAGGAGCTGTGGATATCAAATAATCCGTTTAAAGAATTAGATAAGGAGTTGCAGATTATGAGTGATATATATGCAAATGACGATGAATTTAACGTTGAAGATACTTTAAGTCCTGAGGGATATTTTATAAATCAAGGTGTGATGATTTTTGTTTTTGTGTTGTGGGGCGTTCTGATATTATTAGGGTTTGCAAATTTTTTGATTCGTTTAAGGAAGCTTTTTTAGATGTGTTTGCCTAAACAGTTGGAGAACAGTCGCTTAATTTCGGATAGAATTTTTGTAACTTACTATATGAACTAATATTGAAAAGTATTGAAAAATAGCTTTTATTGTATAAAATCTATTATAGAACTTTTAAACCAGTTTCAGTAACTGCTGCTGACTAAGACTTAACACAGGTCTGGCATTTCTAAAAGCGATTCTTTGTAAATACTATAAGTGATAATAAAACTTTTGTAAATTAAACATTTGTGAAATTTGTAAGTTTGCATTTTAGTTCAATATTAAACAAAAAAGTTTTAAAATTTTGAATTTTTTGGCGCAGTTTTTGGTATTTTTAATTTGTTGGAATGTTTTTTGGATGCCTTGGTGTTTTCTCTTTTTGTTTCTCTGAACGTTGAGAGCTAAACATACTGTTGTTTATACTTTTCAAGAAAGATTAGCTCAAAATAGCGGAAGAGAAATGATTAATCTTCAATCCACTGATCTCAAGTAAAGGAGTAAAGTTGGAAAAACTAGTAAGATAAGCGATTAAAGTTAAAACGCATGTATAAACAATATATGAGATAAATATTTTTAATGTTTTAGTTTATGATTTTACATTTTATGTTACAAAAAATATGGCAGAACATTTTTAATTATCCATCCAAGATGTTTTCCAACTCTTGTGTACACGACTAGCGAACCAGTTCCGCATTCAGCTCTAACAGGTTGTGATGCAATCCCTTCGACATGCCATTTAAGACGATTTCTGGACATCAAAGGACCTCCACCATCATAAACACACGTTCCATTTTCTCCCTCGCGTATACACAAGTGAAATTCTTCGTTAAATCTCTGCATAATTGAGGAGTTTTGGTTGCATTCATTTATTGGTAGGAGAGTCCCTGAGGAACTTTTTTTAACTATTGCCTGATTAGTTTTATTTTGTTCTAAAAACGAAAAGAAGTATAATGTAAAAATAATTGAATATAATATTACCATATTTTTTCGTTCCCCATCCTGATGTATCAAGCATATCACCTACTTTTGCAGTAGGAGTTCCTGGCAAAGGAAGACAAATTGGTCTAACGTAATCTGAAAATATAGGTTAATAACTTTAAATATTGGAGTTGGTAAAAAGAATAAGAAAAGATTCTTCGACAGAAGCGTGACTTTTTTTCTCAAATACCAAAGACTAAAATAGTTACTTTTACCATAAGTATCTTTTGCCTTCCGAAATATATTGTAGTTTTATCTTCTGGGTAATTATTATTGTTAGCTGTCATCGTCTAACAATACCAGTAACCCGAAGATGTCTCTTATAAGATGGTTAAAAATGATTGAAGAATTCTAAGAAACACGGTTTCGACCCGATATCAGTAGCCTTGATTTGTCTTTGTTCACTGCTCAAAATGATAATAAAGAGTATTGATTTTTAAGATATTGTACCTGAAAATGATGCATTGGCTACAAAGCGAATTAGAGCAATGTCATGGACCTTATAATCTTCATGTACAATAACTTGATCTACCGCCATGTCTTGGATATCAGCACATTCATTGAAGGTGTCTTCAAATTTTATGCAGTCATGGCTAGTGTTGGTGTTGTGTTCTCCCAAACGCACCGAAACACTGGTAAAAAAATTAAGTGATTAATTTAAAAAAATCCGTTTATTTTCTTAGCATTCTTGAGAAAATAGTCAATTGCATAGTTTGCCAATTTTTTCCAAATATAAATTGCAAGACTTTTTAAAGATTCTGAAGTGCTGTTGCTTTTTAAAAATTTGCTTTGCTGGTTTGAGTTTCACAAAAATCTTGAATTGTTTTTATTATAATTTGGTACTTACACTCTGAACTTTTTTTTAAGTGGATACACGATGCAGTCTGCAGAAGTTAACACATATCTGTTTGTTATCAACACACCAATGCACAACTGATAATGTTTAGCAGTGCCGTTGGTGTACATTAATAAAGCCATCCAAGGAAATTCGTCTAGGGTTGTCTCCGTGGAGAAATCAAATCGTTCATCTTTGTGCTGTAGCCCGCAATGGTGTAAATTCAACAATTTTTCCTTTGATTTAATGAGTGACGTAATATTTTGCACTTCTGGTGCTGGTTGAATGTCAATCCAGCTTGGGAGCTCGTTGTCTACATTTTGTTCCTTTTCTTTTGGCAAGATTTCAGGTGTTGTTGGGGGCTTCTTAGATTGAAAGTCATGTGGGACAAAAGTTGCTGTGGATCCACAACAAACATAACGTTGGCCTCTGTCGATTTTACAAACAGATCTTCGCGCAAATTCCAACAAAGTGTCGTTTAAACTGAGGGAAGCTTGTAATAATATGGGACATTGACTAATAGGAACACATTCAGCGTATTGTCCATTAGGTGTATAACATGAACCTATATGAATAAAAAGTGTTAAAAGTTTCTTGCAGGAAGGTACGTTCCTGCAGGAATATCTGATTCTAGCTTTAGCTCAGATATATTCTTGCAGAAAGATACATTCTGCAGGAACATTTTCTACTAAAATAGCTATTTACTCTTTAGAACACACTTCGGTTAACGAATCCTTGAATATTCTTAAGCAATTAAAATAACATCGCCGTGTGTAAGGTATAACAGTAAATAATTGGAAATAAAAATAATTTAAGTGTACTTTAAAAATAAATTATATCTTGAATTCTTAATATTGCTAGATTTACATACGTACATTTGTAAATAAATAAAAAAATCATATACAATGTTCATAAATAAAACATGATTTTTACATAGTAGTGAAAAAAAAACTGTGCTAATAAACATATTTGGCAATAATGCAATAAAATTGAGTAAACTAATATTATTTTGAGCTCTAATTTTATATTAAAGATTTTATTTATTGTAATAAATAATCACATATTTATAGATAAGTGTAAACAGTAATTTGTGAAGTGTTTATTATAAATAGAGGTCATCATACAACCTTCAGACAAAACATGTGTTTCTTTGTTATTCGAGTAAAAGCTATATCAACAAACGCAATTTGTTTTAGTGAATATAAAACCTGATTAACAACTTACCTGACGAGACCGTTTGTAAGGAACACCCCAAAACGAAGAGTATTTTAAGAAATAACAACATCGATATGTTAAGTGACATGTTTCTTGTAAAATTACAGTGAATACAGTAGCTGTGGCCAAGCTGTGGTTTTTCTAAGTACTTTAACCTCGAGTGGTATATCCAAGAAAATATAATCCTGTATTGTATAATTCATTGTCAAAACAAGTCTTCTGGCAAGATATTGGTTACATAAATAAAAATTTATACGAACCTGCTCTGCCTGTAATATCATAATTTATGTACTTAAACCGGTATCGAATATTTTTAATTTGGTTTCCATTCTTAAACAAAAAAAACAAACTGTTGTCCAGTTTTCCATAATAAAGATTTCCCGATGGCTAATTATTCTTCCACCAATATTTTCGTAGCTGAATTTTCGACTTAGAATTGTACAAGAAACAACACTGCATAAAAATCGTACACAAATTTATATTAATCTTATATTCACAATATTATTCACTTAATTTTAACAACAATCTTAAATATTGCAGCTGTAGTAAACACTTAACAATTGTCTTCAATAACACTCCTCTCATACAGGTTTGCTTAAAAATGGCAGCAGACACCTCCATATCTACAATAATTTTAAAAAAATAGTTAGAATTGTGTCTAATTTTATATGAGTACCTACTAAATATATTAAATTGCTGCCTGGATTAAAAAAAAGTATAAATGTTAAATAATTAAAAATCATTCTTGGTTTTTTGAAGCATGTCTTGTGAAATGCAAAACCAATAGTCCAAGCATTTATCAAATAATTATTTTAAAGTTATTGGCATTGTTTGATATTTACCCATTTAAAGGACAAAAGTGTTGGACAAACTCTTCCACACTATGTATTATAGATAGGGCTACTCCACAAGCGTTTAACAATCTGCAAACTCCTTTTTTTTGGTACAGGGATATTGGACATTCTGGTGTATCCGATATTTGTATATCCCAACCCAATCTATAACCACCTTAAATTTAAAACATCAGTTAGAAATGTGTGCAATGTAAAGTTCTATTAGTAATACAGGATTTTACCTGAAGGTTGGATAAAAGTTTCGTTGGGATATAGATTGTTACTTAACCATGGATACTTTGTTTTTTCCATAGATTCATTAAATCCTCTTCTATGTAAACTTGTTAGATGATATCTATCTGTTGTGGTACTTGCGGGGGTGGAAAAAGCTATCAAATGATAACCCTCTGTTGTGGGTTCTTGGTGTTTTGGTACTGCTCCTCTTACTGTGAACGAAAAAATATGACAACAAATAAGTAAACCTATGAAAAATTACAAAGTGTAATAAAAAAATTAATAGTGGTATATTTGCTTAATGGGACAGCTTCAAAAATGAGAAAAATTGAAGTATTACCAGCTCTGAAAATGTGTAAAGTTTTATTTTTCTCTACTTTGTTTAATAATGAAATTTTCGTCTAACGCTATCAAAAGTAGACCAATCTGTTCTCTTTTAATCAAGCTATTATGCTAAATGTTAATACGTGAACAGCTAACCTGGTACACGTTGAATGTTTTTTACAACCTTGTTGTTGGGACGCACTACAACCATAGATGTTAATGGAGTTACAAACGAATATTGAATAGCCAGCGTTAGTATTTCTCCTTTTATTAACGAATCGTTTTCATCTGTGATGTCTAATTTCTTAAGTAATTGCTTAATTTTGAGATAAGCGTATAGTCGTTCCAAATTACCCGCAGGTTCTTTTATTGTTGGATTGAGTTCTGCTAAACCTTTTGTGCCTCTTGCTACGACTGTATGTTTCTGGTTTTCGTCCATATCTAAACAACAATTAAGTAGCTCAATATTAATAATATTCAGAGTGATAAAATTCACATACGATGACATGAACATGTATTCGAAATTTTGATGTGTTTGACGAAGGCCTTAGATTATTTTTATTAATGGCCCCAGTGTAGTTTGTAACCAAAATCATCCAGCAAATGTTCTTACATTTTTGCATTGTAAATTGTATTAGACATCTTGATTTGTAAAGAAAAATTTTAAAACATATATCAGATTACTTCTTACCACATTTTCCAGCGACTACAATTTCAGATCCATCGTTCATAATGGGGAAATCTGTATTGGTTTGGTTGCATGATTTAGTTAAGAAGCGGATATCTGTTAAAATTGGCTTGGCTACTTCTTTAAAGAAACTTTGGAATTGTAGGGACGCATCGAAACCCTCATAAATATGTTTAAATGATCCTTGGTTACGAGTTGCTAGCTTTTGCAAAAATTCGTCGTCAACTTCACTTCCGAAGGCCAAAGTATACAAAGAAGTTTTTCTTTGGCCAGAATTAAACTCAGCAATCTAAAAGATAACTTTTAAGTTATCTAATTTTATTTATTGCTTCTAAACTTTAAGTGCAACTAAAAAAAGCACATCCAAAATGGGTGTAAATTTCGTCCAACATAAAATTTCTCTGGTAAAACTAATTTCAGTTAAAGCATGGCGATAGTTTTGATGTATATTCCTTGCAATGTACCTTTGTGATGATTTGAGCGACTGCTGTAATTCCAATTGTGGGATTTCCGTCTGTTAAAAAAATTATTATAGGCTGAAGGGGGCTTGAATTGATATTTTTCTTCTTGGCCAATTCCACTAGGTGCAATCCAACTTTAACTGCGTCATGGATATTAGTACCACCATCAGGATCTAATTGGTTGATTAAAATCTTCGCTTTCCTCAAATTATTTGACGTGGCTTGATATGAAGGAGGAAATTTGAAATCCTAAAAATACCACAGTACAGTGCAGTACAGTGCTGTCCAATTTCAAAATCAAATTTGAATATACTATGGCATAGTATTTTACCCTAAAATTTGGCTTCTTCTTTAGATTTTCATCGTCATACCAGTATTCTTCGTTACTTGCTGGATACCAAGTATGGCCATCCGGGTTATCAAGATCCCATACTTTAACGTTACTGCTAAACTCGACGATATTGAAAAAATCACTTTCTTGAAACGTGTCTAATATGGTTTGCATGGCGTCTTTCAGTTGATCCACTTTACCATCGTCATACATGCTACCACTGTTATCAAGAACGAATATGATGTACTTTGGTAGATTGGAAAACTCGGTTGGAGCAAAGAAGTGAGCAAAATATCCACTTCTTAGCAAGACCTATGAAAAAAAAAAGTTTTCCAGGGAAACTGTAAATTTTCTTTGGCAAAAATTCCTTAGATTCGTCATATAAGGTGCAGTTTAAAAAAAAAGTATATATTAGTAGCATACTTACCTCGCCTCCATTAGATTCTCTTTCTACATCGTACTGCACAAGAAACTGGCCAGAAAGTCCCTCTTCTTCCTTGGAGCCCAAAAGTTGAGCTAGACGTTTTTGCCTGATTAGCGTTGGTTGAAATCTGATAATTGCAGTTGTATCATTGATAAGATCAAATTCAGCTTGTGGATCTAAATCAACATCATTTGTAACTGCCCCAGATCCCGGACGCATCGGCGGTGCTTTTAATTTTTGTATTGTTTTGCTTTCCATTATTGCTACCTAAGGAAAACCAACAATAACTACAAGCGCGAAATCTGAGACACGAATTACTTCAGCTTTTAAGTCCTCGACTGGTTGTCCCGGTTGTAAATTAATGATTTGCTCATAATGGCCGTTCTTTCTTTGCAAAAGTTCTTCGTATGTTAAGTAAAAAACAGCCCTACTTTCTGTTTCCATATTAACAGAGACTGTAAAGATATTTGCATCGCGCGTTGAAATATGGGCAGCTGCACTACCAGTTTGAACAGCCTAAACATAAACGGTTTGCTCGTGTGTAACATTTTTGATTAAACTTACCTGATCATAAGTACTCTGAGCTTGTTCCTTCTGTTGCACGTAACCGGTGTAATTTTTTCCTTTGACCTGCATGATGAAACCGGACATGAAAGCGTTTTCTGGCAAAATTACCGAAAACGTAGTTTCTTGTGACCTTCCGGATATATTTTTTACTTTACTTGTAACAGTAGTGGTCGCATAGCGATTGCTTATTACCGATTTTACATGCATTTGATAGATTTGTGGGGGCTTCACAACAGTCCGAGCCTAAAAATTTATTTTGTTGTAGTCTTAAAATGCTTAAGAATATTTAACAATAAGGAATACAACTTTTATATTTTATAAATAAAATTAGCAACAAATCTAATAAAGGAATATTAAAAATCTATCAAATAATACGCGATTTGTAAAGAACAGTAATTAAATATGTACTTCTCTTGACAATCTTGCATGTTCAACAAGGGGCATATTTGTTTTTTGTGATTGTCCTGAGTCTGCAACTGATGGAGCGGTCTTTATCGAAATAACAGCATTTGTGGCTACCATTAGTGTTACGAACAAACATTTCATAACCATATTTGTGCCTGAAAATATAAATCGTAAGTTATAGTAAATAACGTCTTTTATACACAGATTTTATGAACAGCTTGTGCGACTAGTGATGGAATCAGTTTAGATTCCAAAGCTGTTATTTACAGAATAAGAGATTGACGCACAGACAGACGGAATGAGAGAAATAAGCCTAAAATTTTCCACCTTTATAACTGCTATTGTTAATGTGATCTAAGCGTGAATTTTTTTAAACAGTTAGCTTAAAAATAAGCTGTTATAGCTGCAGTCTAACGCTAATAAATATTAATAATATTACCTGTTTATTTTTGTTTTTGTTTAAATCTTATTCATAACACGCACTGAATATTCGCACTGTACACAATTCATTCTGCGATATTTAATTACTAATAATAAGTCATGTAAAGGACGACAACATGTAATAACTTTTCAATGCCGCCGCGTTTTAATAAGAATTTTTCTTGAGTGAATTCAAATGCAGCAGTTCTCGGTAATTTGTTATTTGTGAAAGTAATAATTTATCGAGACGCTAGGCAACTAACCTCTTAACCTCCTATAGAGTTATTTAAAATGTAATCAAGGCCTAGAAATTGATATCTTTGTTATTCTTAAAGTATTCATTGTATTTGCAATTAAAATGATGTCTGGTTTTACCAGACAGAAATGGCCTAGCGCGGAATTCCCTCAATGGTGCAATGTTTATTGCTACTTTAATAAAACGTTAAAGTAGATTTGTTTATAAAGAGAATAAACCAGTAGTGTGCGCGTGTGTGCACATTTCTTAACATCCGTTGATATTTTCGCAAACCAAAACGTTGCAAAACAAATGTAGGTAAGTAAATTATAATTAAATATGAGTAACTATGATATAAATGGTTTAATTAAAACTCATAAACTTTTTATGAATGCAATTCTCATTTCTCGATACGCGAGGTGTTTGATTTTTCGAGAACAAAGAATTATCTGTTGCATTTTTCAAGAATTATCGAGAAATTAGTACATTTTTAAAATGTTAATGTAATTATCAAAGATTTATCCAGCTTTATAATTGCAGTTTTCAGTGATTTTTGATTTACAGGTAAAATGGCCTCATACTTCAAGGAGCTTGTTTTTCTTTTAACGGTCGTAATAAGTACCTTTGGCTTTGGTAGCCCCCTAGACAACACATTATCATCCCTGACTGTATTGAGTCCCCATACAAAGTCGAAAATATCTCATTCTGACAGTGAAAACGTTTTGAATCGCAAAGTAGGTATCCACATACATTAATACTTTTGGTTTGCCCTACTAAATGGCGACAATAGTGCCATAAATATGTTCTCAAGCTCAATTTTCTCTTTTAGAGTCGTTCTGTTGTTAAACCGAACATATACGACATGTTTGTGCAGGTCAACGTTACTGACCGCTTTGCACATGCGACAGTCGTCAGCAAAGTAAAAAACTTATCAGGAAAACCCCAAGAGACTGAATTTACTTTCGTGTTGCCAGAATCTGCATTCATTTCAGGTTTCATAATGCAAATTCGTGGAAAAAATTACACGGCTTACGTACAAGAAAAGCAAGAGGCAGAAAATACGTACAAAGAGGTAAAAAAGCATCATAACAAAAAAAAATCAAACAACTGAAATTCAAAACTGGAAAACAATTTGACGATGATTGTATAAATATTTTTGTTGTAGCACTTACAATAGGACATAAAATAAGTCTTATTGTTTTGAATCGGTTAGTTAAGTTTACATTCAAAATTTCGATAAACATCAAGATTAATAAATTTTTGAACTCTTAACCTATGTACTTTAAAAAATAGCACAGGAAATTCCTGAAAAAAGTCTTCATTTATCTATAGTATTATCAAATTTTAATCTCGTGTGGAAAATCCAAAACTGTTTTATCATTTAGCGTAAATAAATTTAATTAAAAATGACTTTTATTTTGGAAGGACCTCTTTGTCGGAATGCAATACTCGTCTCTTTAGTAGCTAAAATTTCAAGCCAAATAAATTCAAAATTAAATTTAACACTTTTCAAGTTTTCTCAATCTTTTTTTTTAAATTATTGACGAGATTAATTTTAGGCTGTTTCAAAGGGACAAGGTGCTGCCCACGTTGCAACACGAGATTCAAATGTTTTTACTGTATCTGTTAACGTCGAACCAGAATCAAGGGCCATATTTTATTTGACTTATGAAGAACTCCTACAGCGACAAGATGGAAAATACGAATTAGTCGTTAACTTGAAACCAGGACAACCTGTACAGGAATTGGCCATAGAGGTACTACCCTGCATAAAATAATTCATTAAAAATTACCCACAATCTCTCTGGATAAGTATATAGACTTTTTACCTTCTTCTTCATTTTCTTCTCTCTTTCAGCTTTCGACCCACCTTAAGTCTAACTTTTATCTCCGTCTTTCTGGTCTACTAATTTAAATATCTGTTTTCTAGGTTTCAATAGCTGAAAGCAAACCTATAAAAAATTTAAGAGTATTACCATTAAGATCTGGTAATGAAATTACAAGTGAAAATAAAGAACTGGATCCCCAAGCCATAATAAAGAAGTATAGAGATGTAAAAAGAACAAGTGTTGTATTTAATCCTGATATTGACAGGCAAAAACTTTTAGCTAAATTGATAGGAAAAGACAGCGAAAATGGAATTGATGGACAGTTTGTAATTCAGTACGATCTAGAAAGAGATAATGCAGGAGGCGAGGTATATTAAAACAGTTTCTTAGGCCTTAATGGAGTGAAGTTGACCAACAACACAATTTTTTGTTTAAAGGTGGCCCATGAACAAAAATTTCGAATGCCGTAAATAGAGGAAGGAAAAGTATTTATAACAAACTATCACAAAATTATTACTATTACACCGTTTAAAGGTATTTTTTTGTGTTGAAAATTAGTCAACTTCAATTCATTTTACGTAGTTCAAGTTTTGCTGTTGCGTAATCTGATAAATTGTGAATATTTTTTTTTATATTGTCGTGTGTTAACTGTGTGTTGCAGATTTTTCAAAGAGATGGTTACTTCACTCATTTTTTCGCACCCACAAACCTTCCACTAGTCTCGAAATATGTTGTGTTTATTTTGGACACAAGTGGTAGCATGTATGGTAATCGTATTAAAAAATTAAAAGAAGCAATGGATGTAATATTAAGACAACTTAGAAAAGACGACTATTTCAGTTTAGTCACATTCAATAGAGAAGCCAAAGTATTGTTACTTAACACCGCTAGAGTTCGCGAAGAAACCGATCATCAAAGGAGTGTAGGACAATTTGTTTTATAATTGTTTTTTTTTTTAACGGCTATTATTTTTAGTTAACAGCAAATGAGTCTACGTACTTGGCAACTTCTTCTAATATTGATGAAGCAATAAGAATTGTTTATAGTCTTGTAGCATCTGGCCAGACCAATATATTTTCCGCGCTAAAACGTGGACTTGAATTGGTTGAAACTGCTAAACAAAGCTTACCAAACTCTCAGTCCTCACAACCTATGATTATCCTTTTGACTGATGGAGATCCTTCGTCTGGACTGACAAATAAGGATCAAATAATAAATGAAGTAAGTTTTGCATAAATACTTATTGGAATTATGATTAAATTTATGAAATAATTACTTGTTTGTATCGTATTTTATAGGTCACAAATTTGAACACAGGCGCAAGAAAATCTTTAATTTATACACTTGGTTTTGGCATTGGTACGGATACAGTTTTTCTAAAGAAGCTGGCACTGAAAAACGGTGGATTGTCTAAACACATTTACGAAGCGAATGATTCTACACAACAACTACAATTCTTTTTTAAAAGTGTTTCTTCCCCAGTTTTGACGAATGTAAATTTCAAATATCCATCTTGCGCAAAGGAATATACTGAAACCAATCACCCTGTTGCATTTGATGGGAGCGAAATAGTTGTTGCAGGAAAATGTGGTAAGTCAACAAATCTTTTTCTTTTCCAATAATGATCGACGGGTTTAAAGCAGTAATTTACTTGTATTTAAGATGGAGGATTTTTGGAAAAACCAAAAGTTCTAGCTAGGGGCAAAACAGAAACCAAGACTTTTATACCAGTCAACGAAGTCCCTGAAGGACAATTGCAAAGGCTGTGGGCTTATTTAAGAGTAAAAGATTTGCTTAAAAAAATGGAAACAGCAGAGAATGGAACAGAATTCAAAAAACAAGCTTTGGAACTTGCTCTTAAGTATTCATTTGTTACTCCCGTTAGCTCATTGGTTGTTGTTAAGCCCAACAAAACTGTAACGGGCAATATACAATCAGATTTAGGTAATCGTCTACATCAATTTATTTGTACTTAAAATTTAATTATTTTTCTTGCAGCATTAAAGCCAGGTGAAACAGCTCCTGGTCCCTTGAAGAAAAGACATTTTGGAACTCTATCGCTTCCAGAAATATACAACACGTTGCCTTGGTTAGGAAGACATACATATTTAAATGGTTCTTATGTTGAACCGCCTGGTAAGTGACTTTTTAAAAATACATTTAGAAATTATTTCTGTAAGCTAAGTTAAATATTTGAATTTCAAATCTTATATTTCTCATTGAACAATTTTTTGGACTGTAATAATTTGCAAAAAATGCATTGATATAAGTTGATATTTATATTCAACGTCTGTTTTTGCAGGTGGTTATCTACTTGGGCTGAACACAACCCTGAATGATGTTGTGGACTGTCCAATGACACTGTTAAACCAAACTGGACATTGCAAACTGTTAACAGCTTGTCCAGAAATTCATTCTTACCTTAAGACTGTTGACGACTTTGTGAAATATTTTTGCCCATTGAAAGAGTAAGTATTTTCTCGAAGTTTCAGATAATAATAAAACAAATTTTTTTTTAAAGAATTATGTTTTATATTTGTTTATGCGTCCACAATATGTAAAACAATTCTGTCACTTTTAGATAACGTAGATTATTATTCACTTCCCTCAATTTACCGCGTGCTTTGCAACTTTGATTTGTTTTGTTTTGTGGCTTCAAGATGCGAAACTTCAGTAAATTATTGATACATTTTTCAGATATGGTGGTGTGTGTTGTCCGATAAATATGAATGACGATCGTGTCCATGACACAGGACGCTTGAGTATTGCGCAATTGTAAGGATTCTAATCTTATCAAACAGTTTTTTAAATTCTTTTTTACCGACTACAGCATGTTTTTTAAATTTTCGTTTAATTCGATGTATTAAATTAGTAAATATATCTGTTCAAATTATATTTTAATTTTAAGTACTGTATTAATTATTTCCTTTATTTTTCTCTAAAGAGCTCATGTTTAGCCTATTATGTATGTCTAATAAATTATAACTTTTGAAAATTGTTTCAGTATTTTTAGAGAATAGAAAATGTAAAAAGTTTGATAGTTTTTATTGTCGATTGGAGAAACACCGCAAATCCTAATTTTTGCGATGCCTTTATAAATTTTTGCTTCAAACCCTAGCGAAAACATCAGGTTATGATTTCAAGTGTAAAAAAAAATATTTTGTTCAAAATTTTTAATTTTTTTTTAAACCCAAAACTTTTATATTTTCAAACGTGTTGCAAATGATTGTACAATTTGTTTCTACTCAAATTTGAAATGATACTTGTAAGTGTAATCAACCAACAATTTCCAATTTACAGAGAAAAATACAAAATATTAACCTAAACTAAAAAAATGATTTAAAATTTGGATTGTTTAATAAATTTTTTAATTTACCTCTGAATTTTAAAATTTTTGACTTCGACTTTAGCCAAAAGATCACGATTAAAATGTCAAAAAATTTTAATCGCTTCCAAAAAATTATTCAATATTTAAGCGCTTTGGTCCTAAAAATATTAATTTTTTTGTTGAAATTTTGAATGTGTATTAAAGTCTTATTATTTGCGAGTTAAGTAAACTAATTTTTTTAAATATCCCTTGGATAATTCGAGACAAAATCACAAAATAGTATCCCTTTGTAAAAATGGTTTATTTATAATAATTTGCTATTTTTTTAATACCTTTTAAAATAATTGATCGACTTTTGCCATTTTTGGCTTAAACTATAGCCAAAAGATCAGTCTATCATTTAAAATGTTAAAATATTTTCCAAAATTTTAATCACCCGCATAGTTTTGTCCATAGGATATTTAATTTGTTACGTTAAACTATTTCAAAGTGTTCTTTCCTCTGGAAAGCGTCACTTAAGCAAGTTTCATTTAGTTTCCGCTTTCTAAGCGTTGCTCCTTGACACCGATCATCGAGGTACCTCAACCACACCTTCGACAAGACGTTGGGTCGTGATAGGGATCCTTCCTTTTTTAGTATCTATCGATCCTTCAGACGACGTACATTTAAATTCTAAACGAGCAATTTTTATATACACTTTTGTTGTGCATCAAACCCGACGCCTAAATGGCACGTACAAGTAAAAGGCGTCTCTTTGAGTAGCTTTTAGGGTCGTCGTAAAATTATTTAAAAATTAAATCGGTAATTCTATCGGCCTCTTAGTAAATGGATTTTTTTGTCGACGTCTTGCGTCTTTTAACTTTCATCGCGTGTAAGATCATTTTTAAAACTGAAGCGACTTTTAAATCCACGACGTAAATTGAAGTAAAAAATAAGCGTGATGTAGCCCGGAGTCTCTAAAACAATTAGCGTTTGGAGCATAAAGTAACAAACACTTTAATATAGCTTTAATATAGCGCAGGATAAAAAAAGTGTACTATTGTCGGTAAACACTAAAATTAATATAGTTTACATGCTTACAACATCTATACAACAGTATTGTTTATTTATATTTATCTTAAAAACTTTTACTGTGTTTTTAAATATTTTTTTTTTCATTTACACCCTCCTACAAAAAATCTACGCAGTCTCGCCTTGTTCCACCCAAAATGTCGCCACTTTATCTACATAGCACCCAAATCACATTTTGTTGAAAATTTTAACATAATTATGATGTGCTTGGATTTTTTGCACAGTGGTGTATTATATAAGCTTTAATAAAATTTTGTTTGACCGATTGAAACAAGTAAAAAATTCTAATATTAATTTATTTTTCTAAAATAAATGAATTTAATTCCAGAGAAATATATTAAAGAAATTATTATACTAATACAACGTAGATCTTATTTAATCGGCCCTAGGTCGACCACTAATAATTGATCGACTCCCAAAAAACCTTTGAAGTTTCATCGGCCCCCAACCGAAAAATGAAAACAGGACAAAGATGTAGTTTTTATCACAGTTTCAAGAAATAATCGAAAAATGTTTAATCAAAAGCAAATGCCTTAGCACTTTGCACACATTAATGAACTAAATATTGATTAATAGCTCACAAATTTTTAATTGTTCATCAAAATGAATGGGACTATACTTTTTTATAATTGTTTTTACATACAGCAAAGGGCTTATAATTTTACAGAAACATTATTTATAGCTTAAATAATGATTAACAGCTCTCAAATCTTTACAATTGCGATTTAAAATTTTCATGAAAAATTGAAAATCCTGTAAATTTTATAGTATTGTTTATCATTAAATAAATTTATTGATTTTTGTTTTTTTTTGGGTAAATTTTGTTGTTTTTTTCAATTAGAGTCGTTGCAACAATTTTGGGTAAATAAAGTGAGGTAGCTTTCTTCTCAGATAAACTGAAATTCTAATGGAAACCTCAGAGGAAATTGCAATATGTTTATTAAAGTGCATAGCGCAACTCATAGAGGCTGTTTCTTAATCAAAGATTAAATTTTAATCGCAAATTGTAAAGCAGCAAAGGTGTATAAACTTTTTTTTTTGTGTGTCCATTACAGCATTACCGCTATAGGCGTACTGTAATAAATATAGTTTTTTTACTGCTCTTTAAACTAAATACACTTTAAAACTGAACTCCTGTCGTATTTGGATGTCTTACATTATAAGAAATGTATGAACGATTTCTTTCAAATTGTTGGACAGTGATATATTCCGGCTAGGAGCGGAAAGTTAGGAGCAATAACTTAGAGTTCTCTCTTCAAAGTCGTTTATTTTAATTTACAAATGTCACTTCATTCACTCCTCTTCTTACGAATGCCTTTTCCGATTCTTGGCTGTTCTACTACATTAAGCGGTTGACTGGGTGAGTATTTTTTTAAATTGAAATTTATGCATTCAAGTTCCCAGTGATAATGTGGACCAACTATTAATATATTGTGACCTGTTGCTATTGATTGTTAATTGCTAGAATTATTTGAGTGGTTAATTTGTTAAAATATATGAATTTAACTGAAAATGACTCGCATCTTATTCTGGAGAATATCTTGAAGAAATGGTTGACCGATGTCCAAAGCTTATGTGATTTGCCTACGCGTTGGCTATGGAATAAAAATTATCCCGTTCAAATTTTGAATGTGCATGAAAGCCCCATTTTTTTTGTGAGA
The DNA here is from genome assembly GCA_947652605.1 of Elmis aenea. Taxonomy (NCBI): domain Eukaryota; kingdom Metazoa; phylum Arthropoda; class Insecta; order Coleoptera; family Elmidae; genus Elmis; species Elmis aenea. The sequence continues at coordinate 667,317 of OX393581.1, read as the reverse complement.
CTAACAAACCAAAACATTCTAAAATCTGTTTGATAGATCCAGAGAAAAACACAAATACGTACGCCTATTAAAAAAAACTTTTTTTAAAATAATAAGTTCGTTTCGAGAAACACCGTATGTCTTTGATAACTTACTTAATTTTGTGATTTTTGGTCAAAACATTAGGCTATCATTTAAAAGGTCAAGATAATTATTTAAAAACTTTTAAGATATCAACCGCCCTTATAGTTTCGTCGAATTTGGATCACCTCTCATGCCTTCAGTATACAAATTCGTATACCTGACCTTTCAATAATTAAGTAAATTGTAGCAATCACTTAAAATTCAATTGTTTTTAGCTCCTGAAAGGAGAAAAAGTTCTCGCTCTTGTCGTTAGCAATAAATTGTGCTGTCGCTTGATCGATCAGTGCAAACGTACGCATATTTGACACAAATTAAAGTCGATATTTAAGAGGCAGAAGGTAACGTGGCTAATATCGAAGTAAATTAAATACGTTCACTGAATACAAATTGTCAGTGATCCACCAAACTAGAATGCGTTTAGCCAAACGGAACGACCTATATAAACAAATTGAATTTTCTTTTGGCTGCGCGGATCCTAAAGCTCGTTACAAGGATCATTAAGTTCGAAGTATATGAGCCGCAACATCGCTGTTATCGATGGGCCCGCTGATATCCCGGAAACAAAGTCCCTTATCAGTGAATTTATCAGTAGGAAGCAAGTAATTGACGGAAGAAAGAGACTCATTTTGTTCCCATAAAAATATCGATAAGAAAATGTCCAGCGTTGAGAACTTTATTTACAGCTTCTGGTTACATAGAACGACTAATTTATTGGTAAAGTTTAAATCTGCTTTTAAGAAGGATGCCTTTTAATGTGGGACATGCGATATCGTTTAGAACTGTTTTTTTCTTGTTTTAGATCTTCAAAATATGTCTATCAATCCTGCTTAGCAGGATAAATCCATTTCATTTCGTCTGGTAAAGACGTTTTTTTTTTTAACGAAGGTTTATTTGTTAAACATTCTGTTACTGGCATGGCAACAATATCGTTGTCATAATTGCAATTTTTAATTGATTATATAATTTAAAAAAAACCATCACACGCTATTATTATTATTGTTGCATTTAATACATTAGAAAATTTAAACGCCATATTGCTTTTATTTGGCGCACTGGAAATACCTTCTATCAGAAATTTATGCAAAAAGTACAGCAAATATCTCAACATAAAGCACCCTTTCTTCTTCTTTATTGCGTTCGTATTCATTCATGCATTTATACGTCCAAATTAATTTCCAGATATATCAAGCTTTTTGCCAAACTGTTTTCCGAACTTCTTACTTGAATACCAAAGTTTGAATTCAATACAAAATTTACTTTCAAGTGCATTTCTTTTCAACATAGTAAACGAACAGAAGAAATAGCTTACAAAATTTGTTTTAAATGTTATCTTTTTGTCAATAAAAGTAGAAATAAAATACCATGTGTTATACATCAATAAATTTGGAAAACAAAACCTATTTGATTATGTAAATGGCAAAAATTGCGCCTATAAGAAACAATAAAATTGGTTGTCATAAAACAAAAAATAATCGACCAAGAAAAAATTAGTTATCACCATCCGATTCGGCTTAAAACGTTGCTTTTTTTAGGCAACGTTTTTACACCTTTGAAATGTTTTTTAATCCAATGGAGTTATAGGCTGTTTTCAAAATTGGTATTTTCCGGTTTTTCCCAATTTTCTGGGATACCGTTTGAGATAATTCCAATTTCTATTCGCTTTTATTACGCTCTAGCTATTATAATAAGCGAGATCCCAATGCTAAAACTTGAATTCTAGACACCCTGTACACACCAACAGTTTTCAATCGTCGTTTTTAAACCGTTTAACGGAAATTAATAATCGTTTTTCTGTTGTTTGATAGTGATTATTGAAAAGTTTGAGTGCGCTCAGTCTTACACTACTTAAATGTCTCTGCAATTACAAAAAAAAAACCTTTTCTTTTTCTCTTAGTTTTAAAGAGGCAATAAATATCTGAGGAGCTGTATAAGGCAATCACAAGTGGAACCGCAAAAAGACAAAAGCTCCAAAACGCTATTGAAGTAGTTTAATTTAGTTGAAGTCGCTAGCGATGCTATAAAAAACTGCGGCTCTTCTATTACGATCTTCGTACGGTGAAACAAACATCGATTGAAAGAAAACCAGCATTTTCTCTGGTTCGGATTTTCACGAAGCAATTTCAATCGCTGTGAGCGATGATTTAAACAAACACATTCATTTAAATCGTACAGTTGTTTATTGACTCCGAGCTTTGACAGTACAAAACTTTTATTAATCTGATTAATACGAAATAAACGTGATTATATATTTATGCTCTCTCTAAACGATTAAGCAGTCACTTAGTACAAGATGCGTTTTGTGTGCCTGAGCTTACCACGATTAAGGAGTACAAACACCAATTAAAATTTCCAACAAAGTTTGTGGAATTTCTTTGGGAGCTTTATTAAGTCCTAAATTTAGAAGGGCATAACTTTGTGGCAGTTATACTGGCGCGGTTATCTGTTATCTGATGTCAAATGTAAATTTTCATGCAACGCTCTTTGTGCGAAGTTTTATTGAAAAAATTTGTAGATGAGTGCGGATGCTAAACGGGCGAGGCGATCGAGCCGGCAGCGATTTTATCCATTTCGGTTGGTAATTCGGTCACTTCTATGGTAATCACAATTATACAAAGGCCTTTTTGTTTTAATAGGTTTTTGGGATAAAGCGTAATCACTTTATAGCGGCGTTGTTCACTGCACGAAATCGATTTTAAACAATATTCTCTTTATTCCAAAAATTTATAACAGTGTGGGCAGAAATGTGTCGCTAAATGAAATTAAAAGTTTGTAGCATCGGTTTTTTTTTTGTATCCATTAACAGCTTGATTTAATTCGTCGTTGGTAAAAAACAGACTTCGTTTATTCTGAAAAATTAGAGCACGAATTTTAATTTTAAAATCAAACCATAATATACCACAGCTACAACTAAACCTATATTCTTGTATGTTGTAAGGTTTTAGCATAATAATATCTCATTTTTAGAATAAAAATCGAACTAATTTGATTTGTTAAATAATATTTATTTAATCATTCATTTTACTCCCTTTCGGAGCATAGGGCGTTCACAGAGCTCTTCTATTTCCCCACTACGATACTCCTCAGGTCTCATATCCATAAACGTAGCTATTAAAAATTCTTATCTTTGTGCTACAATTATTAATGTAAACGCTTATTTAGAAATCGACGGTCAAAAAAACGAGGGTTTCAAAACTGGCACAGAAAAACTTTGAGTTATAACTCAAAATTAGGATTTACAAAATGTAAGGTGGACTTTTGCGATGTTTGTTTTAATACATACGGTTTATAGTTTCATTAGGGGCTAACGTCTTCCAGTCAACATGACCCATTAGTCTGTAACAGAGTAATGCAATTTTGTTAAGCTTTTAACTCAAAGTTTGCCTGGTCTCGCTACTCTAGAGTTTACATAATTAGGGGAGCTTTCTGTTTAGGACCTAAACTTTGCATGTGCTTTTAAGCCACGGTAATAGATTTTTATTACTAATCCACCATAGGTCAATTAGTTTTAGCAGACTGCAACAATCAGAAGATTGCACTGAATACACTGTGGTACTCTCATGTAGATAACATCATTGTTATTCACCACGTACCAGGCTTAATTCTTTGTAAAGCAGTCAATCTTTTCCTTGGCCGACCAGTATATGTATATTGTAATGTCATAAATGAATATTTTTTGGGCCCAGGAGAAACTGTATAATTCCACTCACTGGACATTAATTTATCTCTAGACTTATCATTAATAACACATGTTATAAACCAGTTTGGTGAAAGCGTTAATAAGTTTTAAAGTTTTTTTTAGAATTGATTAATTAATATATAATTTTTTATTTAAAGTTAATTAACATTCGAAATTAGATGTGAAAATTCTTAAATCAGCCCTAATAAGCTATAATGTTTCTTATTATTTCCAACTTAAAAATATATTCAAATCAAAGTTCATCGATGTTAATTATATAAAATACGCTGATGAAGACCTTAACTTATGTCTCTTTTATACAAAACAGCATCGATTTTGTGCTAGACGATATAGCACAACTTGGACGTTGATTGCAATTAGTTGTTTTGCTAGAAACTTAAAATTAAATCGTGTATTCGCTACACAAGAAGCCCTGAAGCGTACATACCCTTTATTAATAATAATAAATGACCTTTATTGCAGAAGGGGAAGTTCAGTATAAGACTGGTGTTACCTCAGTAATTCACAAAATAAATCTTTCCTTATACCTACGTACAATGTAATAGGATTTATTCATTGATTTAATATGATAGGTTTACTATATCGGTAATAATCGCCTTGAAAATCCGTTCGCAGTAATCAATTTCAAATTACGAGTGAGCTATCGCATGTAAATTAGGACATTACTGCTCGTATAATAAGATTTGTAATAAATTGGTGATATAGGTCGTCCAATATTTCATCGGAGATTATGACGTCTACAACGCATTTTCATCGATTCAGCGTTTTTTTCAGATTTTAAAAATAAAATTTAGGATATAGTAGAAAAAATATTCAACCCATTTTAGAATAATAATACAAACTGAAAACTTACCAGCAAAAAATTGTAACACAAGTAACCAAATTACAAATTAATATAAGTTTCATATATTTACGTTTATGTAGCTAGAATCCTACATTGTATAATTTTGTTTAGACATGTCCTTTTACTGATAGGTTGTGTTGTGCTGTGCTGACTTTTTTCCATGCTTTTCTGTCTTGTGATCCTGCTTTATAGGCTTTCCTGGTTAATCCTTTCATTCTATAAACGTGACCCAACCATACCAGCTGTCTTTCTGGTATTTTTGTCTCAACTTATTCATCTTTAATTGTTCTCTATATGTTTCATTTCTTATGCGACTTTTTTATCTTTAGCTTTTTCTAATCTCTCCATTGTAATCTTCGTTTTTTCTTGATAAAATCTGTTGCATTTTACATTTGTTGCTTCGTATCTTTCATTTATTTCATCTGTCTCCGCTAGCTCTTTAAAGTATTGTCTCCATCTCTCTATTATTTATTCCATATTCGTATTATGACCCCATTTTTATCTATTTTCTTTGTTGGTTGCTGCAACCTCATATGACCGATTTGACCATCATAAAAAGCAATAAATACACACTGATTTTTGAGACTAACAAATTTTGTACGTTCTAAAATTGTATTTTAACTGTTCAAATATTATTTCACTACTTCTAATCGTGGTCTCCGTAAATTGGTCAAATATGTGGGGGTACGCCGTTGTTTTATGAGTATATTAACACCGAATGAACCTCCATTTTCCATTTATTAGGTTTATACCACGCAAAATTAACCGATTTAGTACCAAACCGGTTGCAATATAACCAATTAAGAGTGGATATAAACACAAAGATTTGGGCCAAACTACATTTAACCCTCTAACCGCTTAATTTCGTTATTATCCAAGACCCATTTTAGTTTATATAAGCTAGAAAGTATTGTGGGTCAAAATTTTTGGAACATTAAAAATTGATATTACAAAGATGCAAGTGATTTATTGCTTTATATATAATATTTATGGAAAATCGTCTTGCAAATCGACTAAATTTTAAACAGAATTCTTTTTACATGACAAGAAAGACAAAATGTAAGATATTTAATTCTAATTTCAAAAGAAGTATATGCCACGCCATAAAAAAGACATAGATACAATTGTGGCGGTGTAGATATTTAATCTGAACTGATGAATAATGAGATTGGATGTTGTAGAAAATCTAATCAAAAATACTTGAATCCACCTCTTGGTAGCGTTAGAAAACTACCCTAACAGAACGTTCCAGTATCAAAAGCAATGATTTCTGTTTTTGACATGAAACTGATAGCAAGCAATATATGTGGTGTATGGGAAAAGCTGTTTCTGCACACGCACAAGATTTTTATACACTTTACCCTTACTAGACATGAAATATTACCACCATCAACCCGTTCATAGTACATGTAGGTTATTCTTTCGGTTTAAAACAACAATAAATTTTACTCCAAACAAATTACACCTACAGTTTTGATGTTAAATAGATTAACAACCAGTCCATTCTTTTTGTACAATAAAATTTTGATTTGTTTGATGTTGGACGAATTTTTATTAACATTTTGAATTGAAAAGGATTCGAGAATGTAGAAGTATTAATACGACAGACATTTCTTTCAAAATAGTTCGGAAATGAGACGTAATTTTTATGTTATGAAATTCTTTATATCCTCGATAACTTATGGTAGATTTAGGATTCAGAGAAACAATGGTAGATGGTTAAGTCGTTAAGATAATTCACAAATAAGTTATGGCCATTTGCCTGTTTGCGCGTCTACAACCCAAAGCAAAATTAGGTGCTGACACGCAATGCATTTTCAGCGATTTGCAGGAATACCAACCCCACTAACCACTTAGAAAGTTTCCTCGCAAAGCAGTCTCATACAAAGTTTCGTTTTATCTGCTCGTGGCTGATATGTTTTATATTCTAGCATTACGTGGACAGGTTCATTTAGGTTTGATTTTAGGTACTTAGTTGTAAAAAAATATTGCCCAAGTTACTTTTTAAGCCGAATCTCATGTAAACACAATTTTTTTTTGGGTCGATTTTGTTTTTTACTGACAACCACACAATTTCTGGTATTCAAGCAAATTTTATGTCACCTTGTTACACGATCAACTGTTTTGAAGACACTGGTATAAAAAGATCAAATATATACATCCATGTACGAAACTATTATTAAAACAAATAAAAAAGATTTTTGTTGTTATAGCGATACAGTTGTGGCAGACGTGGTCCCAGAAAATTTGATTATTGATCGTTAGATTGTATTTGACGGAAGGAAGATAAGAAACGTCTCGACTCCGTGATAATGGTCTTGTGAAAGCAAAGAAACGTATTGAGGTGGCGGTGTTCCTTTATCGCCAAAATAATGTTCCGAGTTAACATAAAATTGAGGATTCGTTATTATGGTTTCTAAATTGTCCTTGTCATATTATCGCGAAAGTAAGTAAGTAAATGTGCAAAGTAAATGTATCTTTTGTTATCTTGCTGTGCAGCTCGTCCAGATAAAAAGAATCCTATAAGATCTGACGCTGGTTTTTTCCCGGTTGATTTATTTAGCGGGTTTCATTTCCTCTTTCCGGCATCTTTTCAATCCTGGTGCTCAGTGAAGTTTTGCTTGATAGAACTGAAACAACTACGTGCTAAACACGATCCCGACACCAAGAAAAACTTACAGACCAACAAATTCCACTTCACACGATTCTGAAACAGCAATAAGTGAAATCCCAATAATTTTTGTTCGAAAAATGAACATATAAATACATCATCTCCAAATTTTTGTACTTTATTTTTATCTATCGATACTTCATCTCAAAACCCGGATCAGCCTTTTGAAGATTATAACCAAGTCATATCAAAATCAAAGTATTATGTAGCACCCAACACTTCATTTTAACTAAAAGAAAAAACTTAGCAAGTCTCCATTTTTACTTGATATAATTGAATATGATTTAAATCCTATTTGATTGATTAAACAAACTTTAACAATTTTTTAAATTCATTTTAAAATGGTTTTTCCATCAATGCACAATCACAGCTGATTATTTTTCAGTTTTGGGTGATATTTAATACATCTGAATAATTCAATTATTTAGCTTGTACATTACACAACGAATAACACATGTAATCTACCAAGATTTCTCAGATCAACGTATTATGATGTCCGTATTTTCACATCAAAGAGTTTTACCAAAAACCTTTCCTCAAAATTAGATATCTGGCTAAGATGTACACCTATTACGAGTAAGTAATTTAATTATCACAATCTGCTGTAGCTACAGAAGTAGCCCGTCGGTTGGTTTAGTGTTTCCACGGTAACATTAAGACAAAATTGATATAAATAACAGCTTTATTAAGGTAGCTGATGTTAGCACAACGTAATGAACTAATGCCTCCACTAAATAATGAGTAATAGTTACTCGTCCGATAGACACAACTACAAAAGTAATTAGAAACTAACAGAACTGCAGTCGGAGTCGCTTTATTAGTGGTTTGGGCATCCATTCAACATCAAAGCAACACTCTCTTTATTGCAATGTCCTCATAAACCTAATTAAAATTATAAATCAGCAAATTTCAGAATGGACGACTCTTTGGTATATCTGAATATATGTAATTGTTCTAACACCTTAGGATCAAATCTTATGTTGATGCTTTATCACCGCCTTTATGGTCATCTCCAATTATCTCTTTCAATTTTCAATTCTCAGTAAATTTTGCTGGGCCCTCTTGTACAAAAAACGATCGTCAGACAAATAAAACACCAAGTTCTACATTTACAAAAAATGAAAGTTTAGCAAAAGTTTCCCGACCTGAATTCATTACACTGTTGTTTCGTTAGGCATGACTTGTCTGAAATTTCTTTGAATAAATTTTGTGCATGGATAGACTTTAAAAATAAAGTTAAAAGTTGCGTCGACTTATTTACCACAAAAATAATGAAGCCAAAGAACATTTTAAGGTAAATTTGTGAATGCAACTTTAACAACTTTTTAAATCATAGCGATTACTCTCTTTAGTAGAAGATTATTGTTTAGTTGTTGGGTAATATATTTTTTACCACCGTTAACATATTCGTTAAGAGATGAAATTATGGAACTGTATTGATTTTGAAACATCTTTGTACGTAAATAATTATTAAAGTTTAACTTTCGTTTTAATCTCAAAAAATGGTCTGTGTTTTGTTCTATCCGCGGCCCAAATTTAAAAGCACAACCTATTTATGCACCAGTTATTTGACACAGAAAGTTATAATTTAAACACTAAATTTTGACGTATGCACGGTACAAACAAAAACAATGAATGCTCGTTTTACAATATCAAATTACTTTATTAATATAACAAAATTTACGGAGTTAAAATATCTCGCTCCAGTAATTGATTCCAATAATAAATCAAACAGATGTAACATCAATCAGAATCACTATTTTTAATTAAATTTATTAGTGAGCACACCAGTTTATATTTGCATTCGTTACATCCGACACATTTGATTTTCAAAGGTTTATAAATTCGTATTTGCTTTTAGTGTACCAACACTAAATTTAATTTAACTTCTAAATAAATTAGACTGAATTACAGAAACCCTAAACGCTCAAACAAGCTTTTGGTATGTATTGAAAGCTTTGCCAGAAGAGCGTGCAGATTTTTTAAAACTTTTTTACTACCCAGATCACCGGAATTTCTGCTAAACTACAAAGATCGTATGGATTTTTAAGCAAAAAGCAAATTTAGTTTGGTTGCCACATTGCGAGAGTTGGTACGTAAAATAATTGCTGAATTCTTGCGCGATGTGTCTACAACAAGACGAAGCACCTACCCATTTTCACCACATAATCCCTGATTCTTCGATATATTCCAATACGGTACATGTTTGGTTTGCTTAACATTCTGATAGTAAGTTTTCATTCGTTTGTTTTTTTAAGTCCGATACATCGTTTTTAGGTACACAGAAATAATAAAAATTCGTTTAAAAGTTTAAAGTATAGCATCTTAAAATTGAATTTTATGCAGAGTGTCACGGCTCATACATTTCTGCGTTTAATGATGCTTGAAATGGACCACAACAACGGCATGGACGAAACAAGTTAAATTTGTGGCTTAGCTTAGATAATGCCGGCCCATTTGTTATTCTTGCCATTGTGGCTGACAATGTAGTAAGCTAGAATTAATTTTTAGTGTATGCGATACAACTTACTAGGTTGCTTTGCAATTTGTCCGGCTGGTATAGAATATGTTTTGAAAGGCTTAATAAATTGTTCTGTGTAACCGAACCACTGAATCGGAATTTCAGGACATTATTCTTATATAATAAAATGGTTTTATTGCCCGTGTTAAATTAATGTTTGCTAGAAACAACGCATTGTTCACGTCTATATTAGTCTTTTTATCAAAATATAATGCAACGTTAAACTCCTGAAACTTTATTTTAAACAAACTTTAAATATTAATGCCTTGATAAGGGCGACTTTGCCTTGGAACTGTATTACAAATTTTGTTTAAAGTCGTTTTTAAACAAACCAAAAGTGGAAATGCAATACTTGGGGTGTCCTTAACATTTTCAGAAAATATTTAGACCAACCCAAAACAATCGACTTTTTTCTCTGAAAAAATTAGATGGGTATAGCACTGAAACTGTATTGAAAATTTTGAGAAGCTGAAAAAAATTGTTCTAGGCTGTTTCTGAACAAACCAAAGGTGAAAAAGCACTGCTTAAGGGTGTACTTAACATTTTCACAAAATATATAGACCATACCAAAACAATTGACTTTTTTCTTAAATTAATAGGCTATAGCTCTGAAGCTGAATTAAAAAACCTGTAAAAAAATTGTTTTAGGGCGTTTTTGAAGGAACCAAAGGTGGACTTGAATTGCTTACGGTATCTTTAACATTTTCAGAAAATATAAGGACCATCCCAAAACAATTGACTTTTTTTCTGAAAAAAATTGGAAGGTTATAATCTTGAAACTTAAATAAAAATTTTGAGCAGCTGTAAAAAATGTTTTAAGCCTTTTTAAACAAACATGTTCACGTTTAACAAGTAAAGGTCTTGTTTGTCAGTATTCTTATAATATTTATGCTGTTGATAATGATTTTTTTTCAAAAACATTATTGAAATACTCGAAGTCAAACTTACTAAGCTATGCAAATGCACAGTTTAGACTATCAGATCAAGCAACACTGTTAATTTTGTGCATAGTGCATTGTGCACTTTCATATTTCTTATACTTTGAAATCAAAATGTTGCAGTTATAGAAAAGGCTACATTTAAAAATAGGAGTTAGTGCTGACAATCGCTGGCTGTGATCCAAGCGAACCTCTCGAAGAAAATTATCTCCACCCAACTCCATTTTATGTGCCCCGTGGCCGTAATGAAGTGTCAAAATCACGAAGGAATGATGTAGCGTGGCTGGGCAACCTTCTGCATTCCAAGCTGCTTTATCCGATGCTTGAAATAATGACGAAAATACTTGCGCAGATTTCAAACATGCTCACTGCAAGGAATACCGCAAAAAGAATCCCCGAACAATAAACACATACGTGTGAGGTCGAACTTAACTTAAATTCAATTAACGGGAAAGAAACGTGTTTGCTCGGACGCAGAAAAAAACACGAGAGAAGCAAAAAATTAGTGCCAGATAATGTAATAAAACACTACCTGTTTTTTAAATTTCATTATAATCCCTAATGTAGACGTTGTCTGCGCTAATGGATCATTAGCATTTGACACGCGATTTTTGTTCGGAATATTTTACTTTGCTCTTTAAAAACTTTTAAAAGGCAAACTTGCTTTGGTTAATGATTTACTTTTTTTTATTTATGATTACTTTGACGTCAAAAAAAAATGTATAAAACCGACAATAATATTTTAAATACTATAAAATTTTCGACAACAAGGAGTAATGGACTTAATCTTATGCACAAAAAGATCTAGGCGATGTATGGGAATACTCGTCAAAAAAGTTTAAGTAAATAGTTAATATACTCTTATCTATCACCAGAGGGTACAATAGACCAATGGGTCGCAGTACAGGAACCCGAAAGGGGATCACCTCCGCGGAAATAAAAGAAAATTTATACCTGAAGCAATAGTTCTGAATGTTTTTTTACACGATGATTTGGGCATAAAAATGTATTTTCGCGTTATACACTGAGACTGCTCAAATCAGAGCAAAAGTTAATTTATTGTAATGTACTTATTTTTGATTTTATTGAATAAAACAGAAGCAGGCTTTATGCTGACCACTTTATGTTTCAATGTAGCTTTTACCCCTTTACACGATTTTTTTAAGCCATGGGCCTAATTTCTTAATGCTTGCTTATTGAATTCAGTGCTTAACAATTTCAACTACCTAGTAACAGCTATTACTTACGAATTTGTAGCCAAAACATGATCTTTGGGAGAGAAGAATAATTGAAAAACCCTGGATCTGAGCTATATGGACCAAAGAATTTAAACAAAGTTTTTTTTGGCTAATGTATTCAGTAAGCTATTATTTTGTAAGTAACATAATTGTGATACAAAATAAAACCGGTGACATCCAAATAACATACAACAAAATTAATTGATATTAATGTTTGTTATACCAAGGCGATGTTTAGTATCCATCAAGCTCAGATCTTTAACAAAATAACATTAGGATGCTTTCAGGAATCTTTCTTAATGCGTTGTTTAATTTATATTATTGGCATGGCCCGTAAATGAAACCTAATATGTGTTTCGTTTGAGGCACATTAAGACTAAAATTATATACAAAAAACCAAGTTCTTGCGCTTTCTGCTTTTGTCCTGTTAGTGGTTGATTGTGTTTTTGACGTTAATGACGTCCTTTTATAGATTATCATCCATTAGCTGATGTTTGCGTCTTCATATCTCGTAGTTTTGTGTTTATAATTCGTTTTTAAAATATCTTTTTTCTGGAATGCCATCATTTATTATGTCAGGGATGGTCGTTCTACGAAATGCGGAACATAATTAAAAGATTTTTTTTAACGAAAACATAACAGCAACAGTCTAATTTAAAAAAAATTGAAGTAGAGCAGTATAATTTTTTTCACTAATATTGTTGTTCCACATTTATTTGCATTAACATTTGTAAAGGAATAATACCTTTGTTTGAAACATAAGCCGTTCAAAAAGCGTAACGTTAACAAATATTTTCCAAGCGATAGATCAATTTCCAATAGCTGGAGAACGTTTCTCCATCGTATCAGTAAAAAATACGTTACACTTTCTCTGCCACTTTCAAACTTTATAAAATATCCCACATCAAAATTACAATAGAACGAAGAAACTGTCAAATATTGTGTGAACGCTTTTTGAATTTAAGTGGTACATCAACCCAGCCAGCTTGGCCAATATCCGCTTATAAGAGAATCTTTTTTTAATATAATAGACTTTATCGACTTCAGTCCCAGTAGGACGATTATTCTCTTACGAGACATGATTTATCGACAAAAAGGACGATATCTTAGCGACAGCATACTTGAAAGGTTCTATTTTTATCTTAAAATTTTATAACTTTTGAGAGATCTCACGCCTTGATGCTAGCCACCTCGGAATTATTTCTTTTTGAACGTGCTAAATTAAACCAAGTTCATTCTGTCTGCAAAGGGTTTTCATACGAAGGCCAAGATAAATTTATTAATATAGACACCAACCTAAACTAGAATCCTATTTAAATATTTTTATCTAATACTGTTTTTATATAATTTTGAATATCCGTCAAAATCTGGAATTCGAACATTTTCGCAATCACAGTAATATCTTCACACTACGTATGGCGAAAGTAAAAAGATAAGTGATTTGTAATCAAGCTTACTTTAAAAAATGAATCACTTAAACAATTTAACAATCTATGATAAAATCACATGTTTTAATACGATTTTTCCACAGGTTCCAGCATATCAAGAAGTAATACCCAAAATTATCATCACAAATATTTACAACACGTTTTGCCGAATTCGAATATTAGTTTAACTGCGAATGAGTTTTATCAACTCCATCTCTTATGTATAATTCGACTTTCAGGTTATTTATTGCCTCGAGGTGATCGTAAAGAAGATTTAAGTATCAATTTCATAATATGGATTTTGCAATCCAGAAAATTGGTCCGGTCGGTGTAAAGATTTTAATCGAATTAGATAACTACTTGATATTCACAGAAAAATGACAAAAAAGTAGAGGCTGGTGGTTTGAACATTTTCATGAGTAAATCTTGAACTACGCCGATTAAGTTGTTTTTTTTACCGCTTCAAAAAATTTGTTTAAAAGTGCAATCGCTTAAGCGACAAAATGCATTATACATCAATGTAGATTCTGTGTAGTGTACATACACTTTCAGTACATTTAATAGAAACGTTTCGGATTTATCTGCCCGTCAAAGCTCTTACAGTTAAATTGTGCGTCATTTACAAAATTACAGAATAAAAACCATTATTTTGTAATCAATACTGATAAACGTCAAATACACAAAGGGAAGCAGTTCTTCTCTACTGACGATTAACAGACGGCGCTGTTTATCACTTTCAGGAATTTCGCTCAATTTAATATCAGCTATGTAATCAAAGCCAATGAAGCTTTTATTTTCAGATTATCACATAGATTGTTATTAGTTTACAACAAAGCTTTGTGCTTCAAAAACATAAATATAAAATGAAACCTTACGTACATATAACCGTACAGGGTGGTCCAAATCCAATGGCATAACATGGATATCTCGCTTAATATTAAAGATAGAGAAACGGTTAAATTGCCAAGAATGTGCAGTTTCTTAAGACAAACTCAGAACCGTTTCAAAATATTCTATTATTTCCGGTTTTTGAGTTACACATTAGAAAAAAAGTGTTTTTTTTTTTGGTCATATTAATAATGTATCATATCTCCGTAATTGTTGTAAATATCGAAATTCGATTTTTTTTTTTTTAATATTTAAAATTTGCAATGCACCTAATCCAATAGATTAATAAACATTTTAACTTTAACCTAATTTACTACGTTTGAGTTTGAGCCTGGATGTCGCCAATGGTCCATCCTAGTCACTATTACAATCTACACTACACTACCGTGGCTACATAGCACTGTACTCTGCTTTTGTACACTTTAAGTCTACACAAGTTCAAACGGTTTAATCCGTTTGAGCCTACGCACTAGTTGTTTATTATCGAGAAGTTGGAGCACTTCAATGTTGGAATGTCTGTGGAGCCTCTCCTCATGGCTTTTGGCAGCTTTTTTAATTTCTTCCTGGACAGATTCTACCTGGAGTTCCCGGTGAAAGTCGCTGTTCCGAACATACCAAGGGGCATTTACTATGCTTCTTAATACGCGGTTTTGGAATATTTGAAGATAGTTGTAGTTGCTTTTTTTGGTACAGCGCCATAATTGAAGGCCATATGTCCAAACAGGCTTGAGCACCTGTTTGTATAGGAGCAGTTTGTTTTGGATAGAAAGCTGGGAATTTCTTCCTATCAGCCAATACATATCTCTATACTTTATCTTAAGCTGTTCCGTTTTCTTTTTGACGTGTTCCTTCCATTTCAACTTGACGTCTAAGTTTAGGCCAAGATATTTAGCAGTCTTTTTGCAAGGGATTATATTATTATTTAGATACACTGGTAGGTAGTTTATTCTTTTGTTGGTGAAATTAACGTGAACAGATTTTTCTTCGTTGATTTTTATATGCCACTGTTTTGTCCATGCATATATTTGATTAATTGCGCTTTGGAGATTTTCTGTTGTTTCTTCTATGGTTGCTCCTGTGGTTAGAACTGCGGTGTCGTCGGCAAATGTGGCCAGTTTTACGTTTTCTGTTTCTGGAATGTCATGTGTATACAGCAGGTACAATACCGGTCCAAGGACACTTCCTTGAGGTACCCCTGCTCTTATAAACTCAAGTTCTGAGTACTCGTTTTCCATTTTGACCTTAAACGTTCGCTGAGATAGATATGACTCCAGGAGCTGACTATATTGAACAGGAAGCATTTTCTTCAATTTTATTAGTAGTCCTTTATGCCAGACTTTGTCAAATGCTTTAGCAACATCGAGGAATGTTGCCGAACAAATTCGAAAAAATGTATGAAGATTATTTTTATGCATTGCTTAGTGTGTTTTGAACATTGATGAAACAATATCTATTCTGTTTCTATACTATATTCTACACCCGAAACATATGTCTAATAATAATCGTCCTGATAATGCCATCCCACAGCAAAATGCTGTTTTATTCAGCAACAGGTATAAACTAAACTTCTGCCACTACATTTTTTGTCAACAAACAAGTTCTTCCTGTGGGTATACTATTAGACGAATCTCTGCAGCGCTTAACTACCATAGAGCTAAAACTTTTAATTATAAAATGGATGGCGTCCACAGGGATACAAACTGTAGTGTGTAAACATTCTGACACTCTTCAGGGCTGTGTTTTAGAAGGGAATTTATGACAGCGTTACTTAAAGTTGCATGTAAATATTAAAACAGAAAACAAAAATACCTTTTAACACTTCTATACCGAAATTAAATTCGAGTTTTTTATTGCTAGGTCGATTACTTATAGGTACTATAGTATGTTATTCAGGGATATTTTTAAAAAAACATTATGCTCAGCCATTTCAGTTTGTATGTACAAGCGAAGGTAGGTATGTCAATTTCCGTTTGAGCGGAAGCCTAACTTTATTGTGCATATCCCTTAGGTGAATAATAAGCGTGTTAAGTTTTACTGCTTACCTACAAAATATTTTCTCGTTTAAGCTTATCGGAGATTATTAGCATGGAGCAAATTGATACTGCAAATGCGGAAATTGAAGCGGGGGGACGCGACAACACATCGCGCTAACAAAAAATAGATTAAAAATAATATTTCGACCCAAACAGAAGGTTTGATTAAACAACAATAAGACGATACACAGAATATTTAATAACATAAATCATATCTTGTATATATAAAACTTTGCTAGCGTACAATACGATAGAAAAGATATTTATGATGTTCTGATTGTCGATGTCTCTTGTCCCGCCTCCGTTGCTTCCGTCGAAAGAATGAGGGTAGTTTGGCAGCCACTTATCTTTTTATTGTGTTTTCCTGATTTCCTCGCCGTATTTTTTATGCTAGAATCCGTGGAAATTTTCCTTACTCTACATAATACGCAAATTTGTAGTTATATTTCATTGCGAGCGGAATGCGAACCGAAATGGTTTTTTATTGAGCTATATAAATCCCTGAAAAGTAGGAAAAAATTATGAACGAACAATCATTTAGCAGATCTCATAAACTCGCACAAGTGGGTTGTTTTCCATGCACTATAATTTATATCAATAATCGATTATCGTGAATTTTGCAGCTGATAACGTGCTTCGGGTTTGAATCCAACTTTTTGTTCCCAGTGAAAAACGACGTATGCATGGAGTACATGATACGGAACATGCACAATCGTTATAGAGAAATTCATGAATAATCTGCAATGTGGAGTTATCAAGTTTTTTTGTTTCTTTCATAGAATATCGTGAGAATTTTAAATTGTATTTTGCATTGAAAAACTGTTGAAAATTATTATTTAGCATGCACGTGTTGTTTGTTTGAAGCTCTAAACCGTTTACATTAATTTGAACATTTTAATTTTCCTCTTTAAAATTTTTAAAAATTAGCTTACTTTATACCTTAAATGCTAATAAACGTTAGAGCAATTGATAACGATCAACAAATCGTTTAGAAACCAACTAAAAACATTTTTTGTTGCTCTTTTTAAT
Organism: Elmis aenea; assembly: GCA_947652605.1. Lineage (NCBI taxonomy): Eukaryota > Metazoa > Arthropoda > Insecta > Coleoptera > Elmidae > Elmis > Elmis aenea. Next base: position 649,908 of record OX393581.1, on the reverse strand, counting down.
TTTTCAAAATGTGTCGTGTGTAAACCATTAAATTTATTTTGTGAAAACTACAAACATTTTGCGATCAGGTTAATTGTAAGCTTAGATGTTATTCAATATAAGAGCTTTGCATAGTGAATACCAAATTATTCTGAAAATCATTAATAATATTTTTTATTGCTCTTCAAAGTTTTTCAAAATTTGCCTATGTACAGGTTGGACCATATGCGAATGTTTTACGCCTTCGCGGGGTAGATATTTCGGTTACCTTAATAGTTAGTAAAAAACCTGATACGGTCTCTCGTTTTTTTTTTTTTTTTTTTTTTTGGAGATAAACTCTCCTGTGTCATATTTTTTTAAATATCAGTTTTTATTTTAATTTTTGAAAATTCACGATAATTTCTTCTTCTTATTTTAACCTATTTTTACGTATCTGTTTTCTGGCATGCGTAGTAGATGCCCAAGACATCCTAATTGTTCGTCTCCATCTTTTTTTAAATATCCGTTACTCCTAGGTTTTTTTAATTTTTTTTGTTACTGATTTTATCGATCAGTCTACATCCCTTTATTCTTCTCAGAAATCTGATTTCCTGTGCCTGCATACTTTGTTTTTGTGTGTCCAAGTTTCTGAACTATACCTGAGAATGGGTACATACACTGCATTTAAAATTCGCATCTTCGTTTTTTCTCACTTATCAAACATTTATTAGTGGCGTAGTAAAATGTCGTCGCTGCCATTATTTTATTATTCAGATCTTCCTCCAATTGACCATTCTCTGCAATTATTGTTCCTAAATATTTAAATTCGGTATCTGCTCTTTTTTTTTTGGTCTAGCATAATTATAATTATAACTGGTTCATGATTTTTCGCTATAACCATAGCCTTTGTCTTTGTAATATTAATGTTCATATTATATGTACTTAATGTATCTGACCACACGTCTAGATTGAGTTGCAAGTCCTTTAGGCTTTTAGCTAATAGCGCCACATCATCTGCAATGGCTAGTTGTATTAAGGGTATTTGTTTTAGTTTAAAAATAAAACGAAATGTTTTGTAGTTATTTCATAAATATTTCTATGCCAGTAAAACATTCGAATTTGGTCCACCCTGTACACTCTAGAAATAAAAAAAAATTGTAATTGGCTTTATTGTATGTAAAGATGCTAATCAATGTAAATGTAATGCCCGATTTGTCCAGAAACTAATAAAAAATATTCTTTAACTTTGTTTAAGTTTTTCTCGATTATACTTTTTAAAATTTTAATGCAATCTTTTTGATCAACTCAATAAACAAGTAAACTCGGTATAAAATTTGCTGCTATATTATATCGAAGTGCATATCAAGCAAATATAATTATTTTTAAATTGGATTAAGTTTATAGGTGAAAACTTCAACTAACTTTTTACTCACAACAGCAATTTTCATATTAAAGTTTCAAGCTCAGGTAAGTTTCGAAAAGTGCCCCATGTGAACGATACTTTCTACTTTAATATTAAACACATTTAACGCACATCTGAGTACATATACGTGTTTATTATCATGCAAAGGCCATTTAAATTTATTCCAATTATTTTTATATATTTTACGGCGAACTTCATTAGGGCGTCAATCGCTGTAATAAAAAAATAAAGCAGCCAACATGCGGATGCTTTTAGTGACCGCACGTATATAATCCTCAATTTTTATTTAATTTTTAAGGGAAATTTTACAGCCACGATAGCTTCGGAAGTATTACTGGCGGGTATATACAGGCGCCGTGATGTTTTTTTGCTTTTATAATTAAAAAGAGCAACGGTTCCCTTGTTGAACGTCAACGTGGAATGTTTGTCTCAGTACACTGCCCTTGGCCAACGACATTCACTCATTTTTGTGATGGTGTTAGACTAATAAAGTAAGTTTACAGTTTCAGTCTTAAGTATATTTTTTACTTTATCTCAAATATCGAACAAAACTTTTAAAGTAAATTGCTGCTGACGAAAACATTAGCCTCTTAAAACTGGTATAGCATTTCTACAGCAGATCCGTCTTAAAAGAAGATCAGTAATTTTTAATTAATCTTAGCAATAATAGCCAGCATGTTATAAAAATTACAAGTTTAATGAATGATTAGGTACTAAAATATGAGTTATACAAACTGTAAATTCTCTTTTAGCTAATGTGAGTATGTTGTGCTGGTTGAATTTCATAATTATCTACATTAATATTACTTTAGAAACTGAATACCGGTTTTAAATTGATGAGATGAGTGAAAACTTCGAACATAGTCTATGCACGGACGCCGACTACAAAAAGTATTCACTTAAATACAATCTAGCGCCGATGACCTGAAACCCAATTAAATATTCATATATCACTTTAAAAATTTAGACGAGCACTCTTAAAAAGATCATCGCGGAGGAACACAAGGCGAGCTGGAGCTGCACAATGAATGCGGAATAGCGTCTCTCAGGTATCCTAACGAGATCCCAGAGGATACGGCACATCTGTGGATGATTGGGTGCCGCAGAGACTGCATTTGCGATGTAAGAACTGAGCTCTATCTCTGGAAACAGAATCGTGATCTTACAACTTATTGCTTTAAATTAGTAGGCACCGAAACGAAGCCGGTACTTGCACTTATCGCAAAAGCATCGAACGACTATTAAATTACGTATTTCGGGATACACAAGGAGAGCGTTGGTTCACTGACAGCAACCTACACCCACAATCTAAATAAATTTCCACAAATATTTAGCTTCCTAAACAGGGTGTCCCAGATAACATTTCCAGCATAGGGATCTCGCTTATATTAAGAGACACAAGTTTGCTTCACTTAGATAAGCTGAATAACTTTAAGCAGTTCAAAAATTATTCGCGAATATGTGTTTTAAGCAATGCATTTGTTCTCCAAACGCTGTAAATAAAAAGTTTGTGTTATGTAAGGTATAGTTAATAAACGCGTTTAACCTTGAAATATAATAAACCCACCCTCTAGTCAAACTAATTCCTTGATTACAATTTTGACAATGCGAATCGTAAGCAACGCATTTGTTCTCCAAACGCTGTAAATAAAAAGTTTGTGATATGTAAGGTATAGTTAATAAACGCGTTTAACCTTGAAAGATAATAAACCCACCCTCTAGTCAAACTAATTCCTTGATTACAATTTTGACAATGCGAATCGTAAGCAACGCATTTGTTCTCCAAACGCTGTAAATAAAAAGTTTGTGATATGTAAGGTATAGTTAATAAACGCGTTTAACCTTGAAAGATAATAAACCCACCCTCTAGTCAAACTAATTCCTTGATTACAATTTTGACAATGCAAATCGTAAGCAACGCATTTGTTCTCCAAACGCTGTAAATAAAAAGTTTGTGATATGTAAGGTATAGTTAATAAACGCGTTTAACCTTGAAAGATAATAAACCCACCCTCTAGTCAAACTAATTCCTTGATTACAATTTTGACAATGCGAATCGTAAGCAACGCATTTGTTCTCCAAACGCTGTAAATAAAAAGTTTGTGATATGTAAGGTATAGTTAATAAACGCGTTTAACCTTGAAAGATAATAAACCCACCCTCTAGTCAAACTAATTCCTTGATTACAATTTTGACAATGCGAATCGTAAGCAACGCATTTGTTCTCCAAACGCTGTAAATAAAAAGTTTGTGATATGTAAGGTATAGTTAATAAACGCGGTTAACCTTGAAATATAATAAACCCACCCTCTAGTCAAACTAATTCCTTGATTACAATTTTTACAATGCGAATCGTAAGCAACGCATTTGTTCTCCAAACGCTGTAAATAAAAAGTTTGTGATATGTAAGGTATAGTTAATAAACGCGTTTAACCTTGAAAGATAATAAACCCACCCTCTAGTCAAACTAATTCCTTGATTACAATTTTGACAATGCAAATCGTAAGCAACGCATTTGTTCTCCAAACGCTGTAAATAAAAAGTTTGTGATATGTAAGGTATAGTTAATAAACGCGTTTAACCTTGAAAGATAATAAACCCACCCTCTAGTCAAACTAATTCCTTGATTACAATTTTGACAATGCGAATCGTAAGCAACGCATTTGTTCTCCAAACGCTGTAAATAAAAAGTTTGTGATATGTAAGGTATAGTTAATAAACGCGTTTAACCTTGAAAGATAATAAACCCACCCTCCAGTCAAACTAATTCCTTGATTACAATTTTGACAATGCGAATCGTAAGCAACGCATTTGTTCTCCAAACGCTGTAAATAAAAAGTTTGTGATATGTAAGGTATAGTTAATAAACGCGTTTAACCTTGAAAGATAATAAACCCACCCTCTAGTCAAACTAATTCCTTGATTACAATTTTGACAATGCGAATCGTAAGCAACGCATTTGTTCTCCAAACGCTGTAAATAAAAAGTTTGTGATATGTAAGGTATAGTTAATAAACGCGTTTAACCTTGAAAGATAATAAACCCACCCTCTAGTCAAACTAATTCCTTGATTACAATTTTGACAATGCGAATCGTAAGCAACGCATTTGTTCTCCAAACGCTGTAAATAAAAAGTTTGTGATATGTAACGTATAGTTAATAAACGCGATTAACCTTGAAAGATAATAAACCCACCCTCTAGTCAAACTAATTCCTTGATTACAATTTTGACAATGCTAATCGTAAGCAACGCATTTGTTCTCCAAACGCTGTAAATAAAAAGTTTGTGATATGTAAGGTATAGTTAATAAACGCGTTTAACCTTGAAAGATAATAAACCCACCCTCTAGTCAAACTAATTCCTTGATTACAATTTTGACAATGCGAATCGTAAGCAACGCATTTGTTCTCCAAACGCTGTAAATAAAAAGTTTGTGATATGTAAGGTATAGTTAATAAACGCGTTTAACCTTGAAAGATAATAAACCCACCCTCTAGTCAAACTAATTCCTTGATTACAATTTTGACAATGCGAATCGTAAGCAACGCATTTGTTCTCCAAACGCTGTAAATAAAAAGTTTGTGATATGTAAGGTATAGTTAATAAACGCGTTTAACCTTGAAAGATAATAAACCCACCCTCTAGTCAAACTAATTCCTTGATTACAATTTTGACAATGCGAATCGTAAGCAACGCATTTGTTCTCCAAACGCTGTAAATAAAAAGTTTGTGATATGTAAGGTATAGTTAATAAACGCGTTTAACCTTGAAAGATAATAAACCCACCCTCTAGTCAAACTAATTCCTTGATTACAATTTTGACAATGCGAATCGTAAGCAACGCATTTGTTCTCCAAACGCTGTAAATAAAAAGTTTGTGATATGTAAGGTATAGTTAATAAACGCGTTTAACCTTGAAAGATAATAAACCCACCCTCTAGTCAAACTAATTCCTTGATTACAATTTTGACAATGCGAATCGTAAGCAACGCATTTGTTCTCCAAACGCTGTAAATAAAAAGTTTGTGATATGTAAGGTATAGTTAATAAACGCGTTTAACCTTGAAAGATAATAAACCCACCCTCTAGTCAAACTAATTCCTTGATTACAATTTTGACAATGCTAATCGTAAGCAACGCATTTGTTCTCCAAACGCTGTAAATAAAAAGTTTGTGATATGTAAGGTATAGTTAATAAAAGCGTTTAACCTTGAAAGATAATAAACCCACCCTCTAGTCAAACTAATTCCTTGATTACAATTTTGACAATGCGAATCGTAAGCAACGCATTTGTTCTCCAAACGCTGTAAATAAAAAGTTTGTGATATGTAAGGTATAGTTAATAAACGCGGTTAACATTGAAAGATAATAAACCCACCCTCTAGTCAAACTAATTCCTTGATTACAATTTTGACAATGCGAATCGTAAGCAACGCATTTGTTCTCCAAACGCTGTAAATAAAAAGTTTGTGATATGTAAGGTATAGTTAATAAACGCGTTTAACCTTGAAAGATAATAAACCCACCCTCTAGTCAAACTAATTCCTTGATTACAATTTTGACAATGCTAATCGTAAGCAACGCATTTGTTCTCCAAACGCTGTAACTAAAAAGTTTGTGATATGTAAGGTATAGTTAATAAACGCGTTTAACCTTGAAAGATAATAAACCCACCCTCTAGTCAAACTAATTCCTTGATTACAATTTTGACAATGCGAATCGTAAGCAACGCATTTGTTCTCCAAACGCTGTAAATAAAAAGTTTGTGATATGTAAGGTATAGTTAATAAACGCGTTTAACCTTGAAAGATAATAAACCCACCCTCTAGTCAAACTAATTCCTTGATTACAATTTTGACAATGCTAATCGTAAGCAACGCATTTGTTCTCCAAACGCTGTAAATAAAAAGTTTGTGATATGTAAGGTATAGTAAATAAACGCGTTTAACCTTGAAAGATAATAAACCCACCCTCTAGTCAAACTAATTCCTTGATTACAATTTTGACAATGCGAATCGTAAGCTGCGCATTTGTTCTCCAAACGCTGTAAATAAAAAGTTTGTGATATGTAAGGTATAGTTAATAAACGCGTTTAACCTTGAAAGATAATAAACCCACCCTCTAGTCAAACTAATTCCTTGATTACAATTTTGACAATGCGAATCGTAAGCAACGCATTTGTTCTCCAAACGCTGTAAATAAAAAGTTTGTGATATGTAAGGTATAGTTAATAAACGCGTTTAACCTTGAAAGATAATAAACCCACCCTCTAGTCAAACTAATTCCTTGATTACAATTTTGACAATGCGAATCGTAAGCAACGCATTTGTTCTCCAAACGCTGTAAATAAAAAGTTTGTGATATGTAAGGTATGGTTAATAAACGCGGTTAACCTTGAAAGATAATAAACCCACCCTCTAGTCAAACTAATTCCTTGATTACAATTTTGACAATGCGAATCGTAAGCAACGCATTTGTTCTCCAAACGCTGTAAATAAAAAGTTTGTGATATGTAAGGTATAGTTAATAAACGCGGTTAACATTGAAAGATAATAAACCCACCCTCTAGCAGGGTAGATAAAAATCATGATTTTTTAAAAAAAATCAAAAAAATCGATTTATTTGATTTAAATCAGATTTTTTTGATTTAAATCAGATTTTTTTGGTTTAAATCAAATGTACCATATTATCGAATATAGTGATATATTCACATGCTATTTCTGTTTTGTGCTAATATATTTAATAACCAATATATTTAATTCATTGGTGAATTTTTGTCAAAATGAAAAATTAAATATAATGATTAAGAATTTTGAAAAATCAGTGCTAAATGGTGATCTTTAATTAATTATATACAGGGTGAGTCATTAGTGCGGGATCGGTCGATTGTGGCTAAACGGCTTGAGATATGAAGTTGAATCAAATACTATTTTATACAGGTTTTTCTAAACAACACAATAAAAATATTTTCAAATATACAGGGTGAGTCACCTTTCTGGAACTAATAGTAACTTTTATATTTCAAATACAACACCCAATTTTTTATTTAATATTTTTGACCGCCTTAATTTTAGCTTTGCATCATTATAAAATACTAAAGGTTTTTATGAGGCGTTGTAAAAAAAAATTAATTTTCTAAATTATTCAAGGTTTTAAGTCTTTATTTAAAAAATTCTTTTGAAGTTATTTTGAAGTACAGAGTTTTAATTTGGTATGGACATGCAGAAAAAATTTCTCTGTTCGCTCGATATGAAAAAATTTGAATCACACATACAGGAGTGTTTATAAATAGGTGGCAACTTTCATGATTTTCAAAAGCTCGTAACTCGATTTTTTCAAATGCGAACCCCTGTATTTTTTATGTCATCGAATTCGTCTTTAAAAGAGCTTCATATTTAGTTAAGTATGTCCTATACCCAAAACTCATACTTTTCGAGATATTCGACATTTTTCTTCAAATCGTTATTGAAGCAATAAAGTGCCGTGGAAATTGAAAAAACTGACTGTTCACTTCGCTAACGTCAAAAACTTTTTAATTTTTTTTTGAATTATTGCATTTCCACAATGAATATTACTTAACAAGAGCAAATTGATATGGTTTATTCACCATTTCGTGTATTTAATTACTAATAGTAATACAATTTTGTTTTATTATAATTATTATATCGTATCTACTCATATAATCTGTGATTTAAATTGATATTTTTTTTTTAAATCACTTGATTTAAATCAATGATTTTTAAAAAAAAATCACTTGATTTAAATCTTGATTTAAATCAATTGATTTAAATCTGCTCAACCCTGCCCTCTAGTCAAACTAATTCCTTGATTACAATTTTGACAATGCGAATCGTAAGCAACGCATTTGTTCTTCAAACGCTGTAAATAAAAAGTTTGTGATATGTAAGGTATAGTTAATAAACGCGTTTAACCTTGAAAGATAATAAACCCACCCTCTAGTCAAACTAATTCCTTGATTACAATTTTGACAATGCTAATCGTAAGCAACGCATTTGTTCTCCAAACGCTGTAAATAAAAAGTTTGTGATATATAAGGTATAGTTAATAAACGCGTTTAACCTTGAAAGATAATAAACCCACCCTCTAGTCAAACTAATTCCTTGATTACAATTTTGACAATGCGAATCGTAAGCAACGCATTTGTTCTCCAAACGCTGTAAATAAAAAGTTTGTGATATGTAAGGTATAGTTAATAAACGCGTTTAACCTTGAAAGATAATAAACCCACCCTCTAGTCAAACTAATTCCTTGATTACAATTTTGACAATGCTAATCGTAAGCAACGCATTTGTTCTCCAAACGCTGTAAATAAAAAGTTTGTGATATGTAAGGTATAGTTAATAAACGCGTTTAACCTTGAAAGATAATAAACCCACCCTCTAGTCAAACTAATTCCTTGATTACAATTTTGACAATGCGAATCGTAAGCAACGCATTTGTTCTCCAAACGCTGTAAATAAAAAGTTTGTGATATGTAAGGTATAGTTAATAAACGCGGTTAACATTGAACGATAATAAACCCACCCTCTAGTCAAACTAATTCCTTGATTACAATTTTGACAATGCGAATCGTAAGCAACGCATTTGTTCTCCAAACGCTGTAAATAAAAAGTTTGTGATATGTAAGGTATAGTTAATAAACGCGTTTAACCTTGAAAGATAATAAACCCACCCTCTAGTCAAACTAATTCCTTGATTACAATTTTGACAATGCGAATCGTAAGCAACGCATTTGTTCTCCAAACGCTGTAAATAAAAAGTTTGTGATATGTAAGGTATAGTTAATAAACGCGTTTAACCTTGAAAGATAATAAACCCACCCTCTAGTCAAACTAATTCCTTGATTACAATTTTGACAATGCGAATCGTAAGCAACGCATTTGTTCTCCAAACGCTGTAAATAAAAAGTTTGTGATATGTAAGGTATAGTTAATAAACGCGTTTAACCTTGAAAGATAATAAACCCACCCTCTAGTCAAACTAATTCCTTGATTACAATTTTGACAATGCTAATCGTAAGCAACGCATTTGTTCTCCAAACGCTGTAAATAAAAAGTTTGTGATATGTAAGGTATAGTAAATAAACGCGTTTAACCTTGAAAGATAATAAACCCACCCTCTAGTCAAACTAATTCCTTGATTACAATTTTGACAATGCGAATCGTAAGCAACGCATTTGTTCTCCAAACGCTGTAAATAAAAAGTTTGTGATATGTAAGGTATAGTTAATAAACGCGTTTAACCTTGAAAGATAATAAACCCACCCTCTAGTCAAACTAATTCCTTGATTACAATTTTGACAATGCGAATCGTAAGCAACGCATTTGTTCTCCAAACGCTGTAAATAAAAAGTTTGTGATATGTAAGGTATAGTTAATAAACGCGTTTAACCTTGAAAGATAATAAACCCACCCTCTAGTCAAACTAATTCCTTGATTACAATTTTGACAATGCGAATCGTAAGCAACGCATTTGTTCTCCAAACGCTGTAAATAAAAAGTTTGTGATATGTAAGGTATAGTTAATAAACGCGTTTAACCTTGAAAGATAATAAACCCACCCTCTAGTCAAACTAATTCCTTGATTACAATTTTGACAATGCTAATCGTAAGCAACGCATTTGTTCTCCAAACGCTGTAAATAAAAAGTTTGTGATATGTAAGGTATAGTAAATAAACGCGTTTAACCTTGAAAGATAATAAACCCACCCTCTAGTCAAACTAATTCCTTGATTACAATTTTGACAATGCGAATCGTAAGCAACGCATTTGTTCTCCAAACGCTGTAAATAAAAAGTTTGTGATATGTAAGGTATAGTTAATAAACGCGTTTAACCTTGAAAGATAATAAACCCACCCTCTAGTCAAACTAATTCCTTGATTACAATTTTGACAATGCGAATCGTAAGCAACGCATTTGTTCTCCAAACGCTGTAAATAAAAAGTTTGTGATATGTAAGGTATAGTTAATAAACGCGGTTAACATTGAAAGATAATAAACCCACCCTCTAGTCAAACTAATTCCTTGATTACAATTTTGACAATGCGAATCGTAAGCAACGCATTTGTTCTCCAAACGCTGTAAATAAAAAGTTTGTGATATGTAAGGTATAGTTAATAAACGCGTTTAACCTTGAAAGATAATAAACCCACCCTCTAGTCAAACTAATTCCTTGATTACAATTTTGACAATGCGAATCGTAAGCAACGCATTTGTTCTCCAAACGCTGTAACTAAAAAGTTTGTGATATGTAAGGTATAGTTAATAAACGCGTTTAACCTTGAAAGATAATAAACCCACCCTCTAGTCAAACGAATTCCTTGATTACAATTTTGACAATGCGAATCGTAAGCAACGCATTTGTTCTCCAAACGCTGTAAATAAAAAGTTTGTGATATGTAAGGTATAGTTAATAAACGCGTTTAACCTTGAAAGATAATAAACCCACCCTCTAGTCAAACTAATTCCTTGATTACAATTTTGACAATGCTAATCGTAAGCAACGCATTTGTTCTCCAAACGCTGTAAATAAAAAGTTTGTGATATGTAAGGTATAGTAAATAAACGCGTTTAACCTTGAAAGATAATAAACCCACCCTCTAGTCAAACTAATTCCTTGATTACAATTTTGACAATGCGAATCGTAAGCTGCGCATTTGTTCTCCAAACGCTGTAAATAAAAAGTTTGTGATATGTAAGGTATAGTTAATAAACGCGTTTAACCTTGAAAGATAATAAACCCACCCTCTAGTCAAACTAATTCCTTGATTACAATTTTGACAATGCGAATCGTAAGCAACGCATTTGTTCTCCAAACGCTGTAAATAAAAAGTTTGTGATATGTAAGGTATAGTTAATAAACGCGTTTAACCTTGAAAGATAATAAACCCACCCTCTAGTCAAACTAATTCCTTGATTACAATTTTGACAATGCGAATCGTAAGCAACGCATTTGTTCTCCAAACGCTGTAAATAAAAAGTTTGTGATATGTAAGGTATGGTTAATAAACGCGGTTAACCTTGAAAGATAATAAACCCACCCTCTAGTCAAACTAATTCCTTGATTACAATTTTGACAATGCGAATCGTAAGCAACGCATTTGTTCTCCAAACGCTGTAAATAAAAAGTTTGTGATATGTAAGGTATAGTTAATAAACGCGGTTAACATTGAAAGATAATAAACCCACCCTCTAGCAGGGTAGATAAAAATCATGATTTTTTTAAAAAAATCAAAAAAATCGATTTATTTGATTTAAATCAGATTTTTTTGATTTAAATCAGATTTTTTTGGTTTAAATCAAATGTACCATATTATCGAATATAGTGATATATTCACATGCTATTTCTGTTTTGTGCTAATATATTTAATAACCAATATATTTAATTCATTGGTGAATTTTTGTCAAAATGAAAAATTAAATATAATGATTAAGAATTTTGAAAAATCAGTGCTAAATGGTGATCTTTAATTAATTATATACAGGGTGAGTCATTAGTGCGGGATCGGTCGATTGTGGCTAAACGGCTTGAGATATGAAGTTGAATCAAATACTATTTTATACAGGTTTTTCTAAACAACACAATAAAAATATTTTCAAATATACAGGGTGAGTCACCTTTCTGGAACTAATAGTAACTTTTATATTTCAAATACAACACCCAATTTTTTATTTAATATTTTTGACCGCCTTAATTTTAGCTTTGCATCATTATAAAATACTAAAGGTTTTTATGAGGCGTTGTAAAAAAAAATTAATTTTCTAAATTATTCAAGGTTTTAAGTCTTTATTTAAAAAATTCTTTTGAAGTTATTTTGAAGTACAGAGTTTTAATTTGGTATGGACATGCAGAAAAAATTTCTCTGTTCGCTCGATATGAAAAAATTTGAATCACACATACAGGAGTGTTTATAAATAGGTGGCAACTTTCATGATTTTCAAAAGCTCGTAACTCGATTTTTTCAAATGCGAACCCCTGTATTTTTTATGTCATCGAATTCGTCTTTAAAAGAGCTTCATATTTAGTTAAGTATGTCCTATACCCAAAACTCATACTTTTCGAGATATTCGACATTTTTCTTCAAATCGTTATTGAAGCAATAAAGTGCCGTGGAAATTGAAAAAACTGACTGTTCACTTCGCTAACGTCAAAAACTTTTTAATTTTTTTTTGAATTATTGCATTTCCACAATGAATATTACTTAACAAGAGCAAATTGATATGGTTTATTCACCATTTCGTGTATTTAATTACTAATAGTAATACAATTTTGTTTTATTATAATTATTATATCGTATCTACTCATATAATCTGTGATTTAAATTGATATTTTTTTTTTAAATCACTTGATTTAAATCAATGATTTTTTAAAAAAAATCACTTGATTTAAATCTTGATTTAAATCAATTGATTTAAATCTGCTCAACCCTGCCCTCTAGTCAAACTAATTCCTTGATTACAATTTTGACAATGCGAATCGTAAGCAACGCATTTGTTCTTCAAACGCTGTAAATAAAAAGTTTGTGATATGTAAGGTATAGTTAATAAACGCGTTTAACCTTGAAAGATAATAAACCCACCCTCTAGTCAAACTAATTCCTTGATTACAATTTTGACAATGCTAATCGTAAGCAACGCATTTGTTCTCCAAACGCTGTAAATAAAAAGTTTGTGATATATAAGGTATAGTTAATAAACGCGTTTAACCTTGAAAGATAATAAACCCACCCTCTAGTCAAACTAATTCCTTGATTACAATTTTGACAATGCGAATCGTAAGCAACGCATTTGTTCTCCAAACGCTGTAAATAAAAAGTTTGTGATATGTAAGGTATAGTTAATAAACGCGTTTAACCTTGAAAGATAATAAACCCACCCTCTAGTCAAACTAATTCCTTGATTACAATTTTGACAATGCTAATCGTAAGCAACGCATTTGTTCTCCAAACGCTGTAAATAAAAAGTTTGTGATATGTAAGGTATAGTTAATAAACGCGTTTAACCTTGAAAGATAATAAACCCACCCTCTAGTCAAACTAATTCCTTGATTACAATTTTGACAATGCGAATCGTAAGCAACGCATTTGTTCTCCAAACGCTGTAAATAAAAAGTTTGTGATATGTAAGGTATGGTTAATAAACGCGGTTAACATTGAACGATAATAAACCCACCCTCTAGTCAAACTAATTCCTTGATTACAATTTTGACAATGCGAATCGTAAGCAACGCATTTGTTCTCCAAACGCTGTAAATAAAAAGTTTGTGATATGTAAGGTATAGTTAATAAACGCGTTTAACCTTGAAAGATAATAAACCCACCCTCTAGTCAAACTAATTCCTTGATTACAATTTTGACAATGCGAATCGTAAGCAACGCATTTGTTCTCCAAACGCTGTAAATAAAAAGTTTGTGATATGTAAGGTATAGTTAATAAACGCGTTTAACCTTGAAAGATAATAAACCCACCCTCTAGTCAAACTAATTCCTTGATTACAATTTTGACAATGCGAATCGTAAGCAACGCATTTGTTCTCCAAACGCTGTAAATAAAAAGTTTGTGATATGTAAGGTATAGTTAATAAACGCGTTTAACCTTGAAAGATAATAAACCCACCCTCTAGTCAAACTAATTCCTTGATTACAATTTTGACAATGCTAATCGTAAGCAACGCATTTGTTCTCCAAACGCTGTAAATAAAAAGTTTGTGATATGTAAGGTATAGTAAATAAACGCGTTTAACCTTGAAAGATAATAAACCCACCCTCTAGTCAAACTAATTCCTTGATTACAATTTTGACAATGCGAATCGTAAGCAACGCATTTGTTCTCCAAACGCTGTAAATAAAAAGTTTGTGATATGTAAGGTATAGTTAATAAACGCGTTTAACCTTGAAAGATAATAAACCCACCCTCTAGTCAAACTAATTTCTTGATTACAATTTTGACAATGCGAATCGTAAGCAACGCATTTGTTCTCCAAACGCTGTAAATAAAAAGTTTGTGATATGTAAGGTATAGTTAATAAACGCGTTTAACCTTGAAAGATAATAAACCCACCCTCTAGTCAAACTAATTCCTTGATTACAATTTTGACAATGCGAATCGTAAGCAACGCATTTGTTCTCCAAACGCTGTAAATAAAAAGTTTGTGATATGTAAGGTATAGTTAATAAACGCGTTTAACCTTGAAAGATAATAAACCCACCCTCTAGTCAAACTAATTCCTTGATTACAATTTTGACAATGCGAATCGTAAGCAACGCATTTGTTCTCCAAACGCTGTAAATAAAAAGTTTGTGATATGTAAGGTATGGTTAATAAACGCGGTTAACCTTGAAAGATAATAAACCCACCCTCTAGTCAAACTAATTCCTTGATTACAATTTTGACAATGCGAATCGTAAGCAACGCATTTGTTCTCCAAACGCTGTAAATAAAAAGTTTGTGATATGTAAGGTATAGTTAATAAACGCGGTTAACATTGAAAGATAATAAACCCACCCTCTAGCAGGGTAGATAAAAATCATGATTTTTTTAAAAAAATCAAAAAAATCGATTTATTTGATTTAAATCAGATTTTTTTGATTTAAATCAGATTTTTTTGGTTTAAATCAAATGTACCATATTATCGAATATAGTGATATATTCACATGCTATTTCTGTTTTGTGCTAATATATTTAATAACCAATATATTTAATTCATTGGTGAATTTTTGTCAAAATGAAAAATTAAATATAATGATTAAGAATTTTGAAAAATCAGTGCTAAATGGTGATCTTTAATTAATTATATACAGGGTGAGTCATTAGTGCGGGATCGGTCGATTGTGGCTAAACGGCTTGAGATATGAAGTTGAATCAAATACTATTTTATACAGGTTTTTCTAAACAACACAATAAAAATATTTTCAAATATACAGGGTGAGTCACCTTTCTGGAACTAATAGTAACTTTTATATTTCAAATACAACACCCAATTTTTTATTTAATATTTTTGACCGCCTTAATTTTAGCTTTGCATCATTATAAAATACTAAAGGTTTTTATGAGGCGTTGTAAAAAAAAATTAATTTTCTAAATTATTCAAGGTTTTAAGTCTTTATTTAAAAAATTCTTTTGAAGTTATTTTGAAGTACAGAGTTTTAATTTGGTATGGACATGCAGAAAAAATTTCTCTGTTCGCTCGATATGAAAAAATTTGAATCACACATACAGGAGTGTTTATAAATAGGTGGCAACTTTCATGATTTTCAAAAGCTCGTAACTCGATTTTTTCAAATGCGAACCCCTGTATTTTTTATGTCATCGAATTCGTCTTTAAAAGAGCTTCATATTTAGTTAAGTATGTCCTATACCCAAAACTCATACTTTTCGAGATATTCGACATTTTTCTTCAAATCGTTATTGAAGCAATAAAGTGCCGTGGAAATTGAAAAAACTGACTGTTCACTTCGCTAACGTCAAAAACTTTTTAATTTTTTTTTGAATTATTGCATTTCCACAATGAATATTACTTTACAAGAGCAAATTGATATGGTTTATTCACCATTTCGTGTATTTAATTACTAATAGTAATACAATTTTGTTTTATTATAATTATTATATCGTATCTACTCATATAATCTGTGATTTAAATTGATATATTTTTTTTAAATCACTTGATTTAAATCAATGATTTTTTTAAAAAAATCACTTGATTTAAATCTTGATTTAAATCAATTGATTTAAATCTGCTCAACCCTGCCCTCTAGTCAAACTAATTCCTTGATTACAATTTTGACAATGCGAATCGTAAGCAACGCATTTGTTCTTCAAACGCTGTAAATAAAAAGTTTGTGATATGTAAGGTATAGTTAATAAACGCGGTTAACCTTGAAAGATAATAAACCCACCCTCTAGTCAAACTAATTCCTTGATTACACTTTTGACAATGCGAATTGTAAGCAACGCATTTGTTCTCCAAACGCTGTAAATAAAAAGTTTGTGATATGTAAGGTATAGTTAATAAACGCGTTTAACCTTGAAAGATAATAAACCCACCCTCTAGTCAAACTAATTCCTTGATTACAATTTTGACAATGCGAATCGTAAGCAACGCATTTGTTCTCCAAACGCTGTAAATAAAAAGTTTGTGATATGTAAGGTATAGTTAATAAACGCGTTTAACCTTGAAAGATAATAAACCCACCCTCTAGTCAAACTAATTCCTTGATTACAATTTTGACAATGCGAATCGTAAGCAACGCATTTGTTCTCCAAACGCTGTAAATAAAAAGTTTGTGATATGTAAGGTATAGTTAATAAACGCGTTTAACCTTGAAAGATAATAAACCCACCCTCTAGTCAAACTAATTCCTTGATTACAATTTTGACAATGCGAATCGTAAGCAACGCATTTGTTCTCCAAACGCTGTAAATAAAAAGTTTGTGATATGTAAGGTATAGTTAATAAACGCGTTTAACCTTGAAAGATAATAAACCCACCCTCTAGTCAAACTAATTCCTTGATTACAATTTTGACAATGCAAATCGTAAGCAACGCATTTGTTCTCCAAACGCTGTAAATAAAAAGTTTGTGATATGTAAGGTATAGTTAATAAACGCGTTTAACCTTGAAAGATAATAAACCCACCCTCTAGTCAAACTAATTCCTTGATTACAATTTTGATAATGCGAATCGTAAGCAACGCATTTGTTCTCCAAACGCTGTAAATAAAAAGTTTGTGATATGTAACGTATAGTTAATAAACGCGTTTAACCTTGAAAGATAATAAACCCACCCTCTAGTCAAACTAATTCCTTGATTACAATTTTGACAATGCGAATCGTAAGCAACGCATTTGTTCTCCAAACGCTGCAAATAAAAAGTTTGTGATATGTAAGGTATAGTTAATAAACGCGTTTAACCTTGACAGATAATAAACCCACCCTCTAGTCAAACTAATTCCTTGATTACAATTTTGACAATGCGAATCGTAAGCAACGCATTTGTTCTCCAAATGCTGTAAATAAAAAGTTTGTGATATGTAAGGTATGGTTAATAAACGCGGTTAACCTTGAAAGATAATAAACCCACCCTCTAGTCAAACTAATTCCTTGATTACAATTTTGACAATGCGAATCGTAAGCAACGCATTTGTTCTCCAAACGCTGTAAATAAAAAGTTTGTGATATGTAAGGTATGGTTAATAAACGCGGTTAACCTTGAAAGATAATAAACCCACCCTCTAGTCAAACTAATTCCTTGATTACAATTTTGACAATGCGAATCGTAAGCAACGCATTTGTTCTCCAAACGCTGTAAATAAAAAGTTTGTGATATGTAAGGTATGGTTAATAAACGCGGTTAACCTTGAAAGATAATAAACCCACCCTCTAGTCAAACTAATTCCTTGATTACAATTTTGACAATGCGAATCGTAAGCAACGCATTTGTTCTCCAAACGCTGTAAATAAAAAGTTTGTGATATGTAAGGTATAGTTAATAAACGCGTTTAACCTTGAAAGATAATAAACCCACCCTCTAGTCAAAGTAATTCCTTGATTACAATTTTGACAATGCGAATCGTAAGCAACGCATTTGTTCTCCAAACGCTTTAAATAAAAAGTTTGTGATATGTAAGGTATAGTTAATAAACGCGTTTAACCTTGAAAGATAATAAACCCACCCTCTAGTCAAACTAATTCCTTGATTACAATTTTGACAATGCGAATCGTAAGCAACGCATTTGTTCTCCAAACGCTGTAAATAAAAAGTTTGTGATATGTAAGGTATAGTTAATAAACGCGTTTAACCTTGACAGATAATAAACCCACCTTCTAGTCAAACTAATTTCTTGATTACAATTTTGACAATGCGAATCGTAAGCAACGCATTTGTTCTCCAAACGCTGTAAATAAAAAGTTTGTGATATGTAAGGTATAGTTAATAAACGCGTTTAACCTTGAAAGATAATAAACCCACCCTCTAGTCAAACTAATTCCTTGATTACAATTTTGATAATGCGAATCGTAAGCAACGCATTTGTTCTCCAAACGCTGTAAATAAAAAGTTTGTGATATGTAAGGTATAGTTAATAAACGCGTTTAACCTTGAAAGATAATAAACCTACCCTCTAGTCAAACTAATTCCTTGATTACAATTTTGACAATGCGAATCGTAAGCAACGCATTTGTTCTCCAAACGCTGTAAATAAAAAGTTTGTGTTATGTAAGGTATGGTTAATAAACGCGGTTAACCTTGAAAGATAATAAACCTACCCTCTAGTCAAACTAATTCCTTGATTACAATTTTGATAATGCGAATCGTAAGCAACGCATTTGTTCTCCAAACGCTGTAAATAAAAAGTTTGTGTTATGTAAGGTATGATTAAGATTCTAATTATTTAAATTTAAAAAAAATTATTAGTTTGACTGTGTGGTGGGATTTTATCTTTATTAGCTGAACCCTTTATTGGCCAAACTTATATTACAAAAACTTTTAATTCACAGCGTTTGTGTAATGTGATTTACAGGTGAAAATGAAATCTATATTCGTGCAGAGAAAGCGCCATTATTTATGTTGTTTTATTTTTTTTTAAATTTTATTTGTACGCTTGGTTTAATCCGACTAGGCGCTAGTGCACACAATGTTTTCTGTTAAATAAAACCGACAGTGAGTAACAGCAAGGGTTTTTGCATTAGTATGAAGACTTTGTTGGGGCCGTGATGATAACTACTCACCCCCCGGGGGATAAAGCATCCACGTAGAAAGTGGGGTTATAACTCATGGGATACGTGCGAGGCGCTCAGGCAGGGGAAACTTTCATAAACTGAAATGTTTCACAATAACGCGTATCATGCACTGACAGTCGCCTGGAAAAATTGCACGTCTAATCTGGACTAGCATATATTTTCTTCTAGACGTTTACCATCGATTTATTACGGATATTCCTCGAAGATAGGATTATTGTAAGATCTACCTTTGTTGAGCTTATGAGGAACAGCATGACTCCATGAATGACTATATCAGCAAATAATTTTTAAACTGCAGATTATACATATTGATTTAAATTTTCCAAAAGGTGTTTATCTTACGTATTTGCACATGAGAGAGTAGTTTTAGCAAACGTCGCATAATCTGTCTGGGAAAAATTTCATTAGTTGTGCCTATTAACTTACGATTTTCTTATTAACCAATAATTCGAATGATTATATCAGCAAATAAATTTGAACTTATAAAAATTTTGACTTAAAAATAGCAATATATTTTCATCTTACATATTACTGTATTATGTAAATAAATGTTTTTATAAAAAGTCTTTCTGTATGTAATTAACAACAATTAAGCATTTACAACATTCATTGAATACTTGAAACCTCTACATCAGCGAATCATTTTTAAACTAAAATAGGAATTTACTTCAAATTTGCTGGATATATTCACCTTAATCATCTGTACCTATTAAAAAGGTTAAGACCAAAATTCCTTTGTGTATTTATGTTATTTCAATAATTAATAATAATAATAATAATAATAATAATAATAATAATAATAATAATAATAATAATAATTTATTCACATTGACTAGGTACATAAATTTGTACAAATAGTTTATGAAAAGTCATAAATACAAAAAATACAGAATACCAATGCAAAAGCAATATACAAATACAAATACTATTAGATAATACATTTGGATACAACAAAATCCTAGTTTTCTAGAAAAAAGAAAAACTCTTCAATCAAGTGAAACTCACGCTGTATTAGATAAATTTTCAATTTATTATTAAACAATTTTAAATTGGCATTTAAACGAACTACTTTATCATTCATTTTTAAACTTGTCGAAAGCAATGCAATCGTCAATTATAAATATAAAATTTGAGCAATAAATAAATAAATAAATAAGCTCTTTAAAATAACAAAATTTTGTAAATATAATAGTAATAATTTTTTCACAATTGACTACATAGTTGACAATAGTTTGTGAAAAGTCCTAAGTAAAATACAAAATACAAAAATTCAGAATGCACAATGCAGTATACAGAAAATACAAACAGATGATACATTTAGATAACTACAGCAAGCGAAACATTTTTAACTTTAAATTCGGCAGCAGCACACTCAAAGACATAACACTCAGACAGCGAATTGATGTCCTCTTATTTTCCCCAAAAGGTTTGATCGGGAATATAAAGCCACACCACCATGTGATTTTCGCTCAGGTCTGCAGTATGATGTTACTAAATTAAAACCACTTGGGCACATGCATTCCAAACTTCCGACAGTTTGCCAATGCTCGGTAATACACAAGAAGTCAAACTGAAAATCACTCAAAAAAACTTCCAGCTGTTCAATGCAATTTGACAGGCATTGAACGTTCTGATGAAAAATTCGTACAATGTTTATGTTATCTACCACACTGATATTTGTCAAGTTATTTTTAAGCAAATTTTGTGATGTATTACAACCGGGCTGTCGATTCCCGAAAAAAATTAGATTTTATAAAGAAACGGCGTACACCAACACCCATAGGCCAAAAGTCGGGCTTCAGTAGGGTCGCAGCCAAATTCTTATCTATTTCTACCTTAAAAGAGGCGTATGACGGACTTCTCGCCTGTAACTGTTCGCATTTGATAGTAGCGTCCGGTAGCGAATGTTTAATAAATTGCTCCAGATCAGCAATAGTTGTTTTTTTTTCCAGACGACATACATGTACGTACGCTTTTTGAGCAGGCTCAGGAGCTGCTCTAAGACTACATGACGTATTTGTACTTGACGTACCAACAATTATGGGATTCCTTGTTTTCGCACTCGTCACACGAGAATTAGTTGTTGCATTGCTATTGGAGTCCAAATTTGCATGTAACACTTGACCGCTATTTATGGTCAACTTTTTGCTAGTCTCGTTATCACTCACTAACGTCGTCACTTTGTCGATCTTCGCTGACCTTTTACTTTCGTCTGTTTGTTTTACCAATTTAAACTCGTCAATGATATTACTTTGTTGTTGTATAATGTCTTTACAATGTTTTATTTCACATTTCAGTTCATCTAGAGCGACTTTTAGGTGTTCCGACAAAAAAGAACTAAATTGTTTCATAAATTCATCAGATCGAAGAACGTCTTTTACACAGTTTTTTTAAATCTTCACAAACATTTTGATGAGGCTGATTCGTATCCAGATCAATGTTTTGTTTATCTTTTCTTGGCGCCATAGCTCACAGCTCAAAAAATTAACACTTTAAAAGAAAGACAACACTTTTAAACTAATACAGGAGCGCACTGGGAACACGTCCGTCACGCTCGAAAATCACACACACAATTAAGTTTGTATAGCGAATAATTTTTAAACTAGGAGAAAAACTGGTTTCAAATTGGCTGGAAATGTTTGTCTGATGTATCTGTTCCAACAACATCTCTTTTTACTATGAAAGTAAAAGTTCAACTTCATTGTTATGGCAGTTATTTGTCAAATTTGTGTTCGCAAAATAGTCTGTAGTAATAAAGTAGCTCTTAGATAAAAGTACTTTTGTAGTATAAGCGTTAAGCATAAATTAAAGACGTCCCTTGAGATAGAATAACGGGATAGAGATAGACAACTCGACGCTTTGAATGTCTTATCACGTTTTGCAAGTTCCTACACTATACAGCGTAAAGGCGCTCAAGTGTTTTGTTCTAAATGATTTTTATTTGTTGCTTATTTGAAATTGTCTAAAAGCGTTCCTGAAATATGCTAAAAATACCATATATTATTAGTATTATATTATATGTACCTCGTTGAGACCTGTGGAAGATTTGTAAAGTATGCGAGTTTATTTCAGTGAATGCTGTAAGACTCTAGGTCTTCCTCGATTATTATTTTATATTTTTGTTGAGGTTATAGCTTAATGGAGAAATGAGTAGGTACTTAAAAACTTATGTATAAGCCGTCACTGTATATTTCCGTCTTTTCAAAGCTGTAACAAGAAACCGGACTATACGAGAGTCAAGTGGAATTTATTAAGACCAAAACACTTCGTTAATATTTTCCAAGATTCTGTTTTAAACGTGTTCGCTGTAAATCTTTCAATACACTTTTTCTACGCCGTCCAGAAAACTTGTTTTTTATGTTCAATGAATTTAGTTTGGCCCTCGTATTATCGAGATTACTCAATGTATCAACGACTGTCTTCAGCCCCAGGCAATTTTACTGCTCCCTTATAACTTGCCAGCGCTAAATTTGTTTGCTCCTGGATTGACTGAAAAAATAACCGATAACATGTGTTTCAACATCCACGACTTCGTCGGACGTGTTTATTCTGCGACTCTCAAATATTATTGATGGCATTGTCTCCGTTTTGACAATTTTTATTGCCGCTAAATTTATCCGCGTCGTTTGATAAAATACGTAGACTATTCTTCGGGACATGTAGGCAACTTGACTTGTAAAACGGGTGTAAGCCGGCGATATATCATAATACTTTTTGTTCTTGTAATATACTTAGGTCATGGAGCCAGCCAGTTCTCCATATACTTCATATATTCCCAACCCGAAGTTAATATCCGTGGCACACACTCGACCCCGACACGTGTCCGCGACTTCCAACAGGAATGATGCCGGTCCCCCGTCATCGTACGGTGTATTAATCACATCATTCGTCCAAGAGATTTCCACCAACACTCTGTGCCTTATTCCTTGAATACTTGCGTAAATCTTTCTGTCGCGACTAAAATATCGTTATAAGTTTTTTCGGTAACGCTTGGCGTAATAAATAAAAAATATTGGTCGAGCGACGACGTGGTAACTTTTTATTTTTGAGTTAAAATACGATAAATTATACCCCTAAAGCTTGTTATCTAATAGAATTACCAAATATACACAACGTGATAATGAAGTTCTGAACCATGCAAATAAAAACTAACGCAATCATCCGTAAGCCCTTTCTTAATTACCTATTGATCTCTTTACATTTCTTGTAATTGGAAACTACTTCAGAATACTTTTAAAAGGCGATAGTCCTTTATACAGAGCAATTAAGAATTTTGTACTTTCTTTTAATTAGCATCTGATAGAAACTACCAATGAATGCAAATTATTAAATGCTAATTTGTTTTTATCTGTGGCGTGTACGTTCTCTTTTTAAATGTTTGTAAATCTGTGAAGAATCTATTGACGTCAAGTTTTATTATGATAAGTTTCCCTGATTATATCATCCGTAATACAGAGACAACCCAGCTGGGGCCAGGACGATCCCAGTTGACTTGGTGTAATAAGTTATATAAAGACAAATGCTTTCTAATCCGCTGGTCATGCACTTTTCCAACGTAAAGTAGATGATACGTTTAGGGAGTGTTTATGTCATCGCATTTAATTGGAAATTGTAAGAGAGCACTCAAAACTTTTTTAATATGAAGCTTAGAAACGCAATTAAATTTGATTTTACAAAAACCAGTTTAATCTATTAACAATATCATCGTTACACTGTTGTTGAGTTGAGTTGCGAATTTTTTTATCGTCTAATACTTTAAACTTATACATAATATTAACAGATTTCTAACAATGCGCTTAAAAAAATATCTCTATTACGCGACTCGCAATACAATGGCTTTAATTGCAACAATTTAAGAGTAATGTTAATTTATTTCGACGGTTACACTTAGTACCTACAATTTGTGGTAAATTAGATGGTCAAAGATACGTAGAAGACATACTATTTGTACTACAAGTATATGTAATTAACTAAATGGAGAACCTTAGAATTACATCTATATTTAACTAAACATGGAGCTACGATAATTGTACATAACCACTGACTGTTGACATTAATATTAATTTCCAAGCACAAAACATAACCGCGTGTGTAGTGCATAAATTGCTCCAGGGTCTACTAATCATGTGATACATCCAACAATGTTGGGCGTTATTGCAGAAGAATCAAAAACTGTCTTCAATGAACGTATTAGATCAGCGGTTTCCATCGATGTACCCCTTGGCATCACTGTGAAGCGTCATGTACCCCTTGTCAATTAGTCCATTTAAAAAAAATATATAAATAATTTTCTAGCTATTGTACTTTATACGGGGATTGTCTAACGGCATTCATGTGATAATTCATACAGGCGGTATGTATTGCAAAAAAGGTACCGACGCGACGCTTGAGCGTCTTTTGCTAAAATTGACAAAAACTGCTTCAACTGTGTTAGCTGAACATGCCCAAGTAATTTTAGAGCGATGACATTAATAATTTTCTAGGTATTGTATCTTATAGGGGGTGTTGTTTTACGGTAATAAAGTTTTCATTCATATATGCGGTATATATTGCAAAAGAGGTACCGACGCTTGGGCGTCTTTTGCTAAAATTGACAAAAACGGCTTCGAATATGTTAGATAAACATGCCCAGGTAATTTTCGAACGATGACATTAATAATTTTCTAGGTATTGTATCTTATACGGGGTGTTGTCTAACTGCATTCATGTTATAATTCATATATGCGGTACATATTGCAAAAGAGGTACCGACGCTTGGGCGTCTTTTGCTAAAATTGACAAAAACGGCTTCGAATATGTTAGATAAACATGCCCAGGTAATTTTAGAACGATGGCATTAATAATTTTCTAGGTATTGTATCTTATACGGAGTATTGTCTAACGGCATTCATGTGATAATTCACTGTATTAGATGATCTTTTTTACAATTATTTGCGAAAAGTACATCTTAAAGTTGGTAGTTTATGTAAAAGGCATTATTAAGCTTTTAAATTTAATGTTTAGTACTTTCTTTTGAGATAAAACTGCAAATATCACTTATTTCTAAAATAAGTTACTCCACTAGAAATAAGTACAATCCAAGAGAGGAAAAATTTTCAAGTAAATATTATGAAGCAAAATTGCACGTCTGTTATCAATTCGTCCGTTTAGCCATTAAATACAAGGGCGATGTTAGATGTTATATCATTATATGTTTAGAGATAAAACACGTCAATCACCAAAACTTATTTACCAGAAAGGGAATGTTCCGAATACACTCTGCTATTTTAGGGTTCGGACTAGCGAATACGGCTTAAGAGACAAATACGTTTACTGTGTACCTACTTCGTTTAATAATTTATTTTACCAGAGAAACTGCTCTGAATTTGAATTGTCTAAAGCAGAGAATAAAACACGATGCATGTGAGGGATGCAGGCTTACGAATTCCTGTAAAATTATTGTTAATTTGCGGTTATCATATAAGGGTGAGGAATTTCTCGCTTACTGTATGTGAGCTGTAAAGAGATGGACCTTCGACTGTTGGTTGACCTCTAGACAGTACTGGATTAAGGCATGTTTTGTAAGGGCTATTGCATGGCCACCACTTAATATACATGAAACACACGAGTAAAATAAAACCACGAGTTTGCTTAAGATTACTCTGGGTTGCTCAAAAAATGATGAATAACAGAACGTAACTCCTCTAAAGAATGATGGAAGACCAATATCCCAAAATGATAGGGAATTGGATGCCGCCACAGAAAAGGAGAAAAGATTGGTCAGGAAGATATTGGAAAAATGAAGAACAAGAATTAATGTCTGTAAGAAACTTGAATGCAGAAGACTGGAAATACAGAATTCGATGGAAACGAGGATGCGAGAGAGAGAGAGAGAGAGAGAGAGAGAGAGAGAGACCCAACTCGCCTATAAATGGATATAAAATTTGGAAAATTGATGAACTTTCAAATTCACTGTCTTGTTGCGGCCCTGCTCAGAGATGAAACATATAATAGATAGAGGGCCACATGGTGCGGCGAAGAAGCGGTTAGGAGTCACTAGTCGCCCCAATACATTAAGGTAATGCAACACATTAAGCTGCCGTCAACTGTTTCATTTTCTCAAATTCACAATCGAATTACCAATCCCCTAAGCTTATCGGAAACATGTCCGCTTACTCATGATATTATTTCTCTATGTAAACGGTAAAAACTCCCACACCATCCCCCGCTCCACGGGCGTGACACTTGGCAGATCCACACGTAATAGAGGGTGATTGAGACATGGGGTTGGTTATGGTCCCAGAGCTTGCTGGAGGGTGAAAATGACGAATGATTCATTCGATCGGCTGGTGTTATTCAAAATTGTCAATTTTCGTTATCGATTTTTGACGAGAAACCCACAATCTTGGGGTATCGAGTTCGCAGTCGAAGTTGAAACTAATATCAATTGCCTTTTTTATGCGCTCAAATATTGTCAAGAAGATATGTTCTAGAAAAAAAGTATAGATTTACATTTAAAATAAATCATAACTATTTCGCAGCTGTTGATTTATCGTTGTGTTTTGTATAAAAATTACTAACATTATTCAAGTATCATGCCACGTAAACGTCAAGAAATTGTGGCTGTAAAAAAAATATACAAGATTAGGAATGACCCAAACATTATTATGCAAATCACGTTAAAACCGAAGCGAGAAAAATTTCACCCTCCTGAACAATAAATCCCTTAGAGGCATTTGAATATCAAAACATTATAAAAATGTAAAACTTTCAACTTGTATTAGCCCACTTCAACTTTGTTACCTACTTATATTTTATCGTCCACATCAGTGTAATATAAAACAATACTTTTATACAAAAGAAACGTGCAGATGAAACTGAAAACGTATAAAAACGGATAGGACCGCGCATAATGGTCCGTCGACATGCAACCGTTTCGTGGTACGAATTATTATCTGCGTAACTTGAGGAGCTGAGAGCATAGCAAACTCGGAGGCAGCTCTTTAAGTGATTTCTATCGGCCTGTAACAACATCACAGCCATCATAACTGAAACACTAGACATTGTTTCAAACTCGGATTTGAAGGAAACGTTCCACGACCCTTCTTACCGAAAGTGAATACTGATAGATGGTAGAATTGATTAACTCATTCTTTAATATAAAAATACACGTTATGCAATACGAAAACATTAAATAAAAATCGCTTACATTTTTTTAAACGTATCTTTTGTGGAAATGCCAGTTTCAAGCCTCTGGTCAAATAACAAATAAATTTGCAGCTGAAAGAAATAAGAATCTTGAAATTGTTTTAGAATTTCTACTAGAGATTCTTTTTAAAAAGGATGGTGTTTTTTTTTTAATGTAAAATATTTATGTTGATCAATAAATCATTTAAACAATCTAAGCCTTTATCAATTAATTATATACAAGTACATATAATTATTAGTTTATATGCAAACAACGAGGTGAAAGTTCTCTTCCTATAAATTCTGTCGTCCAGTTTAGTTATAAACTAAATTTTAATCCTTTTAAGGGATTTATTCTGCGAAGTTTTCGACAAACCTTTGACTTATATATAATCCATCAGATGTGCCAGAATATAAATCAATACTGTATGTGTATGATATAATGGGCTACGATAACGAATTTACTGATATGTTGTTTAAGACAATAACATCCCAAGACTGGCATGAAGTAAACATCTACCTACAAAAATAAATGTAAGATGAAAAGAATGCGTGTTGACAGCTAATTGGGGATGATGAAGATAACTACAAAAAATAATTACCTTACAGCAAGAAAATGGTTATTGTGTGATGGGAATGTTAAGTGAAATACGTGGAAAAAAGGAATTCTCAAACAAAACGAATTATTTGATAGCTCTGTTAAAAGTAAACAAACAAAAATACATTTTGCTGGTAAAGGTACCTATGCATAATTTAAATTTAAAATTTTCCAAAATGTACAATTTTTAATTCCTAAAATGATTGTAGAAAATCAATGTTTTTTGTTTTAAACTTTGAAAGATATAGGCCTTTAAAAACCCATCTATATTTAACCATCTAACAATGAAGTACTAAAAACAATTAGGAGTTAAATTATCAATACTTTCATGTTGGTTACTGGCTGAGGATTCAAATTAGCTTTTCATAAAAATAAAAATATGTTGTTAATATGCAGCTTCTAAATACTGCATATTTATACTAACAACCACGGAAATTTTGACCGACAATATTTAAAAAAAAACAAACTATTTGGATTAAGATAATATAAACTTATTTCTACCTTACTTTAGTTGTTTTTTTCTGCTAAGCTACAGGAATTAAAAAGTTTCCTTAATTGTTTACGAAGAATGCTAGTAGCATAAAATTAGGAAAACAACTTTTTCATATCTCATGAGGAACAAAACTTAACCCATTCGTTTAGATAATGTCCTTATAATACAGAAACGCTATCAAATTAGTCTGAGGAGAACCATAACACAAGATTAATTCACTTACATGGAACTAAATCTGAGATTATTAGCAGAGGAATCCGACCATTTACAGTTGTGGAACGCCGGAAATAAAATATAGTACGACGATACTTCCGTTAAACACATGACACCCTTGATGTGATGACAAAGCTTCGGAACTTGAAAATAGTTTGTTTGAAATTATGTCGTAGCTAGTTGCAACATGATTTATCTGAAAGTAGGCGAATCAAATAAATAAGGCTAAAGTTTTATTGATTAGTTTTAAAAGCCCAATGTATTTTATTTTTAAATGTGGCTGCAGAAATTGCAATACAATTAAGTTTTTAAAATAAATTCACGAGAAAAAATATAAACTGTTCTTTAAATGTTAAGACTTATAGTGCAAATTTAGTTTCCCACATTAGTCGTTGAAGCAATTATTGATCACCCATGAAAACCCTTCAAGTTTATTCATGACAGATTTAAATACAGCTCAGTATGCAAACATTTAATATTGATCTCTGAGCACACCACAACATTTACTCTTCTCTCAACTTTTACCTGAAATAATTAACGGTTTATGTACCTTCGCGATATTGGTCAACAATTTACTTCTTTCCTCAAATATTAATCAAGAGGATGCACGCTACATCCCCGGTTTTTACATTAGCCCTAATTAATACTTTTTACTTTCGAACAAAAAAGGTCATAATTTATATGAAAAAGTTAATATCCGAATCTCCTGCTAACGCAAAATAAAAATAAATGTCGGTAGTAATTATAAAGTTTTTACATAGTAAAATAATTAACCTCGTCCATAAAAATTGTTATAAAACTTAATTAACTGCGGAAGTTTAAAAAATAAATGGAAACTCCCGAGGATGCATCAACGTCTTTAATGATTTTTAAATAAAAATACTGCAAAGGTATATTTATATCTTTAAGCAATACGTTTTTAGTAAAAAAAAAACAACATTTAAGTCGTTAATTCCATAAATATGAGATAGGTACACCTGAAACACATAGTAAATTTTTGCTTTTATTCAGTCGAAACCGTTTTCTAAACCATGTTTTTGAAGATACATTGTGTACTTGAATTATTTGAGTGATTTGTTTGTGTAAAATGAACAGTTTAAATTAAACTCACAATCTTTTTTATAAATAGGAAGCTACCGATGAAGAGGCAGGAGTCTAGAAACTAGTATAGCATTTCTGCAAGACTTTCTTTGTACAAAAAAAGTAATTTTTGATTAAAGTTACTCATGTAACATTGAACTAAAATTATATTAATTTCTGTCATAACCATCTTGTACCGTTTCTATAGAAAAATATAAAATTAATTTGAGTGAAACTTTTATAATTACTCATGGTTTTGTGAATTTTCTTGACTTCAGGTAAATTAATTAATAACATGATATGAAAAATTAACTGCCATGAATATGTTCCCCGAAATTTACGTTCAATTAACATTGTGGTCTTATTAGTTGGTATTAATTGCTTTGGTGGGTTCTATAGTTAATTTTGCACAAGAGAAATTGGCGAAATTGTTTATATAACTCACCGAAAAGCAGACGGAATTACGCGTTAATTGTGTAAGTTAGCAGAAAACTTAAACATGACAAATGTTTAGTGAGATCAAACCAATTAACATTGCGCATTCAATGTATCTTACGATAAAAATATCTTGCTTCAGTTGTGTGACTTGTGTTTACATAGTTTTAGGTGTCTCTACATCCGATAAGACTGGAGCAATTCGATTCCAAAAGTTTTCCGATAAATGTGGAACGCGAAGAGAAGTTAGTCACTTTTTTAATTTACAACTTTTTAAGTTTCGATTTGCTGCCGGTTTCCACCTAGGGATAATTCAGGCAATTAAAGCTGTAAGTAGTCGAAGCGAAATGAAATCAACATCTATGCCAGCCACGTATTAGACAAGGCGTGTTAAAAGTTTGATTAAAATGCTTTTTCAGTTCTTTTCAATGCAGATAACAGAAAACCATTTACGATTTTAATCATTCAATATCAGATTCGTCTTAAAAAAATGTTTAAAGCGACTTGTTTACTGAAAACCTATATATTAAGAATTATTAAGATCAAAGGTAAATGTTTTTGAGAAATCAGAAGCAAGTTTACCACATAGTTATCAGCTCATTCCAGCTAAATGGTAGCCATAATCGGATATGTCCTAAATCAGACACCCAAAGCCCATAACTTATTCCGCATTTCCTCAAGATTACCACTAAGACCTCTGGACGCATAAATTTGAATCTGCAAAGGACAAGTAAATTTAATATGCATTAATTATCACAAAAACTGTATTTTCAGTGGTACATAAAAGTAATTCTTAGACGGTAATACATACTACAAAAAACTGTTTTTATTTATTTAAAATAAGTTTAAGGTAACTTCTTTGGCAATTACATTAATTAACTAAAAATATTCATCCTAATAATTAATTACTGAAGGGTTTAACATCCCGATCCATTAATTTTTTATGAGGTAGTGCTTAAGTCATTGTGTTTTCATTTCATGGAAATCTATTATGCTCCAACAACTTTAGTGGAACAAAAAGCACCGCATTTAAAGGTGTATAATGGCCAACTGTCTACAGCTTATTGTAATATGCATGTGTATCAGGAAAGTAGCTAGGTTTTGTTTAACATAAAATGTGTTGCTTAAAACCGACGCTATTGTTTAAACTCATGTGTTACTAAACTCTGCTGCCGGGTAACTAAATCAAGATTGATAACAAAAACAGGTTAGTGGTAGTTCTCATGCATTTTCATGCATGTTTTGTTGCACATGTCTAATAAATTATTATTACAGTAGTTTTAATTGGATACCGGCTTATTGTTAGCCGATGAATGATCAATTATGAAGGTATAAATATTCAATGTCCCAATCAGTGTGCGATAATTTGAACTGAGTGTTATATTTGATACTTTGGAAACGAAATACCAATTGTCAAATTAAAAGCAAACTCACCAGGACTAATTAAATGACAATTGAGAGGGTGATTTCTAAAACGTCTCTTGTCTACATGTTATCGAAATTACACTCACCTCTCAATATTTTCCAAATAATTTCCTTTGTCAGTTTATCAAAGGCTTTAGTCAAATTAACAAAACACAAGTATAGGGCCTTTAAATGTTTCATTGTTTTTTTTTTTACTTAACTGTCTAACGTAAAAATCAGGTACTGGGTGCTTCTACCCAGTCTGAAGCCCCATTGTACCTCTTCTAGATTTCTTTTAATACATTTACTACATCGCTCCTCTGACATTCTTTCATATAATTTTTCTGCTATACTTAGAAGTGAGAGCCTATATAATTTTCACAATTTTTTACTATCGCAAGTCTTGATTATCGGTAATATAACCGACACCTTCCAGTTCAGTTGATGGATTAAACACGTTTTGAAAAAAACACTTAATTTATCGTACAAAAATATTTATGTGAGTGAATGAAATTTGGTCGAGCTACAATTTTCAGGAATATGGCAGCAATAAATAGATAAAGTGTTACAACTAAATTTTCTATTTTGCATTTGTATACAGCACTTCTATCATAAACAGACTGCAGTAAAGTGATGCAAATTTAACGCCACTTTTTCATTAGCCCGATTATCAGCTGTTTTGAACGCAACAGAGGCACTTGTTGCTATAGCTATTAAGCCCAACTTATTGCCAATTTATATTTTCCTACTGTTATCCTTTTCTCTTCCGCGGTACACAAATAAAACCGCGGTTTTATTTTATTTCAATGCGCACAACACGATAAATTAATCTTCATAAAATACCAATTGCTCATAACATAATACGGCCCTCAAAATTTCTCTTAAATTGCAGATTGATAAAAGGGGACGTTGAGAGTGATTTATCAACGGTAATTATCACTTTATAAACGGTAATTAAAACGCCATGGGTGGAGAATTTAATGGCCCACGTTTTTTCATGAAAGTGGAAGCAACCCTAAACATTTTTTTTTTGTAATTGCGTATTAAGAATGTACAACTGGAAATTTATATACAGGTTTTAACACCGGTATTATTTCATTCACAACATAACGTTAAAACGCTCTAAATAAATTCAAAGTAAATTGTTAAATTTAATAAAGTTTACGATGCTGCTTTTCACAATATTTACAGGTATTCTTTAGATGGCGTCCATATATTGCTGGGGTCGATTGTATAGCACATTCCTGTTTGACAGTGAAGCATTTCTGGCGATTTTCTATGTTTAGATTCATCAGGCTCTGATTTTAACACTTTAAACTTACTCCCTCATATTTCAGAATCATTTAATTGCATGACAAAAAGCAGTATAAGAATAAATACATATTATGTTAACATTGCTTGTAAAATTATGTGTAGTTTTAGTTTGTGTAACATAATTCTTCTATGTTATGCTTTTCTAGTTCCCTTTTTATTTCATACAGTATATATTTATATTCAAAGTATAACACTTAATTAATTTAAACATTTATCAAATGACAATAAAGGTTAGTTTGCGTAAACTTTTGCATGGTAGAGCCCAGGAAACACAATGTTTGTTTCTGCTATAGTGCATTTACTTGTCGGAAGTTGTTGTTTTATTGTGTTAAGCAAAATAGACTCATATAATAACTTAATGAAGTAGTATAAATGAATGTAGTTTGCTGCTAGAAACGGGTAGCAAAAGTAACTCATTTATTTGTAGCGTTAAGCAATGTTAATACCTTGCAATTTTACATAATAAACCACTTTAGTTCCGTAGTTTCGATTGCTGATATGTGCGAAGGAAAAAACTAGCAGCAATTATTATAATTTTCACGTAATAACCTACAGTCTTCTTATTCAAGTAATTTAATCCAATATGCTGTGTTATAGACACCCTAAGCTCCCATGGACCATTAACCATTTGTCCTAAGTCGCGATGCTCAATTAAGTGCTACCCCATGGAACGGAAGTTATTCCACTGGAAGCAAACTTTAAATATCTCACCATTGTACCTTGTTTGTACGTCAGCTAATAAATTGCAAAGGTACAGAAAGTCTAAGCGAACATTTTTGGATTGAAAAGTGTATGATATTAAACTAGTTGACTTGCAAATCCAAAAACTTGTCACAATCAATGACACATAAATAAGAGCTTCTTTTTCAACAAATTTTAACATAATTGAAACAATAACGTTACCAATTTTACCTTAAAAATTGTACAAATGCCGTTTGAAAGCAAATTTGTGTTAGGTTTTATTGAAGTACATGAAAATTTCAAACATAAGGTTATGTAATTGTATGCATATTTTCTTCATTCTATAACTTTTTAGGTGGTTGTGTTCATCTCCAACAATAAACGAGATAATTGTGGTGGTAGTGAGCTTTGGTATGCCGTGTAAAAAGTAACTTTTGCACTTATTTTAAGCGATCGTTGCTGCTCTGTTATTTTTGCTTGATATAAAACATGTTTTGCTATATTAAAAATCATTTACTAATCGAATTTGGGATAATAACAAAAGCAAGGTGCATCAGAAATTATGTTTTTGAATCCCAGGAGTACTTTTTCCGGGGTAATAGTTCCCAAAACTTTGTCACCATTGTTTAAAGTTACTGTATAGTATTTTGCGATCGTCAACAAGGTTTAAGTAAAAAAAAACATTTTCTAGAAATCCTTGAACTATTTTTGTCTCGTTTTGTATTGGTTGCACCGCGTATGCATTGGATGTGGTAAATTTTTATTCCAAATTAGTAAAGACACGTGTGTATTCGTATAATCGCGCATGTGGTTATAAAAAACTTGCATGGTGATTGGAATGATAAGCATATAGTTTTTTAGTGTGTTATAAAGTTTATATTTTAATATGTTAGCGTTTAATTCCTTTAACATTACCATAAGAGAAGTTATCATTTTTTATATAGTTTTTTTGACTATTTTTATAAAGATGCTGTAATTGTTTGGACGTTATGTAACTCTTGCATTTAACTTACTTTAAGGTCATTTTGGCATACATGGTGTAACTCATTTGATGGCCACAAAAGCTATTTGTTTACATATATTTTTTGAGGGATCGTAGCAGTATTTCTAAAATACACCGATGTTTTTAATTGCGTACCTCTAAAATGTCTTGCCGAATAATCACACATCTTTTTGATCGCATTACCCTCTTGATAAACTTGTAGTTCGCCAAAGTAATAAAAGTACCAAAGCTGTAATTAGGGTTTAACTATAAAATCGACAATAAAAGGTTGTTATCTAAATAAAAGTCGTAACAATGCTACCGTTATCTGTTTCAAACGACTACGTGCAACTGTTTTGTGTGCTGTTACAGTTTACCTAACAACGAAGAAAAGTAACTATTAAATTTTAATAAAATATCATTATTTAGTGGTAATAACAATCACTCTTTCGCCTTAAAGATAATTAACAAGTCTGCGTAGGTACTAAAAAAAAAACCGTATTTAATGCCTCAGTTTAAATATTTTACTTTCAAATAAGGGAGATAACCACTAGACCACACATATGTGGAAAATTGATGTCATTCATTTATTTTCCCTTGATAAATTACACAGCAAAAAGAGGGCTAAGGTTTTTCTTAGATGTGCATATATTTTGTATCAGCGAGAATATTTTAAAATGATTTACACAAGCTTAGTAGCTATAAACCTTAGAAATTTATTTTACATGGAAATTACATTAATGTTTAAATACAATTTGTTCATTAATAAAAGTACAATACAAAAATTTTATATATAGATAGCTTTCTCAGTGAGCCGTGGTGAAATATAACAATACAATATGCTTGAATGCGAACAATGAAAGTGCAAAACTGTACATTTACTGCTTTTTTGATATCCATTGAATTGTCGATATCCAAATTAAATTTTTGTGAATTAATTGCATTCAAACCGAAAATAAATTTTCGGCTTTTGTGTATCTATTTTATTTATCTATATCATAGTTTCGTTATTAAGATGTTTTATGATCAAAATCGATAGTCATCCAGTTGCATATAGATTTTAAAGCTTATACGAATTTTGCTGACCCATATTAACTCGGTCTTTCTGCTCTTTCCCGATATTTTACAAACACACTTCAGTAGAGTTTTCATTTCATAGTGTATCATCAAAATAATTAGAATGTGCCATGTGCTCTCCATACTAATTTAGTTGAAATACGTTTAGACATAAATAAATTACAACCGAAAATTAGTTACAATAAAAATCGGTAATAACTCTTATAGCAAGGGTTGAACTAATAAAGAACGGTTATTTTTTTTTTCTTTTTAGGAGCAAGGATTATAAGTTTTTTATTATTTCGTTTGATTTACAATAAATATATGTATATTAATCGATTCGAAATGCCATTTGTATCTCCTGGAAATTTCAAATGTCTAGAAAAACAATTAAAAAACACTTAAATTTATTTCATAAACATCTTCGTACAAGAAGCACAAGAAAAATTAAATTAAACTACCGCCAGTCCTATTATAAAAGTTCTTGAACTGCTGTATTTTTCCTGTAAGTAAATGTCAAGCATCATTATTAAATGTTTTGAGGATATAGTTGCAACAGCGGTACTGACTTGCTCTTATTACATTAGAGGTTTGTGATTATACAAATATAAAACAACTCAATGAATTTAGTGTAAGATAGGAGAAACAAATTTACAATGGTCATTTCAAAAACACAAAGGCAGTTTGATGTGATCAAAGGATGAAAATCGTACAAAATTTAAAAATATTCAAGATATAAAAGGTCAAGCGAAAAACAGGAAAATTAAAATTTCATGAAAACACCTGAAATCTATTTTGATATTTGATGGCAATTTTTCGAAATTCAAACTTATCTTTTAGATATCATAATAAGCAAGACTATAATGTCAAAACTTGGGCACTTAATGCATCTAAAACTGAATATGTGAAAGCGAGACAAAGTTTACAGTTGATGGACACAGAAATTAAAAAATACATTGGTGTGAAAATCAGATTACGGCTACAATGATCAAGAAATATGTAGGAGGATTGCATAAACGCGTCCATACGACAGCTGCATGAAATAAGAATGTATGAAACTATTTATTTATTTATTTATTTATTTATTTATTTAATTTAATTCTTTCTAACAGGGGGCTAACCCCTACTTACAAGAAAGTAGTGTACCTACATAACATTATAATATAACATCACAAGTAAATATAAAGTACATAGTACATATAAAAAACGTGTAAATACACAAATACAAATTAATTTAATACAAAAAAAGGTTATCATTAGCATGCAAAGTGGATACTAACCTATTCTTAAGTTTTACCAGCGAACAGCGAACAGTAGAAACTATTGCTATTTATGGTTCAGAGGTATAGATAATTAATAAAAAGGACGTTTCTAAGATAGAGGCGATGGAAATGAACTATTGGAGAAGATTTTGTCGACTCACTTGGAATTATAGGGTAAGAAATACTGAACTTAGAGAAAAACTGATTTTCATTTACTAGCTTCCGAGTTATCCTGAAAAAGTCTC
This sequence comes from Elmis aenea, assembly GCA_947652605.1. Taxonomy (NCBI): domain Eukaryota; kingdom Metazoa; phylum Arthropoda; class Insecta; order Coleoptera; family Elmidae; genus Elmis; species Elmis aenea. The sequence goes on along the minus strand of OX393581.1, from coordinate 612,840 downwards.
GAATTTGTTGCACCCTGTATACTTTGAAACTTTCCCAACAATCCAGAAGTTATGAACTATCATCGAACGCGCTCAACAGTTACCAACTTTTCTTTTTCCCCGCTTACGCGCGAGTCGCGGAAACATTCGGTTATGCGAATTTCGCAAATTACTTGCAGTTTTTAGACTTCGATCTGTCTAATTCATTTCCAAGCAGGTGCACACGCTATGCTAGTCTGTAACATAAATATACTCGGCAAAACATAAATACACCCTCAATTTACAAGTATATTGTTTGCCCGAAGCGAACAGAGCAAAAAGGGGGTGTGTGCGCTGGCGCGACCTGGTAGACGCGGCGGTTTTGGCAGTCGTCCCCGGAACCCGGACTCACGCGGATTCAACTCAGACAACCGCACGTCTAGGGATACGCCCACTTATATACGCGCTTAATCGGCTACCGTGCGAAACTTTCAAGACGCACTAGCAAAAAACCGTAACAGAACTGTGCACGCGTTCTTACCACAAACTTTCCCAAAAAAAATCAAGTCCAAAAAAATTGTAATCCCAAAAAAAAGTTTGTTAAATTATTTTTTTTTGACTTTGTTTACGCTTGTGAGAAATTTTCTGGATGATGTTTTCTTTGTGAAACGAACTCGACCAAATTTCCATGTAGGTAGACGCAGTAAAAAGTAAAACAAAGTGAAAGAATTCTTCAGAAGCACTAGAGTGCATGAATAATAAAGATTGTACGGGACATCGAGATGAATTGCACGTTGTGACTTCTGTGCAAAAGTGGGAGTGGCATTTTGTTGAATAAAATATGATTTGGGATCGTCAGTGCGATATTCAGTGCGAAGAACTGTGCTCCAAGTATACGGTACTCAGAGGACCCGTACGATAGTAGGGCCGGCTGTTACAACAAACCGTGATGCAATAGACAGACGAACTGTTCAAACAGACAGCACTTCTATAATGAGTTTGGTTCTTTCTTTCCCGATTGCTTCGGCATCGTCTCCGGGAGTTGTGCCCGCTTTCATATCGTCGTTCTTCTTGCTGAACTTAGGTACTTAATTCTACTGAATTTTAAATGCGGGCGTTTAATTTTGCATGTCAATAACAGCTACTACTAGAGTTTCTTCGTTGAAAAGTTTTAAACGTCATTTTCCGACGACGACGAAAATATTTTCTATGTACTTAATGCTCGAGCAATTACATTCTGTAACGCTGTCGTAATATAATTAATTTTAACTTTTCCTGAATATTATTACGTACAGGGTGCGTGAAAAATAGGGGATCATTTCAATAAATGATTATTCCTTACATAATTTAACTAAGAAAAATGTACACTGAAGAATAATTAGCAATGAAGAGGTCAATAAAGTATGAAATACAAATACAAATGCATTTTTTTGTAACTTAATTAGCATTAATAGCTGGCAGTTATAATAAAGATTTGTACAAAATTCAATTTAAAAACAACAAAGAATTTTAATTGAAAATTTAATGCTTACATTAAAATGCAAATTCCAAATCACTAAAGTCGTAGGTGTTACTTTACGTCTTCATTAATAACTGTTCTGTTGCCTTCTAGTGATGTACCATACAATTTACTTATAATTCTGTATTAAAATTAAAAACAAAAAATGCCACTTGCTATAAACATTTTAGACTTCAGATGTTGTTAAAAATATCTTCTGAGGATAAAGTTAGCGTTGGTCAATATTTTATTAAAAAGATTTTTAATAAATGAGTATTATTACATACATATTTTAAGTCAATATCTTTTGTAGTTTACAAATTTTGTGTTTGTATATAAAGACATATAGAAATGATATAAGGAACATTATTATATTTTTAGCTCTAATTGTTACTTACAGTAAAAATATATTGCTTATCTTGGGATGGGTAAGGGTAATTTTTCATGTAAATCTGAATTCCAAACCCAATAAGTTAAAAAAAATCATTTGTGAATATGAGTTGAATGAATAACAACGTGAAGGAATCCTTAATTTAAAGGATTCATCCTTAGTATTACTTACAGACAGATTGACGGAAACACAATGAAAACATATTTTTTGCTTTAAATATAAAAGGTTAATGTTTTCTCTAATTTAAAGTCAACATTATTTGAAGTTTAAAAGTTATATGTCGATATAGGCGTTAAATTATTAAATAACAAGTAGTTTTTTTAAATAATACTTAAATTGTTGGAATTACTTACAGGCTGATAAAAGAGTCACAACAAAACCATATTTTTTACCGTCAGACACCTAACACTGGCATATTTTTTGTTATTTTGAAGTCAATATTTCAAGTGTGTAGTTTAAAAGTATATGCAGACGTTGTATAAAAAGTAACATGAAGGAAATCTCATTTTCGGCTTATTTGTTAGATTTACTTGCAAACAGATTAAGGAATCACATTGAACTTATGTTTATTAGGTTTAGAAAGACAGATAAGTAAATTTCTTCCCTTAGTTTAAAAATTGTTTGTGGTTATAGCTAAAATAACTGAACTATTAGTTCCTCAACATTTGTTACTATACGTAGGATCGAAAGTTCAAAAGTGAGCCGATAGTTTGTTATAAATTGAAGCGATAAAAGACGAAAATAAAGAGAAAATAAGCACAATACGATAAATGCGTATCCGTTACACGCGGTGTTTGATAAATGTGGCGTGAAATCATCCCCCTACAAATCTATTTCGTTTTGATGGCAATTTGTATGTATTGTTTCAACATCATAATGCGATACCAAAACTTTTACACGGTTTTAGTGGACAATAATTCTTTCATTAAGCGAAGTTTAATAAGTTTTTATATTAAGGGCGCTAGTAACGACAAAACTTTTTTTTTACAACCCGAAATAGCACTTCATGGCCTATTTCGCAATCCAACTTTATACATTATGCAGATATTTGAAAATATTGTGTTACTTTTGGCTCACTTCCTCAATGCAAATGCGAATTTAACTGTTGGCTCGTGAATTAATGCACTTTGCAAATCCCTGCACTCAAAGCAAATGAATAATGCGTGCATTAACTACTGGGGCATAAAAATAGCTGAGGTACAAACAATACTATACAGAGCGGCCAAAAAATAGAAAAACATCTGAAAAATTCATTGATTATTCAAGTGATGTGTTTGCTTATAACTAAACTCAATTAAAAATCACTTATCTAATCATTATTTTTTTAATCCACAAATTATACCTTTCAAAGCAAAAAGTACTATTTGCTTTAATGCATAATATATCTTTTAAAATGATAAAAATATATATATAAATCGGTTATATAGCGTCTGTAGGCGCTGTCCGATCTCTAGACTGTTTCTGCACCCCTTCCTATCCTGCCACTGGTCCTCTTGCAGATTTCTTTCGCTCATAGCTCTCTGAATGCCCTCGTTCCATGTCTTCCTGGGTCTGCCTCGTTTCTCCTTTCAGGAAGGACCCAATCAAGCGTTACTTTTGGCAGTCGATGGTCTGCCATCCTTCTTACATGTCCGTACCAAATTAGTTGTCGTCTTTCTGCCTCTTGTATTGTAGTGTCCCTCAGTCCGATTAATTCTTTAGCTGTTGTGTTCGGTACTCTATCTAGTCTAGACATTCTCCACGATCTTCTTAGGGCATGCATCTCCAGAGCTTCCTGCGTTCTTTTACCTGCTTCTGCTCCATACAATACTGTACTTTTAATGTGTGTATATGTTGTATTTTCTCTTCTTTGTTATTTCTTTACTCCACCATATTCCATTTAGCCTTTTGATGCCTCTTCTTCCTTGTCCTATTCGTTGTCGAATTTCTTTTTAATCCTTTCCATCATCTTATATTTTTACACCTAGGGATTGGTAGCCATTGCATTTAGATATTTTTTCTCCTCTTTCTAATTCTAGGCCACCGGATTCTCCCCCAATACAAAGGTATTTAGTTTTTTCCATATTCATTGAAAGCCCCGCTTTTTCGTATTGTTCTTTAATTTTCCTTGTCATGTATTGGTGGTCATCCTTATCTTGGGCAATAAGCACCTGGTCGTCCGCAAATTGAAGAGTGAATATGTTGCTTTCTCGTATATTTATCCGCATGCCCTTGGATTTCCCCCCCTTGTTCTCAAGGAGTGTACAATTTATATTTTAAATAGTGTTGGGGACAAGCAACATCCTTGTTTCAGTTCTTTCGATGTATCAAATACTTTCGATGTCGATCTTCCAATTCTGATTTTAATTTTAGTGTCTGTATAGTTCTTGGATGGCTTTAGTTACTCTATTACTTATGTTTGTATTTTCTAATGCTTTCCATAATTTCTGGACAGGCACGCTATCGTAGGCTTTTGTGAGATGTATGAAAAGTAAATGTAGATCTCTTCCTGTACTTATTTTCTTCTTTATTAATTGTTTTAGGCAGAATAAGTTGTCCATACATGATCGGCCTGCACGAAAACCACTTTGTTCCCTGCTTCTAATGTCGCATATTCCGCTTCAACCAAATCCCTCAATACTTTACCTACAGCCGGCTGAATGTTACCGTTGCTGTTATTCGCCTGTAGTTTTCGCATTTTCTTGGGTCTCCTTTTTGAGTATAGATGACATAAATATCCTACTTTCCATTATTTTGAAATATTGTTTTAATTGATACAGTTTTTAAATAATGCCTTGTTTAATGGTACTTATTTTTAATTAAACTTATGTGTAACAATTACAAATCACCTACACTTTTCAAGCATTTATTAATCATGAAATTCTCCATCAATTTATTCAAACGCTGTACACCTCTCTTAACAAATTCCTTCTTATTTTTCCAACTGTTCCAGTAAACTTCGAAAATAAACAAGCGTTCGTAAAAACGCCATAACGCGACAGTTACACTAAAACGATTCAAGATACAATAAATTTCATATGCGATTGCTTTTTTGAAGTTTGTGTTGACATTCAAACGCGTCGAACAAGAGGAATCGTTTCTCGTAATACTGACAGGAGATTCTAATCAAGCGTGTTAATTCCTACCAAACTGCCTGATATTATAATTTATTATAGTTGTGCCTGGCATATTATACCGATGTATTTCATATGCTCATATAAAATATGATGTTGCAGTTGTACTCTATGGGCGTTAAATGTACACACTACTAGAATGTAGCAGTTTAAGTGATTATTATCTCTCGCTATTCTGGAATACGCTTTCGTCTCTTGAGAAATACGCCGTGATGGGGGATCGTAGGAATCATTTTATTGCCTAATGTAGACGGAAGTTTGCTCTTGAAATAAAGTGACGAACTTAATTATTGTTATTTCTGTTATATAAAGAGTAGTAATACTATAAAACTCGGATAATCTTAGCCTAATCTCACATCAGTATTAATGGCTGAGTGTGTTGGTTAGTGTAAAACAATTTCATTACAACCTGATCACTTTTGCACGTAAAAAACACTTGGACAGTTTATTATTAAAGTGGTGTTAGCATGTTACAATATTGCTTTCAGTTTTGTGAAGTACTGTGAATAAATGTGTTATAACATTTAATTATTAGACCAAGTTTGACTGAAATTATTTTTGCTCGCTATTTTTACGAGCGTCAAAGCAAATCACCGCATAAATTACATTAAATTAATTGCACATGATAAATATTGTAATGAATTCGAGTTTTTGAGCGGTCACACTAAAAGCTCTAGTTTAATTCATTTCATATTTAATAGTGTTGTGATTTGATTTATTACGGTTGAGTAAAACTTTACACGTTATAAAGTAATGAAAATTCAAAGATTATTCCTTACGGATTAAGGTAAATATTAGTTTGCATAGCATTAAGTAGTATTAATAAGTTAAACCACTACAAATTATTTAGTTTGCTTGCGATCAAATTTGAGTCATTTAGTATAACTCAATTTCAAACATTTTCGTCCTTTTAAATAATCTTTTTAACAGAAACATTTTCATACTTTTGAATAGGTAATATTTTTTGAAATAAAGACATTTTTTGCCCCTGCTGTAAAGAAATGATGATAATGCATGGGTTTATGTTGGGAAAAATTTAGAATTATGAGCCATCGTCAGTAACAGTTAAAAGTCGAGGTAACAAATATTATACCACTTTCTTACATTCTCACACTTTTCAAGAACCATATCTTGCACACTCTTGTCATCCGTTTTAATGTATAACATTTCTTCTGTGAGCCTAGTATCAATTTTGTGGTGTAATGTTTCTATTTTATCACAGTTGCCTGTTGTATTTTTTGCTTTCTTATAGCATTGTGGTGCTAAAAATATAACAGACATTTGTGCGAAACTGCTTAATCATTTCAGTGATTCATTTTAAATATTAATATATAAAAGTTTAATTCAGAAACAACATAGCAATTCCTACATTTTACATAGAAACATGTTGCACAGCAATTAAAGCTGTCTATGACTTTACATATAGTTTTAAAGATAAAATTCTTTACAAATGCGAAAGGATTATTAAAACTGATTGTCAGTACTGATCATTGCTAGGATAGTTGCATGTAAATAGTAAATTAATTTAACAAATCCCACTGACATAGAGACTGGAGTCTCATGACTGCTGTTTTCATTCATGTAAAAACAACGAGTAATTTTTTGATTAAATATTTTGTAACGTAGAGACTCATTACTTAAGATTTTAGATTTGTAATTTAACTCATTGATATTAATGTATGAATCACTTTAAAAAACAAGTTGTAGAAGTTTGCATGTACCAAAAACATGGTAAAATGCAGATCGATACTTTAATTTTAGAGTCTTGTAACTTGAGATGAGAAGTTTATAATCAAATCTGAAAGATGAGATTTTCTTGAGATTAAACAACAATTGATAAAACTTCTTAATAATAAAACAAACGGTGGTTGCTTTAAGACAAGTGAAACCCATTTATACGTCAAAACGGAATATCAGTAAGCAGCTTGCTCGGATCTCGTAATATAGCGTATTTTTAGATGTGTCCATGCAGAATTTATACGTATCAAATCTGTCTACCCACTGGTAGAGTCGACAAATTGAGAAATAGCCAACGGGAAGGAGATCGTAGATGTGATAAAGCGAGAATAAGGAACGGAACAGAGAAGAAACGTCAATCTATCTGACGTGGCTGTGATAGCGACCCGAAACGCAAGAGCGGCGTAAAGATAAAACAGTTGCTCGCGTGCAGCCGCTAAACTGAGCAATTTACAGCTCGCCCCGCAGAACTCTGCAAGATGGATGTATCAATTAGCGGCCCCGTCATTCTCATCCAGAAAAATTAGCAACTAAAGAAAATTAGCTGAAGATTGACAGTCGTGAAATTAATCTGCTCGCAATTAACTTGGTGTACGTCTAGACGAATAGCGTTGAATGATTTTAATAACTGCTGAAACAACTTAACACTTTCGTAAAAAGGCTAAAAATTTCGAATTTAACACTTCTCTGTTTCATTGAGCAATGAACAGAAACTGACAAAGTGCATGTATTTGAAATTAATAGCATTTATCTGAAACACTACAGTCGTCTACCCTCACCAAATTTTTGGATGTTTAAAATTGTGGAATAAAACTTAATGCCTATGTCCTGTTTAAAAACAGATAAATTTCAAGCAATATAGCGTGTGAAAGAACATACCAAAGCTGTTTAAAAATAGTTCTCATCTTTTTTACTTCATGCAAGGTGTTACAAAAACACACCTATTTAAGGCTTTTAAAAAGAACCCTGTATATTATAAAATTTTTAGATCTGCTATTCATTTTAAAGTAATTTTGTTAAAGGTTTTTTAATGTTAAAATGCGCGGTTTTGAAGGTATGATGGATGCATTTATTTCACATATCAATTTTGTCATCTTCTGTAGCTGATAAAGAGTTCGTTCGCTATCTTTCAGCTGCCCTTGTGCAAATAAAGTTTGTAAGACAATTAACAATTAAGAGATGAAAATTGATTGTTCTTTAAATGTTTTTAAAAAAGTTTCTAGCTTTATTTTATGTTTTTAAAGTAAATTTGAGTAGTTGCCTAAAGAGATTTTATTGTTTTCTACTTCATTGAACAATTGTAGTAGTCGATTTGATTTTAAACTTGCAGAACTTTGGAGTTTTCTCGCAATTTTCCTAATTAAGTTAATCTTATCCTTGCTGATTTAATCTATAGAAGCTGCATGAAATTAATTGAAAGAAGAGCAATAAAATGACGAATAAATATAATTCATATATTTTTACTTTGTCTTACAAATTCTTAATTTTGGGCAATCAGCATGCAACGATAAATTTTAAGTTACTTAAATGTAGAATGGATAAGATATTTTATTCTAATTTTGTGCTCCAATGATCGTGTACCTACTGTTCATTTGGCTAAACTCACCTTGGATATTGAAGCGTTAATTTATCATTTATACACACTGTATATGTAATAAATAAAACACTGCGTACATTTTGCCCCAGTGTACATTTTTCGTATACATTATTTGCAGAGTCTTTTAGACATAATTACATACTGCACTTATAATGAGCAACGTAAATTTTTCACGATGCCAGGTAATTACAAACCTTTTAAATATTCAGGTACCAGCTTATTAAAAAACTAAAACATTTATAGTGTCTTGGCTATTATTGTCTTAATCCGAATTATTTTCCGAGGTGCATGTACTAGTAAATGCTGAATTTGTTGAGATAATCCATTCTATAGGTGTTCTTGGGCAGATTTTTTAGCGTCTTTGGAAAAGCTATGCATGCTTGATGCATGGTAAAAAAACAGCCAACAAAGTACTTGAGCTAACAGATGGGCTTGCAATGATTCAAGTTATTAAACCAAATTTTCTTCATTTATTCTAAAAATTTGCAATTTTGCCTAAAGTATTTTAACTTCCCATTTAATATGTAACGACCTAATACAAGTTAATTTCGTAGTATACTCCCTGTTTAGAATTGCTCGCTTATTTTAATTAATGCAAAATTCCCAGGTAATTATCTGGAGTAGTTCCTATGTTACAATAATACCCTGTATAATAAATACTCATAATTAAACACAAATCGTTAGGTAACACTAATCCTGTTTGATGTAATATGTAGTTGTGATAGATTAGTGGTGTTAAATTAATTTGCTTTATGCGGTGTGTCTGTATCACCGGAAAGCAGAAACGCAATATATTTCAATACGCCTTGATATCATAATCCTTGGATTATTATACTAAGAAACATTTCAGAGATACGAACCTGCAAGCAGCTACACAGGAAAATGCTGCCGTTTAAATAAACTTGAACGCTTATTATTTATTAAAATTGTTTTCATTGTTCAGCACAAATGATTCAAGAAGTAGTTACTTTAAACAAACAATGTGTTTGTAGGCTTTAAATTATACATTAATCTTTCAGTGTTTTGAATGATTATAAAGTTCTTTGACAATTAAAGTGCGCCAAGGAAGGTGTAAATATTGCTTAAATTGCGTAGTAATTAGAAAGGGGTTGTAACAATGGTTTCTTAAGACTTTTTTGTCAACACTTGCTCTTAGCTTCTTAATTGTTCAAATAATATTAGTTTATCCTGTTAAATGTTTATGATAGAAAGACTACGTTATATTTTGTTTAAAGTAAATTTAAATTCAATAAATAAACGATAATATATCACGTTGATGAAGGATTGTGATGATTTGCCATTTTCAATCAAACATTATTAGCAATTACTTCAGTTATGTGATAAATTAATTAAAAATTAATATCAAAAGGTCATAATTCATTTTAAAATATTTTAATTAAACACATAATTGCTTGTACTCATATTGGTATTTGAATGTATCACTGAATTTCGATTATTTTCATGTATAAGAGCTCGAGTTTTTGAGACACTTTCAGAACCTTCTTTAGAAAGCATACTTCCAAATTTTCTACTTCACTGTACTTCTTGTAAACGGTTTCACAAAATACCATTTACAATTTAATCATATTCACTTACTTTAGAACATATATTACGACCAAAATTGTTAAAAAAAATAACCCTACGACGAAATAATAAAAACTCATAATCTTCCGACCATTAATCCGGCACATAATTGCCTGGGGTAATTCGTGAGATGATAAATTTTCGCATTTCAACATTTTGTGGCAGTTTCAGTTCGTTACAGATGCCAAATATAACCAAATCTGCTCGTACTCATAAATTGTTTTTTATACAACTCATTTTATTACACGCACGGTATTACGTTTTCTGCCAATAACAGTACTTGTACTGTTACAACAAAGTTTACAAACAATGTTAAAACAAAGTAAGTTTTCTCTTTGGATTTGCACCTCTTGTCAAGCGATTTCAATTCTCACCACAAAAAGACAACAAAACTTGTAGAAAGTTTTAAATTGTAAATAGCAGTTGACTGTGAAGCAATCGTCTAAACGTATTTAGAACAAAATTTTGTTGAACAATTTCTCCATTATTGCTTGATGTAGAAATCAATTAGATTGTCATAAACCAAAAACGACTCTTGTAACTGTTTTAATAAGTCTACAGAAGATTATTTTAATGATTCTTCAATAAACTTTGTAGTATGACTAAAGAACCACTTAAATAATTGAAGCCATCAACTTATAGTAATTAATTATTAAGTGTGCCTGTATCGATCTTAAAGTCATACATAGAAACTTAACATAACGGATAATATGTAGACATAAATATACTAAACAACACCAGTCTTGTAACTTTATTGTACATCCTTTAATAAACGCACAGCCACCCTTTCAGTCTTAACATCCCCAGGCTATACACAGAGTGGCAAAGTTTTGTAAAGGAAGTTAATTACAAATATTACCACTACTTCTGCTCTACACTTTATTATGGATTTCGCCTTTTTATAACCTTATTAATAAACATAGTGGTTGTAAAATCAATCTTCCGTAACAATTTTTCAATACTACGTAACAAAAGATGAATAAAAATGTCTGACAATAAGTAGGAAGTTTGGTCTTTGACCTGAAAAGTTCAAGAAAACTTTTGTGGGCTTATTACAGTAGAACTTTATTTTTCATATGGTTGAAGTGAGGATTTGTATGTTTGAGGTGGAGAAAGAGATTGAAAAATTGCAAAATAAAAGTGCTAGGAAGAAAGAAACGAATGGTCTGTGCTGACTGTTTGATGGGCTACTTGATCAACACGTTCTATTGCTTTTATTGTAGGGTATAATTTAGATGGTTTGACTTTAAAGTTAAAGATGAACTCGTGTTGCTATGTTTTAGTTAAAATTCATAATATAAAAGTTGCTTTAGATCATAATTTAGTGTTTTGTTGTTGCTAACTTTGTGCTGAATTATATTAAGTTGCTTAAATACCAAACGAAATTATAAACAAAAACATATATTATATTCAAGTTCAAGATAAATAGTTTTAATAAATAAACACTAACTTTTTGCTTGTAGGATGTCTTGTAGAAATTCTAGAGCACTTTCAAGACTCTTCTGTCTTTGTCAGGACCGATCTTATTTATTTATTTATGAACTATTGTAATGTTCTCATTTAATAATAATTTACGTTCAGTTATCGTAGAATTGATAACCATTGGAAACGATAATTAAAAGTTGATGTATAAAATAATTCCTTCTCTTTGTGTCTAAAATATAATCGTTTTTTCTATTTCTACAAAAGCCTATTTGTTTACTGATTTCAAAACGCGTTTTATAAATGTTCAATAGTTAAAATAGCTTCGGTTTACATCTGAAATGCACTCTAGTAATTCAAACAAGTTGAAAGACTCTTGTCACACAAGTGCAAATGGAAAATCGTGTACGATACTGCAGCAAATATCTATGGAATTCCACTTCTGCTGGTAACAGCTACAGCAATTCAATGTTAGTTAATTATGGAATATCGCCTCAGGATTATTTCCTGTCAATGTAGTGCTATCAGTATTTATTTTTTGAATATATTGTTTTCATCGGTACATTCTACTTTGTATCTTCATCCAGCAACCACTTCTAATAACCTATACAGAAACGTACAGGTTTTAATTGATTAATACAAGATTCATTTGTATTTTTATATACAGGGTGTATAATTCATCATGAAGAATTCAAATTCTTTGATTGTGGATTGAGCTTGAGCCGGTAGCTTTGACAAGCCGAAATACCCAGGTAGGTATATCTATTACATGTAAAGGCTCCCCGAAATACTAGTCGCATAAAGGGTTGGTTTACGAGGGTCCGTAGGTTCAAAAAGTTTTATCGTGTCTTCAAGGATATTCGCTGTGTGGATAAGTTAATTGTGTTCTAGAACGTCGTAACAGTTTATAACGCTATCAATGCAAATTACTATATCGCATATAAAGTCCTTGGCGGTGCTCCCAAATCGCAGCAACTTTTACCTGTTGTTTGAGTAATGTTTGGATTGTTTAAATAATGTAATTAAATTACAGTCTTGTTTATGCGAACCTGTCACCTAAGTAGTTCTTCATCTATTACGTTTTTACTACTAACAACAGTAAGTTGTCTCGAAGATCTAGCTTTAATTTTCAATGTTAACTTACGCACATGTTAGTACTAAACGCAAAATATAACTGAAAATATCTTCAGTGGTACGATTTTGTATATTCATGTATAAAATAATTACTCACAAAATTTAAACCTCTATCAAATAAGGTTTTGGTCGAATATAATAATAACATTTGCTTAAATCATAAATTTTTTTATATTCTCAACATTTCTTCAACATGATTTTGCGTTTAATCTATTATTGTATTCAACGCGCTGAAAACAAAACATAAAAATACAACTTTTACGTCATAGTGAACGTTTTGACCATAATTTATGAGTTCACCAGCCGTACAGATTTGAGGTTAGAGGTTACATTTGTCGAGGTTGTGAGTTAGCGGAGCTTGAAAGAGGTATCCGAGCTTTTGCGATCACATCCTTTTTTCGGAAGGTTTGCATGGACTAACAATTTGTTTGTTTTAGCGACAGCCACTGCAAGCATAAGTCTCCCTTAAACTCAAATGTACGTGATGTTTATACTCACACTGAAGTTTTATTCGCGAGTCTACGGTATTTTTTCTCGGGGTAGATAACTTTTTTGAACGACATTGCTTTTATTTTAGAGGTGCGAGTGTGAAATCACCAGTTTAAGCGAGATGCAAATAAGATGCCAGAAGCGAAAGGTTTAGCTTTATGTTCAATAAGGTTTGATTGCAGTCTTTGATGTGCTAGCTTATGTAGTTATCATGTGTATGTTGGTTAAATGCTTTTACAGGGTGGTCTGAATTCGATTGAATTGTTTTATAGTTGTCCAGTTTATTATTAATGACAGTAAAATGCTTCAATTCTTATAGAAGTGAAAATTATATGAGATAAGCCAGCACTTAACAAAACTTCTGCAAATTTTTCTATTTTTGGGTAAATTGTAACTTGGAATTAAATTTGTTTCTGTGCATTTTACACATTAATTGGGACACCCTTTTTACAATTTGTTGCAGAAAAGCCTGTGTATATTATGAAACGATTAACAGATATTTTTTTAAATCATAAATTGGTGAAAACGCACACATCGCTTCGACAGAAAATCAGTTTTATTGGTGATGGACGCGCTAGAATCGTTTTCAAGTTAATCCCCGCACCTCCACCATATTAGTTTACACTTGATTCTTAACCAATAAAAAATAACAATTCCATCACCTTATTTTTTGTAGCCATGGTTGCATTATAGGCAATTAAAAGTTTGTAGATTTTAAACGTTAAAATATGTTTTAGTAGCGCACGTGTTTCGAATTACGTCCAAAGGTCCCCTAAATGTTAGATTAAAGAAAAAATGACACTTTAGGATAAACCTGTCACATAAATATATCACTATCTGCAAACCGTCTCGCGGTTTGTAAAGTAGGTTTTGAATAAAATTGTTAACAATGTTAAAAATTCACTTAGAGCGAAAGCAGAATGAATTTCCAGGTAGTGAACTCTTTTAAATGTACACTTAGTCGCACTTCTCGACTGTTTGTTAAAGTAACTTGCAAAGTTTACCCACTTTTTTTGTTCCTTTGAATAGCGCAAACAAGCACGGAAGGGTTGGAAAGCAACTGCGATCAAATTTTCCTGTTGTTTTTGATCTCGAACACGTTTCCGCGGGAGGCGTGTGCAACTCACACTATCTGTAACAGCTTGTGTGCATTTTAAAGAAGTTTAACTGCCGGCCGCGTTATTGTTAAGCCATTTCCTCGCCGTGGCGGGCGCAAACCGTGAAACAAAAGAGTCTAAATTTTCTGCCGTTTGCTTCGTGAAGGGCGAGAGTGGCGATGCGATTTTTATTCGAGTTAAAGTTGGAAATTCAAATTGAGTCGACAATAAAAGTGGATAAAGTGCAATAAGTATTATCTAAGCTGAGCGCTATCGGTTACAGCGGGTATTGATCGGATACCGGCAACTGAGGATAGCAAAGAAATAGTAAGTGAGATAGATTTAACCACAACCCGTTTGCGCTATCTGTGGTCATATTTTATACAATCAAGGGATTTTGGTTTTAGACCTAACCCAGCCAACATGGACAAAATCGATTTGTTGTGTTTAGTAGCATTTAAGGGCGATTTCAATTTTACGGTTTGTTATGCGTTCAGTAAGACGAATTATAATGTTATTACGTTGAATAACAAAGGTTTTCAGGGATATACTCTTAGAAAAACCAGTAAGAAACACAAAATGAAATTTGCCACTTAACCTGTATAATATTGTTTTAATGTAACATATTTGCTTACAATAATGTAAAACTAAAATGAGAGTAGTTTTGGATATGAAATATGTCTGAAAGGTTATAGCGTTAACATATTTTTTTCCTTAAAATGAAATAGGGCCAATGTTGAAAGAAAAAATAATAATGCTAGAACAGAAAAAAATACAATTATTTTATTGACAAACGAAATGATTCTGTTTACAATTTATTCCGTGAATAAAACAAGTGTTTTATTCCTCCCAAAACTGAACAATAAAACTTACCATGACTCTAGATTACAATAAACCTGAGGACCCACTTAATACCTTATAAATGTTTTTTTTATACAGGGTGCTTCATTAAAAAAAACGCGAACTTTATTACAAATTTTAAAGAGCTATAAAAATTGAACAATTGTTTCTAGTTAACACAGTTATTTGTATGATTTTATAATGAAAAAACTTCCCACTTAAATAGATTATGTAATATCACAAGTTTTAAATTTAAGATATGTTTTATCGAAGGTTTGAAATTACGAACCGCGTTTTCAATGCAAAGGCGACATCTAGATAACATTTCTCTGTTACATTTCGACAAACGCTTTGAGATAACATCTCCATAATAGGAGTACTATTATTCTGTCTTGCAGCTCTTGGATGTTTTGAGGCACCTTAATAATATTATTATTATTTGTTTATTATTTATCTCTTATAATTGTTGTTTTTGGTCGACCTGGCCCATATACAAAAAGGAAAAAAATTGAACACTATAAAACGGTTAAGGCACTAAATCTTATTATCTAAAACATTATTTCTAATAGATTAATTGGAGTTGTTGTGAAACACGGTTTTTTGCTGAATAAAACTTTGTTGTCGACTTTAATTATGTCCCTTCTCGTGTCACGGAAGCTGTTTCATTTAGTGTTTCATGAATGATGATCTAGCTGCTAGTCCTTTAGCTCTAGTTTACCACAGGATCGCGTCAAGAATGGGGCGCAAAGGCGGGATTTCTGCTGAACGCGCAAAAATGATATAAATTGTCGGCATAAATTAAAAACTTTTTTGCTTATTGTTTGACACAGCTTGCTTACTGGTCGATTTTTGGATGATGTATGTATGTGGGTTAGCGAATATGCATTAAAAAAAAAATGTTAACAACAATTATTTATTCGTTTTGCTACAATATAAAGCAGAATTAATTTTATACTGATTAACTTGAAAAACATTTGAGAAGTCTTGAATGTTTTTAAGGAAACTTTAACTGTAAATGAACTTAATGTTTGTTACTTCTAAAATTCGGCGTTTACCAAGTGTTTTTTTTTTTTATATGCCAATCTGTTGTTAAGCATCTTAAACAAAATTTCTTTTGTTGAACTAATAATACTCGTATACAAAAATTAACCTCGTATAATACGGCATTGTGTATTTAAACATAATAATAAAAAAAGCATCTCGATTTTACGTCCAACTAAGGACAAACAGATTTCTCTTTAATACGGTTTCTGAATCTTTACCCCATAATCACTTAAAAGTGTGAATAAAACTTGCTCTAACATAGTTTAGTTCAAAACAAGTCTTCAAACTTAAAAGTAAAGCGTAATTTGAATAACAGTTTTTATCTTTCTATTATCATCTTTGAAAATAACACACTCCGTTTTATAAATATCTTTGGCTTTACTTGTACGAATTGTATAAACGTTTTTCCTTTTAATCAGCTATTCGTAAACACATATAACTAAGCAAGGGAACATTTTTAGTTTTACCTTAGCATTTATTTCCACCATATATCGACAATGTCGTTCTGTTGTTCAAGTTCCCTTATATCTTCACTGTGTTTTACAAATAAAATGGATAATTTTGCTTTGAGTCATCGATTTTGCTATAAATATATACTTTATGGTTTTCCATACTGACGAAAAGATGGGAGTATAAATCCTTATCACAATGTAAAACATTGCATGTAAGATTTTTTACAGCCAGCTTAGGAAATAAAATAATTTTATTACGCCGGAATTCTAAATAGAAAACTTATTTTTAAAGCGTAGATGCTCTTGTTGTATCTGAAGTATTGTTTGTAAAATCCTTGTCGATGAAATGAAGTTTTTTAAAAGCAATTTTGCAATATTGATAGTACATAGAAACTTTCTAATGGAGCATTGAGCGAAACTTCATAGATCTATCGTTTTGAATCAAAGCTTTAAAACTTATTTTGTGTGCTGAGAGTCAAGTTTGAGCATTTGTCTAAACTATAAATCTAATTCGTTCTTGTTGTTTTACCGTGATTTTTCCACGCAGATCTGATAAGAAGTATCCTGCCAGGATATTTGGCATTCCAGGACTAGAGGAAAGCTCACTAGTTAAGGATTACAGCTCAGTTAACTTTGATCCTTTTAGAAGTGAAAATCACATGGGTAGATTTCGTTTAGTAAAGCTTCTAATATGCCTTTCTTCGGCCACTTATTTAATTTATTGTTTGTTTTTCGCAGTATCTTTGTAATTTCCGCTAGTCTGTCACCCAGAGTCGGGACAGCGCCTTTATCGATAATGGGTATCTTAAATTTATTTATTTATAGGAATGGAAACATACAATTTAATGAACTCTTAATTTTAATTTAATAATTACAATGTGTTATTTACTATCCTTAAACTTAATGTCAAACATATGTTAAAAAACATACTGTGTGGTGTATAATATTTTACTTAGTATACACAACAAGAAATAAAAAAACCGCTCCAATAACGGCTTTATTTGTCTAATGCTTGTATATTGTTGTCAGGTTTTAGTGTCGAATTTTTTCTCGACGACAAAATACCCTTGGAAATATACGCGATGGAAGCAAAGAATAACTAGCAAAAAATCGTAAACCAGAGGTTTGAATTTATTATTAGTATACGCTAGCACCGCCGGCAGTTCAACATCGTGCATAAAAACGTTTAAGGTATCATGAACATTAAAAAATTCAGTTTGTACTTAATTTTGTTTCGTCCACAAACTGGAGATAATTTTAATGTAGCTTGTCAGAACCTGAAATACTGGATTTGAAGCCCCGAAATGCGAATTTTGTAAAGTCTACGTGATATCTTTACGAAAAAATTGTTATACTGTACAAAGTACGGCCGGTCCTTTTTAGTGCATTAGTAAAAGAAGTTTATGGCTTATAAAAAAGCTTTATTAAAGTCTAGGCTAATGCATTTTGTATCATCATCTACACAGGGGAGCTTTTTATGCAGAAAAAACTTTTGTGTGTTGCGCTAAGATAAATTTATGTGCGCAGTTGTACGTTATCTGCTTATTCGCTAAAACCGACAATGAGTGAGCGTTTTTTTCTTTCGACTACTGCACACCATAAAATTTATTACTTGTAAAACAGTTTTTTTCTGTTGGTGTGTTATGTATTTATTTCATGTGTGGGCCGGGCGCGAAGTTTTCAAAACTCTTACAAACAAAGTTACGTAGTAATTTATAGATTTTTAAAATGCAAATTTATTGTATTTGTATTTTACGACTTCACGTGTGGCTTATTTCGCCCGCAATAAACTAAAATATCTCCAAGTGTAAATAAATTGTAGAATAATGTGTTGGAGCTTTTCACACATAAAGGGGAGAGAGTTGTTTGTTACCGTCGAAAGTATTGCTTAAAAATGCTATAAATGTGAATTATTCAGCGCTACAAAATTGTGATATATCGCAGATTTTAAAGTTTTAAAAAGAGACTTTATTTCTAGTTCCTAGATGATAAAGCAAGCTATTTGTTACATCTGTAAATTATATACTTTACTAAGAAGTTTACTGGCAAAACAATTTAAATAACATTCTTCGTCTTCTTCTTCTTACACCATTTTACCGTTAGATGTAAGGCTTTTGTTTCTTTATCATGTATGTGGCCTCTTCTTGGACGCTTCCGTCCATAATTTTCCTATTTCTTGTTATTTCTCTAACTTTATTCCACTAGATATTTCTGTTTGTGTTTGTGGCAGCTTCTTTAACTTCCTCTTTTCAAGTTTTCCTTGGTCGTCCCATTTGCGCTTCATATCCTTTCCTGGCCATCCTATCTTCTCCCATTCTCCCATTCTCGTATATACATGACTTTGCCTTCTAAGCGGTGCCTTTTGGATGTTTTGTTCTATTGTACTTTTTTTATGGTTTCGTTTCTTATTTTGTTCCTACGCTTTTAACCTTAAAATTTTTCTTTTTCCAATACGACTTTGTTTAAATAAAATGAACTGGCTAAAAAAAATTATTTCTTGTATTCCTAAAGTAAAAATAAGACGTTTGTTGTTAACAGTACGACGAATTTAAAAACTTTTTAGTGCTTAACAACTACAAAATTTAATAACTTTATTCGAACATGCATAGTTTGTAAGTTTTGTTAAGTGCAGAGAGATGGTTCTCCACATTTATGTGTAGGTATAATCGTGACAAGGGAAAATTTTGCTTCAGTTGTTCCAGCAAACGCTACAATGGACGAATGGGGATGTATGCATCCCTTTGTAGTACTTTTACTGAAGATTTATGGCTTATCTCTGAATATATAA
Source organism: Elmis aenea (assembly GCA_947652605.1). Classification (NCBI taxonomy): domain Eukaryota; kingdom Metazoa; phylum Arthropoda; class Insecta; order Coleoptera; family Elmidae; genus Elmis; species Elmis aenea. The sequence continues at coordinate 593,696 of OX393581.1, read as the reverse complement.
TTGGAAATGTTCGTGTATTACTACAGTAACCGCATTAATTTACTCCAATATCTAATTTTCAATGTATTTTCCGCGTTGTCTTGATAAGGGTGCTTCAATAAAATATTCCTAGCCTCAAATGTAATCTCGGATCTTCTAAATCGTTTCATAGTCCGCTATAAATACGACGCTCGCAATTTCACAGTTAATTTAATGCACGAATTTACTTCATAGCTCTAACGACATCGCGGTTATATTAAATATGGATGGATATTCCGGAAAGTTTATCTTTTTCATTGCAAATGTCGGATCAAAAGATACCGTTGCAACAGTTTCCGAGGTTAAATTGAGAAATGTCGTTTCACATAGAAAAACATTTCGTTTAATCTTTAGGGTTTCTGGTCTTCTCTGAAGGAAAATATTGCTGGTTTCTTTTCATGTTCATCAAACCGTGGACTTGAAGCGGTGCTTTCGCTGGAAGCAAATAAATATAAAATTAAAGTGCATGAAAAACTTTCTTATACCTACTAAGTGGTTGTTTGAAATTCTCACCTAACTTGTAACTTTGCTTACATTTTAATGGTTCAAATTTGTAGTCTTTTATTTTGTTAAAATGTTAAACATGAACGTACAAGATGTTTTTATTAAAAAAAGTCCAGCAATTGGAGATACATAAGCAAACCGAGTATTATTTCATCATACCACTAACATGGGACGCCTTCCATTGTACACATTTTTTAAAAATGTACCTTGTATAATATAAATAATAGATTTATGTAAACTCTACCGGGGTTAGCCCTTGCATACGACCCATATCTCGCCACATAATATGTAAACATAACGTTATAATGTCTCTAACACGATTAATCACGTCCCTGTTCATCTACTTTTAAATGAATAATAATTATCTGTCGTAATATGTGGATATTGTATTATAAAGACCATGATAATTAATTAAAATTTGCATGTGGTTGTGTTTTTCCGAGGTAAACTTCTGCTTGTTCTGCATTATTTAAGTTATCTTTACAAATTAATTAACTTTCGTTCATAAGATTTTGGGAAAACTTTTTTAAATTACTTAATTTATTGCCAGCAAGGTAAAGAAAGAAATTATGAAATGAACAGTTTCCTCATTTTTCTGTTCTACTTATGAAGTTATGTTCCTGAAATCTTATTTTTCAATCAGACATTGTTTTTGTGCTTAATCTTGTGATCAAGTTGACAAATTATCTTTTCGTTTTTATCTGATATAAAAATGTTGAATACATTAAATCCTAAAGCTGGAATCTTTCCAAATTCTATTTCACTGCTTTAGATAACATTGATTTACTGTCTTTGAAAATTGTAAGCATTTTCATATAAACCTTGCATTCTACAATCTTTATTTTATCATTAATCAGTTTTAATTCCAATTTGTAAGATGAAATAATCAAAAATTGTTTGATTAAAATAAAATCCTGATCTACTCTGTATGTATATTCAAGATTTAAAACATTTTTTCTCTCCCTTTATGTGGCCAAGTTAAATTCACTATGTTATACGCACAATTTCATTCACAAAATTGTTAACTGGTGCGTATATTATATATAAATGGGTTTGTTTAAAGACATTATATCGGTTTTGCACGAAATGTAAATAAACACTTACATCACAAATTACATGTTATCATCTTGTTACTGTTTAGTAAGGTGATACCAAATGTTTGTATTGTAACACGATGTAAGACGAAGCTTCGAACACTCGTCTCTGCATTACAGCTTTGCAAAATACTCGTAACTAGCAACAACAAGAGTAACATACACTAATATTATGCTCGCAAGCCTCTTAAATCAGACTCAAATATATCAGGTATTATTTAGCAACGCAGCCACAGATACGTGGTGTAGCTTACAAGCTAAAGCTACTAAACACATTGTTATAGAAAGTAACAAACTTACGACAGAAGAATGAATGTTTAATTAAAAATTGCCACTGAAATATTTAATCGATGCTATGCAAATAGACTTATGGTTCCCAAATGTTCTTAACCTAAACTCCAGAAAAATATTAGGTACTATAATTTTGAGACTGTCCTCTACAATTGTCAGCAGAGCTTTTTAATTAAAAGCAATGCATTTTTAAAAAGGTCCTAAAACAATATTTTATTGTTTTTAGTTGTTTTCCGATATGCACTCATTTTTTCATGTCGTTTAACCTTTAGGAATCAGTTAATCCTTATACTTCTACACTTGTTTTAATTTATCTCCAGCGCTGTTAATGTCCTAATGCCCTTTGGCGTGTTCATTTCGACCTGTTTAATATTTATTTTAAGCCTTCTCGTTGAACGTATGCAACGTTTACTGGATAATGCGTCCTTTTTAATATTAACACTTTTTCAAAGTGAATTTAACAGGTATTTTTACAAAGCACCCTCTGATTTACGCGTTCGTTATGTAGGTAAACACAGACGTGAAGGTAATTAGGATTAATTATTGCACGTATTCATGATTACCAATTTCGGCTAGATACATGGATATTTGTGTTAAACGCATGGAATATTTTAAATTGATAAGTGACCTAATTTGGTTGTCGAAAAGTTTGGTGTGATGCTAAAAGCAAGATACGCAACATACGTACGAAACGCAGTTATCACGTAAAACTTGCAAAACAAGATTTGTGCTGAGCACTTTCGGAATCTCGTATACTTGACGGGGTCACCTTTTGCCTATCCTTCGTAAAAGTCTATAAGCTGTGAAAATTTTATCTGTAACTTAGTTTAACCCAACTGTACAGGGTGGATTTTTCCGATAGGGATGTACGAAAATCCTTGACAGCGCTTTTAAGTTGTAAAGTTGCTGAATTTAGCATTTCCTATATTAGGCAGTCAATTTAACATTGTCATAATTATGTTTAAGGGAATGCCTAAAGTGATGTAAAAATTGTAATCGATGGTAATCCGATGGCGCGATGGCTGGTGAACATGGAGGAGGGGGCAGTACTTCCCAGTCTTACTGTCTGATATTCTCTTGAATCGACTGTTGTTCACGTGGAACTCTAGGTCCTAGAGCAGGGATGGCAAATAGGATTTGATCAGTGTGCCAAAATAAAATAAAATTTAATACAAATTTTTCCCCGTGCCAGTACCTAACCTAACCTACCCTACCTACCTACCTACCAGAAACTACTGTCAATTATTTCGTTCAGTATTGCCAACGTCATGATTTTATGTGTCACTAAATACATATGCAATCAGTGGCGTAGCTAGGGGTTGTGCCGCCCGGGGCGGTCCCTAAATTTGCCGCCCCTATAAGTAAGGGTTGTTAATTTTTGATTTTTGCCAAATGCAAGCAGAGATCGACACAAAAAAGTGGGGGGAAAACAAATTGCGCCGCAGGCGATTTTTTTTTTTAAATTTTAGACGTTCAAACGTGTTTTAAAGCAAGTTAGATAATGGAAAATACTTTATCATCTTCCAAAACTACAGTTTTACAGTAGAACCTTTTCTGATTTTTTAAAAAATCAGATCGCCCCCACTCCCACGAAATTATTTTTAATAAGGGCGAAAAGTCCCTGTTACAATAGAGTTTAAAACTGCATGGAATTTAATGCCTAAAATAAATGAATTGTTTGAAATTTTATTGAATGGCTGGTACCATATCGTAAATTTTATTAGAAACTTGGAATTTCTGTCGTTACAAGGGAGCGGGATTTCAGTGAAGCAAGGTCAAGTAGCCCGTTTTATCCTCTAACTTCGGTAAGAATTCCTTTTTCTAAAATTAATTTTTATGAATTTAATAGCGCTAGTGCGGAACTGATTATTATATCTACTGATCCTTCATTACCCCGAGATTTTCATTTTTACCCCATTTGGGTAGACTAAAAGTGCTGCCCCAAAAAAAGTGCCGCCCGGGGCGGACCGCCCCCCCCCCTTGCTACGCTACTGTATGCAATCAAAAGTTCCGTGCATCGCTACAGTTGGTATTTTATATGAAGATATAGTAATGAACAAATTATTGTATCGATATAAGAAGAGCTGTTATTTTCTGGTATTTTCTGGTATTTTTAATTTTTTGATATTTAAATAACATGTAGTTGTAGATAATTAGCATACTAATTAAAAATAAATAAAACTTTTCGAAAAAGTTTAAAATTAAAAAAAAAATTATTCATAGAATTCTCTAGGGTGCCACCTATTTGCCATCCCTGTCCTAGAGCATCCACTCCCCGTAATAATTTATTTGTCTGGTTACCAAAGCATTACAAGCGGTTCTGTTGCTTTCGAATTGTAATTTTTATAAACGGCATGTCTGAGAATTTGAATTGGCAAAATCGAGTACTGTCTAGTGATCAAACATCTGATTTTGGGTAAGGAAATTTGTGACGACTTGTTGACCGTATTAGCAGATCAACGACCTGCGAATTCTTCAAAAAAAGAACGGGTTGCGGTATTTAATAGAAGAAGAAATGGCAACGTTACATGAGATAATATTTTTACATTGCTTGGATATTATAGTAATTTGGTTTGATTAAAATTCTTCAAACCAACTGAACCGTTCAATACGCTAAGAAGAACAGCAACGCCATAAAAACTTGTGAAATTAAATCTGGAAAACTGCTGTCATTTGATATATTTTTATAGCTCCATTTTCGGTAGTAGTTGGGAAAACGAAACTGAAGAATTCAAATAGGGAGTACTTCAAAGTCTTTCATGGAATGCAGGCTTAACTTCCACAAACGATTTCTGCTTGTCCGAGTCCATGAAAATGGCACATAAACATGCTAAAGATGTTTAAGGCCGCTTTAACAATCTTGGAATTCATTTAAACGAAACGGGTCGCTTGGAATAGCTGTAATTTTTATTTATTTATATTCGCATGTATTTAAATTACTTATTGATTTTATATTAAATTTATTGTACTCTGAGCAACTGGAAACATAAAACTTGCTTAATACTCAGAAACACCGCAGGGCAGGTGTTGTTTTTAAAATTAATTAATTAAAATGAAGTAATATGAAGCGAAAGCATTAAAAATACGGCATCTAATCTAACAACAAAATTCGTATTGGCGTTTGGTTTTGTTCACGAGAATTCGTTTAATTCTGCGATGTTTCTTTTCTATCATATTAAGTTTAATAAAGCTTCACCCATTTTTTTTGTAACTTGAAAAGAACAAATTATCGGAAAATCTGAAACAATCTGAAATTACTAGAGCGCCTTCAACGATCTCCTGGTCGTGATGAAGCTGATAAGGTTTTTATTGACTTTAAATTTTTTGATCTTCGCAAATTTTGACTTAAACTTTTAACAAAACATTAAAATTTGATTTAAGACAAAGAAGATTGCGTTGAATGTATGAACACATGGTTTTTAAAAGCATTTGCTATAAAGTTTTTCGAATTCGTTTAAAATGTTACAATTTCTTAAATACTTCTTATTTTAAGTTCAAAATAAGTAAGTTTTTAATGCGTTTTAGTCCTCCAATGCAAAAAAAAATTTGAATAAGAAAGCCTACAAACTTCTGACTGTAAATTATTTATCGACTTCGTACATATGTAAGTCAGATATGCAAAAAAACTTACTGGTTGTTGAATGGCATAATTCTATTGCATCTCAAATAATTTGCTATTATTAGGGCCAATAACTTCATAATAATATACAGTTTAGTACGACTATATGCAAAAACATTAGTCAGCCAAACTCTAAACATTGCAAATGCATACTTTTTTAAACCACAGCTGCAGTTACTGTGGTTAGAATTAGAACGCAAGCAAATGTAAGTTAAAATTATCTTGAGCATCACATTTGATGTCAGGAATTCTAGCTATTTCGTACAAAATGAACACCTGTGTAATGCTATGGAATTTCAAAGCTTTGTTAAAATATCGGCAGTCATTATTATGCTTTGGAGCATGTTCAGGAAATAATTTGCCTCCTATTAAAGCAAATATTTAACTAGTTGGTGATCTAAGAGTTTATTAAAACTGATACAAAATCAATGATAATTTGCTGCTTCATGTATAATCAACAAAAAGTTTGTTTACATTGATTGATTGTTCGTAAAACTTCGTGATTAGCCATGAAATAGTTTATTTCTTAAGGTTTTAATTCCCCAACGTTAAAATATTTCTAATAACTTGAAATTCGTCTGTACTCTAATGAAGGGTTCAAGTTTCACGTGATTTTACGTGATAAATGGAAGATATTTTTAAGACTTCCTGAGGTGTTAATGCCCCAACGTTAAAAATATTAATAAAAACGCGATTTGCAACAAATTCGTATGTTATCTAATAAAGACTTTTAATATTACGTGTTTAGTGATTAAACGTAATGCCTTTATGTTATTTTAACGATTTCTTTACTTATTAATTTATTGACGTTTACAATATAGGTAAAAACTGTATTAAGTATAATGAAAAGTTTTAATTTTAGTTGTTTGATTGTAGAACAGATGTGTCTATTAAATTAGCGTTACGTTGTAACTAACAGAAGGTAATTTAACTAGCATCAGTAGTTTATAAATTATACTGAATATAAAGTTGCCCATTCGCGAGAAATTAACAACTATATGCAAATAAGGGAATAAACTGGCTTAAATGAAGACTGCTAAAGTAAAATTTTGCTAACAGCTTAGTTATGTTACAGTTGTTATAGTTGGTTCAAGTTATAAGCCGTCAATTTTTGACATACTTAATAATATGCACAGAAATTACTGAAGCTTACGTTCATTTCGTTAATTAGCTAAATTGGGGGCGTAGTATGTTGAGTTAAACTTTGATCCTATTAAAAATTCACACGTTCTATGATCAAAAACCGCAAACTTTCACCAAAATCGTTTTAATACAGGTGATGCCTCGAAAAACTCTTATTCTGTAGCCCATTTAGCGATGAATCGGTAATCCTTGGAAATCGCAAAACTTGTACTTCAAGCCAAACTTTAGTACGAATTTCCAAACGCCTAATTTAATGTTTTACATGGTAATTTGCTCGTCTCGAAACGAGAGAACACGTCGCCTTTAAAAGGGAGCAAAAGGATAAACGTCAGAAAACCGTTGAATATAAAAACATACGAATACAATTCGAGATTTTTGTAAACTTTTAAACTCCTACACAAAATATATTTAATCAGTTCCTAAATGAACTCTCACGCGAAATATATCCAGATATTATTATTATTTTATATGCTTTTGCGGTCTTTGCAAAGAAAAGGATCGCATTACTGTGTCTATTTTTTTTTATAATAAAGGTGAATCTAACTAAACTTGTTTGCATTGTATCCCAAATCGCTGTTAGCAAATTTTAATATAAACGCTAACAGCCGATGTAACATCATTACCATTCTTTTAAATTGCGATAATAAAGCAGATGAATATATTTTATCTTATTATACGTTGATACTGTAAACCCAGCCCTATAAACTTGAATATCCACAGCATTCAGAAGCTTGAATTTGCATTTTACCGCCTTATCGCTAGAAATTCAGGCATGTATTCGAATAAAATGTTTCGCTAATATGAAAACGATATCTGTATAAGTAACTTACGTTTCTTAAAACAGCTTGAATGTTTTAGTAATATTGACTAATACAACTTTGGTAAAACGAGTTTTTAACATCAATAATTCGAAATTTTATGCAGATGATTACTTTTGTGTCGATAGAAGAAGAGAACTTTTTTTTTGCAAGAACCAATGCCTTAAGCTATTAAAATAAACATTTTATCCATTGAATTTTAATCTTAGTGCATAGAAGATTATGTAACAGCACATATTCGCTCTGTAACGATTAAAAGTTTGCAAACTATGCACGAAATCTTTTAAAATCTTGAGGTGAACAACAAACCTTTTTTTCTCTTTTAAATATAGTGCAATTTGATGTTTAGAATAAACTCATCAAACAAATAAAACAGCCAATTTGTTAATTAGCCTTATTAGCTCAGTTAGAAGTTATGACCTTCTTGCTTGGTATAATTAATATTTTCGTTTGAGACTTTCATTGTCCTCGCACTAAAAACCATTATTACGCAAAATTTTGTTCCATATTGATGAAGTTATTTCTTTTGCTCTCTTTACGTTTATTTTTAAAGTTCAGACCTCCCTTGCAGTATACAAACATAATATTCAAATACACTATATCTAAGCTTCAGAGACGACCTTAGCGTTAAAAAAAAACGGTAAATTCAAAATGATTTTGGAGTAAATAAATATTTATTCGACATCACTTAAAATAATTCTGGTTTAAAATAAAGCTTTCACAAAAGCAAGTTTCAGAGTCTCAGTTTAGAACGGATGAAGTCCCTTTTATAACAATTACTTTCCTTACCAATATGAATTCAAGTTGCTTTTAAATAAATCCATGCTTTAGGCATTTTATGTAAATTGAAACAAACGTTCATGATAAGCAAACAAATTGTTTTGAAAAATAATATTTACGTAATGCAGAATTATTTATTTGGCATTGGAAAATTCTACTGAAATGTATAATTCTCTAAAATTGGCTGATGCAACTCACTTTTATCTTTTGAGGCAATTTACTCTTAGAATTGTCGGTATTCCCAATTTATTGCCTCAAAAGTTCCTAAATTTAGGAAAGTCAATGTATAATAAAACATTAGATACTTTCTTAATGGCTGTGGCAAAATTTGATGCTCTCTTGAGGTTTACACCTGGACGAAATGGCTACGCTGGTGCGCCTTCTCGAAGGACCTACACATCACAATCAATAACATTTTCAAAACAACACAAAATTGGTAACTTTTGTTGTAATTATATATACATTATACATAAATAAAAAGTTGTTGCATAATTTTTGTCGTATAGATTGATTTACGAAAACCCACTTTTTAAAAATGTGTACAATAAATTAAGTCAAATGCATAATTTTCAAAATATTTGCATTTGAAAGTTTTTATGGGCTGTAAAAAACAATTTTAATCGAGTTTTAAAAATTTCCAATTCGATGTTGAAAAAACCATTTTTAGGTCGTCCCAACGTCAACAGTGTATACTCATAATGTGTCACAACAATTATTTGTGACCACAATTGCATTATTGCCCTTTTGAAACCCGTAGAGCATAAAAAACTAATGATAAATACAAAAAAAAATTGCTGCTACATTCTGTCGCGTTGGTTAATTAAAGTAGGCAGAGGCGAGTGGGAAATAATTAAACTAATGAAAGGATTAGCTGTGTATGTTGCTTTTTGACTTCTGGCATTTATTAGAGACTACAGTACCAGTTTATATCCCGAGTTGTTTCATAGCGGTAGTACCTATGTTGTTCAATCTACTCGTATCTGTATTTTATCGACAGCGTACATTTCACATGTATATTAAATTTTAGGAGAGCGAGGCGCATTAACCAAGTAATTGCACATCGGAATCGAAAATCTGCTAGTATTTGATCTTGTTTGTGAGATTGCTAATATTCAATCGCTCACGGAGTAAAAGGATGTCGAGGTACTGAAGCGATTTCAATCTCGGACGCATATCTTCCTAAAAGTATCTTGCTTTAAGAATTTTTGCCCTATGTTATAGAAAATAAAATCTACAAGAAAGTCAGGTTTTCTTCATTTTTAAGCAGAGGTGGGGAGTCGGATAAACTATCGACTCTCGACTCTTTGATTCATTTTTTATTTAGGATGAAAATTGAAAACAATAGGAAAACAAATACAAAATAATAATATTTTTTAAGTGTACCAACAATTGTGTGGAAATTGTTGGGCTCATCCATGTAAAATGGCAAGTAGATGTTTCTACCCCATACAAACAATGAAAAAATCTAATTGAAAGAAAATTTCTAACTAAGTTCAATAAATACACTTCTATACATTTTTACGGACATTGGGAACCATGGCTTTCTTGAAAATATCTTTTGAGCGGTAGTTTAGAAGCAAGTCGAACCAATTAACTGTAAAGCAAACCCACGAACGAAAATCTGTGATTTAACTCTGCCCTTTTAAATAATGAATTATATATACGTGAAAAATTACGAAATTTATGTAACTTTGGAAAAACATTCCTTACAAATTTACGGTCGAATCTTAACTTACCACTTGCACAACGTAAAGGGCATTTGAATCAATGCGAATTTATGATTGGTATTTGAATGCGTTATAAATTATCAAAACAGCCATTTAAACAAAGTTTCAAAAAGTTACAATCAGGATCGGAATTCAAACACCCAGGCACGTAGTAGCAATGGGAAAATAAAAGGGCACGCGCGTCTAAAATTTAGTATTCCCTAACGGCCATAAAAACTTTGTTGTTTTAACTATTAAGGCATGTCGATTTAGATGAGATTATGTGATTAATATTAATCTGGAATCGGTTTAATTGTGCAGAGTTGACTAGCAGCCACCCTAACGATTGGATAAATTTAGCAACATAGAATTTGCCATATTTGTATAGTGTCCTAAATTTGAGTTTCAACATTAAGATCTCGCTCTCTTGAATTGTGTATTGTGTACAATTTGGTGCTCTGTAAAAAAAGTGCCATAGAATTATTTAAAATTTATTTATAAAACTCCTTAGTTCAAAAGTTTTTCGAAATAAAAAGATATTTGACATTTTCTTGAATTAAATAGCTATGTATCAAGCTGGATATATTTTTTTCATTGCAAGTTCTAATTCTTAGTAAGCTAATTCCATTGCATTTTATATCACAGATTTGTCTATTTTGGAGCATCATTTTCCCACTAAATAACTTTTTTTCTAATCCTTTGAGCAAAATGTTTCTTTTTAACTTCTAAAATACTTCTTTCTTCAAACAGAAACAAATGAAGCTCTAAAAGAACGCTATAAATCTGAAACATAGCTGGCGACGACCAAGAAAATAATCAGCATCAAATGAATATTAAGAGATGCTAATTGGAGAAAGAAAAATACATGAGGAATATCTTTTCCAACCTGCTGGTAACGATAACGTCAATCGAATTTTTAATTAACGCAAATTAATTCAAATTTTATTTAATTCACTATAAGTGGGTGTTCTTTTTGTGATAAAGGACGGAAAATGGTATAGCTAAATTTTATTAGCTGCAGAGATAATGATTTATGACCTGGTTAAAACTTTGCAATAAAAATATGTGCGTGTAATGTATGGAGTATTATGCAATATTTGATTGCTTATAATTATTTTATATCTTACATTTTAAAACATTACACATATTCCAAAATTTTTAGAGAAGTGTTTGTAATGCTTCTTAAACGATTATTTTATAGAACTTGAAAAGCACCTTTCATCCTACTTTAACTATATTTTCCTATCTTCAATAGTTTAAATATTATAGACACTATAAATTCTGAACAACTCAAGCAATCGTAAAAAACTCATTCAACTATGGCTTTTCGGCAGGAAAGTTTGAAAAATATCCTGATAATTTTACAATCAAAATTTTATTACAAATTTTGTAATAAAATGTTGTTATTGAACTTCAATGTATTTATTAAATTAGGCAGTATAAATTTCAGAAGTAAACTCAAAAAATCGTACAGCAATTTAATTTTTTTTCGAGTTTTTAGCAGTTGATTGTTGCAAAATATTCTGATTATTTTGTAATCAAATTGATACTTAAAAAAATTTATTAAAAATTGTAATTGAACTACGATGGCTACTTTATACCAAGCAGTATGGATTTCGGAACAAAATTTAAGTTTTCTGTTGTAAATTTTGACTTTATATGGGAGCTTTTAGTACCTATCTAATAGATTTAAAAAAATCCTTTTACTCTGTAATCAAAATTTTACTTCAAATTTATTGTAATTGAAGTAAAATTATGTTGTAATCATCGTATTTGCAATGTTTTTTGTTGTTATTATCAGGGGGAAAAGATAAAAGGAGCAAGATCGGTATTCTATGAAATAAAACTGGATGTTTGATGTTTATGTAAATGACAGCACGCGCGTAAAAACTTTTCTGTAACAGCCATAGACTTATTCACAAAGGAAAAACAAATGCTTCAGTAAACGTGCCCATAAAACCTATAAAATGCCTCAATTGTTTAACAAAACGTCAGAAAACGTATCTTCTGTATTTTCGCCCAATGAAAGTAATTAAAATTTTGTGTTCTACAGTAATCATACATTGTTTTTTCTTTTTGTGTTGCGCTATTAGCAAACAATAAAAAAAAAACGTTTTTAATTTTTGGTAATAACTTGCTTATTTGAAACCACACTTAAAAATATTTTTCGCCATTATCTAAACACTTTTTTGCGTAGATTTGAAATTTGTTAATAAATTTTACCTATCTTTGTTTTTGTTATTTTAACATCAACTTCTTATTTTAGTTGACTGTGACATTATTAAATAGTGAATGTTTTCGCGTTTCTTTGATGTATGGGTTGTTAGGTTTATCTTTAAGATAAGTAGGTACGTTATTACGATATTATACTTAAATTAAATATTTGAAAACAAAAACAAAAAACTACGCAAATAGGCTAGCTCTACGAGATCCCCATGCTATTCACGATAACTGGGACACCCTGTATACGATTGATGCTACATTTCTAATTCTTCCAACTTTGTAATCTCCGATTAAATTTCTTCCTGGCTACAGCAATGATGTAGTCTCAATGTAAACAAACGCTATTAACAATTGGAGAATTAGCGCTGACAAAGTGTATATTAATCAATAAAGCGGAAAATTCTACGCGTTCAAGAATCAGAGACAACGTAATTATGACACTGCCATTGGTGAACAAGAAATTAAGCAAATTCTGTAGCAGAGTTAGTTCTACGCTTTCATTCTTCATTGTATCTTTCTTAAATAATTTAATGAATAAACTGAAAGTCGAGTTTACAATACCCTCAATAGTATATTTAAATTCGTAGGGACTTGTAAACTTTATTCTTGGTAAAATAAATGTAGCTGTTACTGTAGCAATTGTTCGAACAAATAGGTTTTTCATAAAAAAGCTGTAACTAGTCTTTCAACTTACCTACTAGGTTTTTCTTGAAATTGCTAGCGGTATGTTGTCCATTTACTATTTGCAGGAAAACTTCTATTTCTATAAAGAAAAAACTAATGTAGAAGTTGAATTACTGGTTGTGTTAGTATATCAAGCTGCAAATCAAAATAAAAGTGGATTGTATTGGTCTCTTTTAAATTGCTGTTTGCAAAGATAAACTAAACATTCGGTATCTTTAAATGTAATTTTGAAAGACGAAACTCATCTATGGGAGTTGTTTTTATATTGAAAATGTTAAAACCCCTTTGTATCTATTTTACTAACAGCACTATTAATTATTTTAAGTTGGCTTTGTATTTTTTCGAAGAAATTAAACTAAGTATTGCTGTAATTCACTAATTAGCCAAGATTTCTTTGCAACTTTTTAAAGCAGTATCAAACTGTTGCTATCGCCTTGTAAGTACAATATTTGACATTTCATTCAATGTTAATTAGTATTAAAATCGCTATTTCAAGCTTTGTATTATTATAAAACAAATATTTTGCATTATGTTATGATGCATCCTTAAAACCAAATAGAAATAACGTTTTGCTATTACACAATGCTCGCAGACTCGTATTTTTGCACATTTTTACATATTCTTGACGTATAAAGTATTTATCTCTTCTCAGTTATTTAAGTGTGTGTATTTTTAATTCCGGCCATCCTTTTGTGACAGATAAGTGTAAACCGCACCACCGCAAACCCACACAAAGCTGTAATGTATTGCGCCAGGGGCTTTATCAAACGGTTTCATACAAGTTGATGTTGTTCTTGTTCACACATTACTCGGGCGTAAATATGTTATGTTGTATTCAATGCATGTTTTAGAACGGTTGCTTTCAAACATAAATAATGTGACATGTTTAGCAGTCTGCTTAACACCTCGTACTTTTCAATTGTAAAGTAATTTTATGCGGTTGACTACCCCAAATTGGAAAAGAAGACGTACTATCTCCATACATAAAACAGCGTTACATGCCTTAAAGAACCCTAACCCTTTTCAGCCATACACTCTTCTGACGGTACAATAAAAGCGAATTAAAAAGAACTTCTCGACTCGACTCGTCTTAAATAAATAGGATTATGCGTTAAGAATAAAAAATAAAGTGATTTTTGAAATAAAAATTAGCAGAGAGTTAATAAAAAGCAACGAAATTGATTAAAAAAAACCAATAATAAAATTTCGTACCAGTCTCATTTCGACGCCATTAAAATTATATTAGGACGTCGGAAAAGGACGCAACGATTATCAGACAAAATTCAGACTTGCAAAGGGAAGAACCTTCATCGATTTGACATTCTATCCCTCTAATCCCCGTTTGAAACGGATTATATTCGGTTCCGCATAATATTTTGGTAGTTATATCGGGTAATCTAATTTTCTATTAAATTGTTAAGTGTTCTGTGGTTGATCAAAAAGTTTATTCAATTTTTGTTTCATGTACTATAAGTACAAATTGATAGTCTATTAGTTTATTAAAAAAAGAATAGACATAGGCACCAGTCACAATTCTGTAAAAAAAATGCTTGTAACTCTTGCAACATTAAAATGAAGAACCCATATAACCACATAACTTTCCAGGAAAGATAAAGAATATATTTAAATTGCAAATTAATGAAATATCCGCTCTACCGTTTACTCTCCAAATTATCGATAATATCAGCAAAGACAGTAGCTGGGGTTTCTCTTTAACTCAATAACGGAGATGAACTCTGTTGGTATAATAGAATGCGTTAATGGATTTCTCATTGTGAATCAGGAATAATTGTAAGAATAATTTTTCTTGCCTCTCAGGATCCGTCAAAATACAATTAACTGATTGATTTCTTTCAATAATTTATTAAATTTTCAAAATTGGAATTGAGAATCGAGCGCCTTCAATTGATGAGACTTATTTATCATCATCTGTCATTAATTTCTCTTGTCGTTCACCCCTGAATTTCTTATAAATCCGCGCGTTTTCGACTAATTTTTATCAAACACAGGATGAAAAGGGAAAATTAACAGCACCTGATTGCTTCCTTACAAAGTTGCTTGCGAATTTCGGTAGAAGGTAAGCTAAAATTTCTGGGGCGAAGTACATCAATGACTAATGAAAACACGATTCGTGTTGAAGAGTTAATATTGGGTGATAAATGAATTACTATCGACGACTTTATCCTTTAGGCTCGTAATCTGGTAATGGAGTTTGAGGTTCTTGTCCCTCGTGGTCTAAGATTGATATGGTTTGTCAACCATTTTCCCATTTTTCCTCAGATCATTAAGATTGATTCGGAAAAAAATGATAATACCTTCATGTAAAGGTTTTGCTACACTAAAGAAAGTTTTCAAGGATCGTTTTCAGAATATTATTCATTTAACTAAGTTAGCCTTTAAATAACAATTATTTATTTTAAACTTAGCATCTATAATCAATTAAAAATTCTCAAGGTAATGTAGTCTCTGAATTTTACCTATGATTTTTGTCAATATTTACGTCATTTATTGTAAAATCAGCAGAAAAAAATAATACAATTTTGCTCCAACTATTAAAACTTTAAATCTTAATTGCGATTTAAAAAAAATTGCTTTGAGCATTCTGCATAAAATGTTATCAAATGTTTTTTTTTAAATTACGAATAAAAGTACAATTGCTAAAGAGTTTTGTTTCTCTTGCTTATATTTTTTTGAATGCATTTTTGATAACACTCTTTTGTTACAGGTAAGCATCCAATGTAACGTTTGGGCAGAAATGTGATCTCGAACAAAGAACTGATTTAAATCTAGGTCTGTATGATGCATATTTAATTTTAAATCTCTTGGTAGTTTCGTTCGGGCATGACGAAACGAATAAAAGCGATAATATTTGGTGTACATTTTTTCTCAACACCTTTTCAAGTCGTATAAATAAGTTCCATTATTTTCTCCACAGTTTTGGAACAATTTTTACGTAAGGAGTATTATTACATGTACCCTGAAAGTTTGTAAACAGTTTTTTTTTGTGTTTATTTGCATAGAAGTAAATATTAATAAAGTTTAGGAGCAACAACATTGTATTCTACATTTTTTATTGATTGTATACTTATTTTATTATTAAATTAATTAAAGTACTTGAAATGCTCTTCATGCTGGCATAGACAAAAAATCATTTACCTTGCTCAAATCACAAAATGATTTCTTTAACTAATGTACTAGTTTCGAAACTATTCCCTTCTGGCCAATAGTTCTTTAAGGAATAAAAATTTGCTTTTTTAACAACGCGTAAATAAAAGTTCGCTTTTTATTCCAATAAGTTTCGAAAACTCTTATTTTTTTATGTGTGCTTCTATTGGAATGAGTACAAATTGTGTTTTTCCTTTGCAAGCCCACAAAAAAACAAGGTGTTTTTCTTTCGTCATGTAACAGTTATAAACTGTAAGCTATATGTTTCCATTGCTACTGAAATTGGAAAAATAATAAACTTTCTTACAGCTCGTGTAAATATTTTCTCACGTATTTTTTTAACAGAAGTCAACTGAACTTGGCATAATATCGTTTGTCCTGTTTATTCCGTATACGTTTGCGAATGATTACATTGTACAAAATAATTGATGACAGTCGTAGGGTTTCACTTAAATTCTTTTAACCAACGAACCGTTTTAATAATGCAACAATATTACAACATCGTACCCACAATGAGTTTCTTGCTCTGACGCAAACTACAGAAGAAAGGATTCGTCTGTTTTTACCAAATGTATTTTGTCAAAGCCCTCAACCAATTTCATTAAGTAAACATTTTGTTATTCCATAAAACAATCTAATAGTTCTGTTCAAAATCTAACAAGTTTAATTTAAAACCACTTGTCTTTTGCAATAAAGAATATTCTGTATGAACGTTAAACTACTTGCAAAAGTGTAATTCATATTTAGGTTTTAAGAAACACTAATGTGATTTAAATCAAAATCTGTTGTTATTTTTTCGGTCTTGTAAATTAGAATGCTATTGTCAATAATTGCTTAAAACATTACGTTAAAATTAAAGAAACCCGGCACCTTTACCAAATTTTTTTGTGACGCTTTCAAGCCAAATTAAGGATTATTAGTCCTTAAATAGAATATTTAATTTTTCGTGAAAAATGGGAAAAGTACAAAGGCTATAGTCTTTGCACTTTTTTCGACAAAAAAATCGATTTTCTCAAAACTAATGCAAATTGCTTTAAACTTGGTATACACGTTATTCATAGCCAAATTACGGATTATTAGTCCTTAAATAGAATATTTAATTTTTCGTGAAAAATGGGAAAAGTACAAAGGCTATAGTCTTTGCACTTTTTTCGACAAAAAAATCGATTTTCTCAAAACTAATGCAAATTGCTTTAAACTTGGTAGACACGTTATTTAAAGCCAAATTAAGGATTATTAGTCCTTAAATAGAATATTTAATTTTTCGTGAAAAATGGGAAAAGTACAAAGGCTATAGTCTTTGCACTTTTTTCGACAAAAAAATCGATTTTCTCAAAACTAATGCAAATTGCTTTAAACTTGGTATACACGTTATTTATAGCCAAATTACGGATTATTGGTCCTTAAATAGAATATTTAATTTTTCGTGAAAAATGGGAAAAGTACAAAGGCTACGTATTTGCACTTTTTTCAACAAAAAAATCGATTTTCTTAAAACCAATGCAAATTGCGTTAAACTTGGTATACACGTTATTTATAGCCAAATTACGGATTATTAGTCCTTAAATAGAATATTTAATTTTTCGTGAAAAATGGGAAAAGTACAAAGGCTATAGTCTTTGCACTTTTTTCGACAAAAAAATCGATTTTCTCAAAACTAATGCAAATTGCGTTAAACTTGGTATACACGTTATTTATAGCCAAATTACGGATTATTTGTCCTTAAATAGAATATTTAATTTTTCGTGAAAAATGGGAAAAGTACAAAGGCTATAATAGTCTTTGCACTTTTTTCGACAAAAAAATCGATTTTCTCAAAACTAATGCAAATTGCGTTAAACTTGGTATACACGTTATTTATAGCCAAATTACGGATTATTTGTCCTTAAATAGAATATTTAATTTTTTGTGAAAAATGGGAAAAGTACAAAGGCTACGTATTTGCACTTTTTTCAACAAAAAAATCGATTTTCTTAAAACCAATGCAAATTGCGTTAAACTTGGTATACACGTTATTTATAGCCAAATTACGGATTATTAGTCCTTAAATAGAATATTTAATTTTTCGTGAAAAATGGGAAAAGTACAAAGGCTATAGTCTTTGCACTTTTTTCGACAAAAAAATCGAGTTTCTCAAAACTAATGCAAATTGCGTTAAACTTGGTATACACGTTATTTATAGCCAAATTACGGATTATTTGTCCTTAAATAGAATATTTAATTTTTCGTGAAAAATGGGAAAAGTACAAAGGCTACGTATTTGCACTTTTTTCAACAAAAAAATCGATTTTCTCAAAACTAATGCAAATTGCGTTAAACTTGGTATACACGTTATTTATAGCCAAATTACGGATTATTAGTCCTTAAATAGAATATTTATTTTTTCGTGAAAAATGGGAAAAGTACAAAGGCTACATATAGTCTTTGCACTTTTTTCAACAAAAAAATCGATTTTCTTAAAACTAATGCAAATTGCTAAACTGTCCCAAGTAGCCCCATTCTTACTTCATAAATTTTAAATACGTTTTTAAATAATGCATGTATTACAAAGCTTTGTACATCCACAAATGTTTTTTTTTGCTATATTTTTATTGCACCTAGCTACATTAAGAAAACCAGCAATTTGTCTTCATAATAAACCTACCTAAGTAAACTTAAGGACTTAGGGTTCGGTTCTTTTGAGTCTTCTCGTTAGGTGTTGGTTGTCCAAGAGCTGCAGGGCATCGGTGTTAACGTGATCATGCAGCTTTTTTCGTGTTTATTAGCAAACTTTTTCATTTCTTCGTCGACTGTTGGCATACTCAGGTCCCTGTGGAGGTCGGCATTTCTCGCGTACCACAGAGTATCTACAATTGCCCGTAGTACTTTGTTTTGAAATCGCTGTATTATGTTAATATTAGTTTTACTAGCACACCCCCAAAGTTGTACGCCATAGGTCAACACTAGCTTTAGTATTTGTTTATAGCTTAAAAGTTTATTCTCTCTTGAGGGATTTTCTGTTCATCAGCGTATAGAATTTTCTATGGCTGATGCCTAACTTCACGTTTTTTCTTGATGTGTTCTTTCCAATTTAGTTTGATATTCAGGTTCATGCCTAAATAATTAGCTAAGAATGTGGACTTTTGTTGTTGTTTAATACTACTGGTGGGTATTCTACTGATCTTTTGTTTGTGAAGTTCACTTGCAGTGTCGTCTAGTTTGATGCGCCATTTTTTGGTCCATCCGTAGATTTGATTTGTTGCCTGCTGTAAATTTTCTGCATATATTATCGTTATTGTCTATTTATACGTTTTTGTCTATCGTGTATGTTTTTGTCATGTTAAATAAATTTTATATAAGCTTATTCGTCACGTTCTTTCAGACATCAAAACCGTTTAACTTGAACGATATTGTTTATATGAAAAGCACAAGTTACTGTTACACAATTATATTTGAAAACAACAACAAAAACTTTAGTAAAGACGTGACGCTGAGGCGAACCGGAAACTGTTTATTTTTGTTCACGTCGATGCCATCCAGAATGTTTTTTTTGTTTTGTTTCAGAAGTTAACGTCTAAAATTCTTCGTTGCAGTTTATCGTTTCTAAAATTTTTGGTGTTGTTCCCCTCAAAAACGATCGTTTCTGAAACCGTAATTTATTGATGTTATTATTAATTACAAACAACCTTCGTTGTGCAATTATATTAAAATGAGCACGTGTCTTTGACAAGAGCAATAACCCAATAACTATCGCTAACCCGTACAAAACAAGGGCTACTAAGACCCTACAACAGACATGCGAATATCATCTCAATCTACTTGCTCTTTCCTTGAAGCGATTGTGTAACTGGGCAATAATAATTAGAGTAGTTATAAACGTGTCCTAGTTTATAGTTGTAATTTATCGTTTTCTACTATTTGCATCGCTTGATCAATTTTTAAAATATTTAAGTGATGACGGGAAGCTTCGCTTTTCATTTTTTTTAGTCTTTAGCTTAGGAGCCAAATTATTTGTGGTGATGTCAATAATACAATATATTGCTAAAAGGATATATTTAAAACAGCGTAGCGAAGATGAAATTTTACACGATTAATCCATACCAATTTATTGTAGACCAAATGACTAATGAATAGTAATTTATCAAATTGTATAACAATTAAGAGCGTTCTAAATAATCAATACATCAAAACAACAAGGACCTAAGTGTCTGTTAATTTTCTCAGGTATTTGGTGTATAGGTATTTCTGGAACTTAGTCAAGCAGTTCGAATTGATGAATGGGTAACAAAACTAAGTTTCGCGAACACCCAGATTTGAAAGTGATTTTCCTCAAATGAGCTAGCTTTAACAAAAGTTTTCTAACTCTTACGAAGCGCAACTTACAAACGAATAATACAACCAACAATCAGCTTTTAATGCCACGTTACATATCGACTTTTCTGCTTTGTTATTTATGAAAATTTACTTACAAAATTGATAAGAAAATACGTGCTTTATATTTATTTTGTCTATCTTATATGCGAAGTTGTCTCTTCCTTTAGCAAGAACGAGCAGTGGGTAGTTATCTCAGCACTCTTCACACATTTTTAGCTGGTCATTAGGAAGTAAACCCTTTTAATTTTGATGAAGACTGGATCTGCGGATAAGGTAGATTCAATTTGTTAGGAATCGCTTTATCTATCACAAGTCTAGGCAGCGACTCAGTATTGATTTAGTGGAAAAAAAGTATTAAGGGAAAAGCTTTGAGCAAAAAGATTTACTGATTCTTTGAAGTTGGTTATTGTTTATTAATTGCTAGAAATAACTAAATATTTCTGTACAAACATCATTAGTTTACATATTAATCGTTATAAATAGTAAAGATTATATTTAATTACCACCTTTTACTGCAGCTGTTCCCAAACCTAGCAAAAATATATTTATAAACATTGTGCTTATTATTAAGAACTATGTTAAAAGCAAATAGAGTGACATCATTATCCAAAAATAACTTGCCCAAGACATAATTACAAACGGTAGTATAGGAAACAAAGTGTTTTAAAAACGTTCATTTTCTTGTACTTTTCTCTCTCATTAATTACACAATCTTCTTTATGATCTCTTGAATGTTGCTAATGTCTTTTGTCCGTCAAATTTTCATTGTTCACCAGTGAACCTGTCACTAGAACAATCAATTATAACTAACCGCTTTTTTACCAGCGTTGTTTAAATTTTCCATATTTTATTTTTAATTGGTTTGTCTGCTAAACGATTTTTCTTGGCGAATTCATGTAGCAATTTTGTTTTTCAAATGTTATAACTTCTGGAAAATGAACACGCATCTCTAGTACGGATTTTCCAAGTTTAAAAAGACGATGCGTGTAGATTATTACGCTGCATTTCAGCTTTACACTCGAAGCCCTGTAATCTTCTCATGAATGCGGTGTTACAATATTGGCCCGTAGTGTTTGTGATGTAAAAGTTGAGTCAAGCTGATACTAGATTTGTTCCGGTAATATCTCTCCATAAGGGTCGAGAATTTTCAGTAGTATAAAAGTGTCATTCAAAAGAATATGAATAGGAAGCGTCATCTACACCAGATCTGACGTTGGTAAACACGCAACGCGTTATGAGACTGCTCTTTTTTGCTTTGAGAAACTGAGTTGCATGAACCGAACGCGAGAAGTGTTTAATCTAAACGGAACTTTACGTGTTTTGCGTTTTGATTTGAATTGTCTGCTACTAGTTCAGGCCTCATGTATTATAACGTAGCGCTGCGAAATAATGTTGGGGCTTATAAAGTTCAGATATGAATTATTAAGTTTTTTTCATGAAATAAAGCGTTTCAGTCATCTAATTAACCATATTATTGCTCGTTGTTATTCACAACTGAATTTAAAACACCATTTAAACATTTTTTGTAGAGATAGTTCAAACTCTTTTGTTAAAGTTTGTCTTGTATATTGTTAATTTAGTTTTTCTGCTTATTTGTAGATTCTTAAGGGTGATTCATCTGCACATATTATTAGATCGTCCACGAATGCGTATTCTACTAGCTTTACAAGTGTTGGTTTAATTTCGAATGTTCAATATATATATTTTTTAAATACAATCTACAAAACGTTTCTCAAATTCATTATAATAATCTATACCGTTATATATCGTATAATACGCGGGGTGGCAGGAACAGTAACACAATACCAGGAAACATCAATATATCGCAGGTTAAATAAGCTGTCGTGAAACAATGCCTCAAACAATTACTTCAGAACAAGCGATTTTAGTTGAACACAATAAATCAGCTGTTGGCTGTAACAATGAATAGAAAACAGGAGCGGCCAGAAGCCGCAAGATCGACCACTGGCCACTTACTGCTCGTAAATTAAGCGAAGGAATATAATTTTAATCACAAAAGTTTTAGTAGCGTGTAAAAAGGTTTAGTCTGCTTAAATTGTTCAATACGGACCCCATTTCTTGTTTCACTAAGGAAGCAATTAGTTTTGCTCACAAATTACATAACTTCATTTTCAAAGCATCACACCGCACGGTATAACACAATAAACTTACATTATGAAACAGTTTTATGAGCAGACAAAGAGAACAAAAAGGGTGTTGCATAGTTCATGTTATTTTTTTCCCTTTTATCTACATAGTAGGGAACTTAAACGTTAATCTGCAATTAGCAATCTGACCTGGATGGACAATAAGTAAATGTGCTTCTAGTACAACGGCTCATGCCTTTTATACTACAATTTTAATTCTGACATTTCAACATTGTTTTGGGTATTAATATTTTATTTTCTAGGCTGGGTGATGATTTTTTCTTTTTAATCAGTATAGTTTATTAAGATTTTGGCCAAAATTTTCTCTTGCAGTGCAATTATGCGTTACTAAATTCGCAAGAACTCATGAGCATCTTTGAGTTTCTGCATATACAAAGCAAATGATTTGCCGAAACTAGAAGATTATCCTTACCCAAACACTTTACGTCAAAATTGTCTTTTGGCCTAAGCTTCTTATGCCCTTTTCTCTTTGTTCCATGGAGTATCGAAATGTATGCAATCAGGGAGTGTTTTGTGACGAATTCCGCTTTGGTTTATGGTATCTTATGATCGCAGGATAGAAAGACATTACCATGGAGAATAGCCTGATTTACGGGCAACGTTAGAACGCCGTGCCGTTAGAGCTCCTAGGGTTATGGTTTGAGGTGTAATATCCATGAAAGAAAGCCCTCTTCAGTATTCATCAACTACACTTTGAATGCAAATCGATACATGTAAAGTATAATGGTGCCCCTACGAATACTATTTGTAAAGGGGGTGTGTTAAGTTCCAAATACTGAGGGGTTCTTAAGTTGCCGAAGATTAACGCATTACCTTAAATCGATATGTTGTGTAAACCATTTACGTATAAATTTACAATGTTTAGACAATTCGATTGTCCCTCCGAGTCCTTTACCACTGATCATGATAGTTAACATATTATAACATACATTTTTCATCAATGCATCACAAAAAAAATGTTGCATGAACTATTTCAAATGCAAATGCAATTTTTTTGTTGGCACTAACCCAGCAATTTTACACGTCGGGGAAATGTAATTCCTAACCAAATATAATCTTGATTTACAGTAGCGTGTAAAACAACTCGATATAAAATATATAAGTGCATGACAAATAAATGCAGACTAGGATTCATGGAATTGATTGAAATTTTAAAACGAAAATATGAACAGCAAATAATGTTACACGCGTGTATTGATTTCATTCGCAAACAAACGTGTTTTGAGTAATATTAATAGCATATTGTTGACGTTTCAACAAAAGTCAATTATTGCATTATTTGGGTTTGTTTTCAAAGCAGAGTGTATGTCAGCGTAGGTGTATGATTAATACAGAAAATGTTGTCACTTCTGGACAGAATATGACCCAATAAACGAAGACAATTGCATACATGTATTGTGTAGTCAGGGGTGGCCAACCAGCGGCCCGCGGGCCGCATGCGGCCCGCCTTGAACTTTTTTCCGGCCCGCGAGATTCATCACACTTTTACAAAATATATTTATTTTACAATGGCCAAAGTAGTGAAAACCAATTCATATATTCAAAAATTAAGAAATTGTTGTTATTTGAATCGCAATTGAAAAGTAATAACGCTCACCACTCTCCATTGTTGAAAGAATTTAAGAAAACAAAATGTAACAATTACATCAAATATGCAAAGGAAATAAGAACACTTACAGCTGCTTTTGAAAGCCGATTCAGTAATTTAGAGTTAGACAAATAAATACAAAAAAATTTTTGAAATATATTCATCTCCCTTTCTTGTTGAAATCGAGTCGGCCCCAGAATATCTCCAAATGGAACTGGTTGACTTACAGTGCAATATTGAATTAAAACACATTTTTGAAACATCAGAATCAAAAATAGACTTTTATAACACTTACGTCACAAAAGAGAAATTTTCCAATTTGAGAAATCTGGCACAAAAAGTTTTTAGCGCTTTTGGTTCAATTTACACCTGCGAATCGTATTTTTTTCAAAAATGAAATTGACCAAACACAAAACACGCCCAAACACAACGGACGCTAACCTGCAACACCAATTACGATGTGCAAATACCCAAATTGAGATCGATTTGCAAAAAGCTAAGTGAAAGAGTGGAGAAACAAATATCGCACTAGTAAAATAAATATTTTTTTTAATGATTTCATTTTTTTTATTTCATTTACCTTTATATATTTTTTATGTTTAATTTTTAGTGTTATATATTTCTTTACAATACTCGTTTAGTATCAGTATTATTATATTATCTATGTTTACATGTAAAAATAATAGTAAACACAATAATAATAACTCATTATGTTTCAATTTTTCACTCCAAAAAAATGTCTATAGTGCATCTAAATAATATGGGGATATATAATTTTATATGTGGCCCGCGGAGTTATGATGCATTTCCAAAGTGGCCCGCAAGATCATTTGGGTTGGCCACCCCTGGGTAGTTGATTGCTATGGAAATGACAAAATTGTAAAAACTTTGAAGAGCTATAAAATATTTTTTTACTGTTTTTGAACGAATTGGTAGTCCTTATGTACTGCATTTCTACAAACAGTTAGGCTCAGAGCAATATTTTTAGTATTTGACGAAAAAATATACCAAGGTATACACTACAAAAGAATCTTCACAGTGTCCGATAGTCAAGCAGCGTTCAAAGCTCTTGGCTCGTCGGAAGTAAACTCGGGACTTGTTCTGAACTGCATAGGAAGCAGGAATAATGTTAAACTGGTGTAGTGCCCAGGGCACACTTATATACCAGGGAAAGAGCCTAACCAAAACTGGCAGATCGCCTTCTTTCTTCGGACCAGAACCCGCAGTTGGTACATCCTATGGAACAGCCAAGCGGTGTTTTAATGACATACTAATACAAGGGCGTATGCTCATTGGAAAAAAGTTGCAGGACAAGCCCATTTTAAGGCTATCCTGTTAATGGTCTCTAAAGAAAAGACCAAAGAAATGCTCAGGATGAGCTGAGTAGACATCAGAGCAGCCACAGGACTCATCACAGGACACTCTGGGCTAAACAAACACTTCTACATAATAGAGCTCTCAGACACTGCAGAGGATGTAGTGAAGAACAAGCAACCACTTCACGTAATATGCCAGTGTGAAGGATTCACATACTATTGGCGTAGACTTCTGGGAATGGAAAAAGCCAACCAAGAAGAGCCAAGAAAAACACCTCTAAAGAAAATCCTGGAGATTTTTAAAAACACAGGACTCCCTTTAAGGGGCTATCACCAGAGGGTACAATAGACCAAAAGGTCGCAGTACAGAAACTCGAAAGGGAACCACCTCCGCGGAAATAATAATAAATTCACCTGGCAAATTCTTAAAAACTTCGATAGGGAAAAACATAATCGGTTTCTAAACGTAGTAATGCATTGCTTGCTTGTTGTTCAACACTTTCAAACTTTTAGAAAACAATGAAATTACATTAAAAATAATGTAAATTTTAAAGTTCCTATTACATTTAAACGAATAATTCAAACATTTATTAAGTTGTAAAAAAGTTTGCAGTAAGTGAAGTCTGTTTAGGTTAGACTCTGTTTTGTTCATCTAGAAGCTCTTAAAACGTGTTTTAAAGTTCTTGAACTTACAAAGATATATTCTATTCAATAAAAAGTTATGGTAATGTAATGTTCAAATGTCGTAGCATATTAAAACCGTAAATTTATGAACAACCTCGATACGCTAAGATTTAATCTAACCCGCGATACATTTTACCAGCCTAACGGTCGTCATCCCCAATTGTCGCTTCCGCAGCATTCGCATCTCGCCACTCAAGCTGTATATTAGAAGTTTTCCGACTGTGGTGTGATTTTATTATAGCTGATGAAAAATGCAAAGAATTGCTACGACAATGGGGCTTTTTCTTGGCTGCATTACGTTTAATATTTATTACACGCTCTTACACCGAAACCCTCTTGT
Source organism: Elmis aenea (assembly GCA_947652605.1). NCBI lineage: Eukaryota > Metazoa > Arthropoda > Insecta > Coleoptera > Elmidae > Elmis > Elmis aenea. The sequence goes on along the minus strand of OX393581.1, from coordinate 567,202 downwards.
TGTCTAAAGATACTGATTACTACAGGCCATGCATTATGAACCATATTGCCGCTTGGATTTCATAAGAAAAAAACTTTACACATTCAGAACAACGCTTTTATAACACTGTTACGGTTTCTGTAAGAGTAAATGTCCGCGATTATAACATGATATCATTGTGTTCCCTGCTTTAACACAATGAATCACGGAATAAAAGTATAACTACCTCAATAATAGATATAATAAATGTAGTAGTACTGCTTGAACTAGTGTACATTTGTTTTTATGGCGTATAAAGTTGCAATAAATGTTGCTGGAAAACAACGGAAAATAGAGATACATGTCACATCAGCACGATAAAAATTATATTGCACACAGTTTGGTTGTAAAATAACAGACAACTATTACGCTATTATTAATTAATTATGTCTGCAGCACTTCGATTTTTCTTCTTGGATTACTGGACGTCCACGAACATTCTTCAAGGTTCTGGTTTCGTAAAAAAACACATTTTTCGCTTTCCTATTGGCCCACGCGACGCTTATTTGTGAATGTCCTGTTCATCGTCCTTTTAATGGTATCGTTTGATGTTTTTCTATAAGGCGGGGGTTGGTTAAGTTGTTTAATTGATTTTTTACGTTAGTATATGAAGTCTGTGAAGGTTTACAGCATCTGAACAGTTAAAATTGCAGTAACACAGAAGAACATTATTAAACTAAACATGTTACTTAAAAAAAAACACACACACATTTTTGTTAACTAATTTTCCAATCACAAACAGTTTAATTGTGCTTGGAAGCAGTGTTAAGCGAAAGAATTCTGGATTAAAAATTACTCACAACTGCGTAAGCCCCAAATATTCTGATCGAATCATTAGTTCACCCTTTATCCCGTTGTTAATTTTCATCAGGCAAATTTTCACAGATCCCAGCTTATTTTAATCAAGTCTGGTTACGATTACTTTACATCATTAAGAGGTGCCGTTCTGCACAATCATTCTTTTCATTATTTGTGCGCCATCCATTCCCTAATATTCTTTATGTCATCCCTCGGCGTGTAGGGAATACTCGCTGCGTCACGTCCTGAGGCTCCTTCGCGATTTTGACTCTTCATTACGGTCACAGGACACGCGAACAAAGTTGAAGGGAGACAACTTTTTGTTCGAAATTTACACGGATTTGTGCTGAGAATTGATATTTAATACAAGACATTCTTCGGTGATGGTAAACGTGACACAATACTTTTTTAGTGTGTTCAATTAATTTTGGCATTGTACGCGTTTCGTTTTATTTAGTTTACACACTTATTCGGAATGTTTTATTTAAAAAATTGCTTTAGTCTAAGCATTTATTGAGCTAATTAATAGTTGCAGTTGCGTTAAAGTAAAATATTTAATTTGTTTTAAAATGAATGGTTGCAAAAGGTAATTTTGTGCATAAAAGAGGTCTTTTTCCTTATTATTACTAAAACTAAGCTGTATTTATTACAAATAGGAAAAAACAAACTACGTATTAGACTATCATCCACAAAATTCGCACCTCCATATCATTTAATTTTGCACCTATCCTTTGAGGTTTAACATGCTATCTACGTTCTAACTTGATTTTGACTATTTTCCAAAAAAGTGATTTAAAAAAATATTACAATTTTAAGAAGGATTTTAGCTTTTATGACTGCTAGGAAAATTTTGATTGATGCTGTAGTTTTTCCAAATATTCTGATTGGTTGGAATCTCTTAAAGAGTAGAAAGTAAAAATAGTGGTGTTTGGAATTGCTTTAAACATAATTAAAATTATATCTTGGGCAATGCTAAAGGCGTTTTTATTTTCAATAAATTAAGGTCGACCCTCATGTTATCACTAAAATTCTAATAGTGGTAATAGGGCGGTAACTATGTGGCCAGTAGCGGACCTCGACCAACAGGACAAACCCATAGTGTATTAGCAGGATTAAAGGGTAACTTAATCCTCCATGATCCTTTCAGAAACTACTAGCCTTAAAAATCATATGATAGCCCTAATCTGCACGATACCTCCTAAGAACTGTGTGAGTTTGTACTATTAATAAAACGTGTGCAAAGTATTTGAATGTCTTTCGCATTGCACCTACAAAACGTACCTATATTTATTTTAAAACGAATTAGGTTTTGGGTTATATACCCCCATATCGTGGTACCTACTGGAGTGTTGTAATAATAAGTAATCTAGATTTCGCCACCATTAAAATTATTCAACAGCTAAACCAATTTAGTATAAGGGACGCGTGTAGGGTTGAGCGTTCTTCAAATAAATGGTTTATAGTTAATTTTGTGTAGATTTCTTGTTTTTAATTGTATTTAAATTAAAAATGTTCATCGTTCTATGTTTTTTTTTATCCACAAAGCGCTCAATTTGAGTACGATTCACTTTGTAACATTTATGGTGACCAAATCCTTAATCGATATTGTTATTTTTGAGAGCGCTCTTTATCTGTCGAGTATATACACAAACAGGCTCAGGTATTTAACGGACTGATCTCTAGAATTCCTTGGGATTTCGACTCCATTGATCGCAGTGTTTGAGAGGGTTTCTAATACGTTTTGGGGTTAAGAATTTAATAACGCATTTGGAGAAGTAATTGTTATGCTCCATTTAGTAGACCATTTGCCGTAGATATCCGTTGCATGGCTTGAATTTTAAATATCTGATACGTTCTTTTTTTTTTTTGTAATTGTCTGTAACACTATTCTTGAATTAAGTTTTGCCCTGGGCAAATGATTGTTTCTGAGGTATATTCAAAAGTTTTAATTCTTATATACATCTAGATTGAGTAACCAGATAATAATAATAATACAGTTTAGAACAAAATAAGTGTTTATGAAAAATGTTATATCAAGGACTTTCTTACAAACCGGATGAAAAAATAAGAAAAAAATTGTTGCTATATATCTATATTTTTTTCTTTAATGATATTTTTGGATCTTTCTGATAACAAATTTTCATGCTGTCTTGATGATATCTCATCCCTTGCTCATCACTTACGTCGTCCAAGAAACAAGTCTAAGTGGAAATGCAGAAAGTGAAACTTTAATGTTATTCTGCATTCTAATTTATTATTGTTTTGTAAAAGATTCTTCACTAAAAGTTGGTGGTTTTCTTAATTTCGTTTTCCAAGGAAATCTGATACAATAGATATCTATGCTGCCAGTTCTTTAGAAGTAAGTCTTACTTTAAAACTTTTATCATTTAACAGTTTTCTGATTTGAGGCCCGACGAAGATTTCTTCCTTCAATATTACATCACTAATATAAAAAAAAATGCAAAGTCTAATGTTTACAAATTATTAATGAATGAGGCAAAAATTCTTAATTGTTTTTCAATTAAGGAAAGTAAGATAATGAAAAAGTCTGGTGGGCTTAAAATTATTATTGCTGCTCGACATTAATTTATTACTTCGTACAAAATTTATCTTCCACAGAATATTAAAAACTGTATTACAAAAATAATTAATTAGAAAGAAGAGCCGATGAATAAATAATTAAGGGTTCTCTAAAGTTGGTTGGCAATAACATTTAAGTATGAAATAGTTAAGTGAAAACCTAATAACTTTTGCTGGTAATGATGTGTTTAGTATTATATTTTCCAGGAATACTGCATGTTAAAATTTCATCGTTAATACAACCAATTTTCCACTGCACTTGTATTTAGTTTCAATTGTTATCATGCACAGAAAACTGTACCTCGAACGCAAAACAAATTTATTATGAAATATAATCGTCAATATTTACCTGAAAATTGTTTCCTGAAATAATTTTACCTCATTTATTTCAACAGGCTTTTAAAAGCTATTATATTGTTTACACATTTTGGAATTATAATTGGTTTAAAAATGTTATTCCCTGCTTTGTATGAAAGTTAAATTCGCTAATGGTTGGTAGGAAATTTTAAAACAACAATGTTTTTAAACTCGAGCGAAACCACACGCGGCTTAAAAGTTCACAATAAAAACATTACTTTTTAGAGCTAAAATGTGTCTTTATAACATAGATTATTGTTTCGCAACGTCCGGGTACAGAACATTATTGATTCCTAAATGATTATATAGCTTTTGAAATGTTGGTAAAGCTCACTTTATTTAACAGATATTAAAAAAAAAAAAATCTTTATTTACAAAACATAGCTGTCATTTGTTTTAAGTTATTTTGACAAAAAGGAAAATTATTTTTAGCTACAACCAAAGATTCAGAAAAAATTTGAAATTGGGAATATATCCGAATTTTTAAAATATGCAACTATTGTCGCTGAATTTTCCCATCATTCTGTTGATGTTTTCAAAAACCATCTTAAAGCGAGAAAATAACGCTGTAAGTTTTGAGTCAACACACATAAAAACCACTGATAGACGCATCGTTCACATTTTACTAAATATTTGTTTTTTACTAAAAGTTTTGTATATTTTTTCGATTTAAATAAATTATCGCGACTGCTTATACGTTTTTCGCTTTTCATTCCTGTGAAAGTTCAGTACTTTTTTTGGGTGTAAATAAATTTTAGTTATCTGTATGTGACGATACATAAAAAGCAATTCAAAGTGCAATTCCAGCAAAAATAGGGGACTCGTAGTTTCACTCAAGAAATATGGAGTGACTTGGTTCATTAACGTTAAACAAAAATGATCCGTCTGCCATATTGGTAAATTACTACCCGCTTAATTCAAATTACAGTTTGTCTGATGTATAACCACAAGCACATCAACCATTTCTAATCTAATTGCTTCCCAGTAGAGCTACCGACTCCCTCATCATGATTTATGCATTGTATGTTATTAAAACTATTAGTTTAACGAAACTATTTAACCACAAACAAGAACGCATAATATACTGCATGAATATCTCAGTCAAGGTATTTTATAAAACAAGTGATTATTTTATTATTTCACATTTTGCGCAATGAAATTGTTGCATATTAATGTTTAAACGGGAAAGTTTAAACAGAAATATTTGAGCTGTTATTTTGAAAACAAAATTAGTTAAAGCCTGCTACAAATGTCCTCCTTTCCTCTATAATATTGTAGTCAAGACATTTAAGTATTCCAATAAATCAGTCCATGGAAATTGAGCTTCCAAAAGCTCTAGACGAGGCGGTTTTCAAAATAAAAATAAACTATTGATCTTCTGCTTGCAGTAATTTTGATCATATACAGTAAATAATATGCACACTTTGCAATTTGCTGCTGTATTTTGTTTGTGTTGTAAACAAAGCCCTCGAAGTTCTAAATATAAAAGCAGCTTTTAACCTTTGGTTGAACTAATTTATTATGAGCTTTGAATGCATTAAAGGGAAAGCAGATAAACTTCCTTTGTATATTAAGATAATGTCCTCAAGGAATTAGCTTGAAACATGGCTAAGAATGTCAGTACTAATTTCTTTAATAAAAAATGTAGAATTATTTTAAAAGAAAATTTTATTGGAAAATAAAATATAAATTTTAAAATTATTGCTACAATGCTGTTCAAATACTTAAATTATTGTTAACAATGCTTTCAAGACAAACATCGTATTGGCATGAATTGAATGAAATTGATAACTTATCTATAATGGAACATCTTTAAGGCGTAATTTTGTGTGAAATGATTAAGGCATTATATGCAAGAGTTAAGGATGTATGGGATAATATTACCGTAAGCCGCTTTTATAGAATTACTTTCGAATTCGGTTTTATGACTGCCCCCCCGAGGATTTCGTTGCTAATATACTGCATAAATCCGGTTAGATGTGGGCCCCAACCCTGATATAAATTTTACAAACCCACGTCAAAATTTTACTGTGCTAGTAAATATCTATTTTAGTGTCAGTGCAGAGACTTTATCCTTAGAGTCACGTGACGGCAACTATATTTTAGGAATGTTGTCATCTACAACAAAGTTATTAAAGTTTTTTAACAGGTGTTATTTAGAATATGCAAAAATTATATGAATTATAAATGCTGCAAAAAAATTATATTTAAATTGTATCAATTGCTTTAGGATTTTTTCTGAATGCATCATATCTGATTTAGTTTAGACGTAATTTTCCTCCAATTTTTCTTAAAAACCTTATGTTTCCTCGTAGTGTATGATTCACAAACATACATTATAATAGAACTAAACACGCTCTGATGAAAATTCACCATTCGTACATTTGGTATGGCATTTTCAATGAAAAATAAAACATAACCAAAAGAAAACTTGAATTTAAAAACCCAAAAATGTCTTAAAACCACAAAAAAAACTCCCAAGTTTTTCATGGGACGAGTCCAAAACGCAAAATGGCACAGGCTGCGGAATATGGGGAGCAGCCCAATTGAGACAAGGCACATCTGTAAGCCTTGAACAGCGTGCAACCATATTTCAAGATGAGGTGTACTCTATGCAGGACAAGTCCATTCTAAGGCTAGCCTGTTAAAGGTCTCCAAAGAAAAGACAGAAGCAATGCTCAGAATGAGCAGAGTAGAAATCAGAGCAGCCACAGGACTCGTCACAGGACACTGTGGGCTAAACAAACACCTACATAATACGGCTCTCAGAGACCGATATATGAAGAGGATGTGGTGAAGAAGAAGAAACTCCTTTCCACGTAATATGCCAGTGTAAAGGATTCACATACTATTGGCGTAGACTTCTGGGAATGGAAAAAGCCAACCAAGAAGAGTAAAAAAAAATACCCTTAAAGAAAATCGTGGAGTTTTTCAAAAACGTAGTACAGGAACCCGAAAGGAGACCACCTCCGCGGAAATAATAATGATAATAATAGTAAAAACTTCCAAGTTTTCAAGGGATAAAGGGACAACCACTTATACAGGCCGTCACACATAAAAATTCCAGTATGGGGGTCTCGCTTATTATAAAATTTACAGGTTTGCTTAACACACGAGGAATTTGGTACTTTTAAAAATAGATTGTGGATCCTTTCATCCTTGTGAATAATTCATCTAACTTAAGACAACCTGTATCTCTTATAATAAGCTAGATCTCCATGCTGAAAATGCTATCCAATCTGGGACATCCTGTATATCATAACAACTTTAACAAACTTTACTTTAAGCTCCTTCCTTGCACTCCCTGCTAAATGCTAAACGATGATAGTTAATAATAATATAGATAGCTAAATATACGACCACTTTAAAGAATTCAAAAAAGTGTTCGTGACTTGAAAGCTAATGTTATCGATTTTGGCTTGAACCTATTAAACTCGCAGCTAAATTTTATCAGTAATGTACTACTGTGATAAACTTTCCAATTGAATAAACAGAATAATTGAAGAACTCCAACTGTTTTAGAGCTATGAATGAATCGTTTATATGCTTAAATCGGTTCATCAAAAAAATCGTTTGAGTTTTAAAAACAGGCACACTAATTCTTACTTACTTTTCATCGTGATTTTTAGGCGTAAAATAACAATTACATCCACTGCAAACACCAATTTACTGTTAAAATTTAACGTGTGTTCGTATTTGCTTGTTTGTTTACTGTGTGCTTGCAGATTATACCTAATGATCCTTTTGGGCATTGGCGTGAAATTAAAAATGAAAACTTCATACCGGGTTTGTGAAAGTTGTTGAACGATTTTAATATAGCGTTACCCTTTTAGAATCATAAGTCGAATTCCTTTGAGTAACGGCGTCCATAGATAGATTAATCCTCTGAAGACATGTTTAGGACGATCAAATTTTGTTATCCTACATTTGGAAATAGTGTATAGTCGTCTTGTAAATCTCTAATCCTCATTTCCTCATCTATGTTGTTTTTCCATTGCTTCCGTGGTCTCCCTCGTTTGATTCTTTGTGCTGGAGTCCAGTTCCATACCTTCATTGGTATTCTTTCTTTTTTCATTCTGTTTTCATTTATATTATCTATACATCTAATAGTGCCTTTTATTGTCATTCTATCTCTGATGTCTTCATTTCTAAGGTGATCGTACATAGAAAGACCGCAGCATCTTGTCCAGTATACCATTTCGGCCGAGAGTAATCTTTGATTCTTTTTTTTTGTCCCTTACCCATGTTTCTGCCCCATATGTCATTACTGGTTCTATTGCTGTTTTAAATGTATTTATTTTTGTTTTTCTGGTTAGGTTTTTATTCCACAAGATTGGATGAAATGTTTTTGTCCTACTCTTCCCTTTGCCAATTTTCTTCATCATGTCCTTGTCGTTTCTTCCATCTTCACATATCGTGACTCCTAGATATTCGTACTAACTAAAGTTTTTTATTGTTCAGTTGTCTAGCTGTATGTCCTGTCCTCTTCCTCCTATGACCATGTATTGTGTTTTCTCTGTATTTACCTCCAATCCCCATTTATTGGGTTCCTCTATAAGTTTTTTTTTGGATGTATGTCATATCTTGCTGATCTTCTGCAATACTTATACATTGTAAAATAACCGCGATGCTTTATTTAACAAAGATAACAAATAAATCGGTGAAAAGTTTAAACGAATTTGTGCTTTGTAGGACACAGCAATGTTCTGAGTATTATTGTTAAATAGTAAGGCATTTAATCCTAGAGTAAAATTAGCATAAAGGTACGTTCAAACGGTAAATAATGCAAAAAGACAGTAAACTAATTCGCCCATGTAGTGCAGGCGATGTTCAGAATACGAAAACCCTAGAATGAATTCATCATCTAAGAGAGAAAATTTTGTGCTTCATTCGCATGCTCCTATTTAGTGTGTTAATATTTGTGGTCGTTCTTTCACTTCAGTATAAAAATAGTATAATTACTTTAAGTAATAAGATTGCAACAACATTGATGTCTGATTTAAATCGATTAGTCTCCTAAATTAGCAACAACTTTGAACTGAGGGCTGGCTATAGTTGCACATTCGCGCAAGAGAGGAGAGTATTTTTCTAAATACAATTTAGCGAATATCACTTTATTGAAATCATCCATCAGACCTTTAATCGAAAAAGCAATTTACTGAATCGCAATTTCGACCCGCTGTAATTTTTATTTGTTGTTGTTTATTTCATTGGGCCTTTGGAATCGTAAATAGTTATTATTTTATTAGATTTTGAAATTTTATCACAATAAATCTCGAATCGACCAATGGTTTTACTAATAAAATGCTGTACCTACAGCTAATCGCATTTAGTGCCAATTAAAATCATTAATAGTAAAAGCAGTTAACTGAAATAATTCAAACGATTTGAAAAAAATGTTTAAACATTTGAGCAAACATAACGATGCATTTGCCTAAGCTCCAGTTTGGCTTATTTAACACAATGTGCAGAGCATTTTATTCACTCTTACTTAAAAACCAGAATACAATTAAGTGTTGCCAAGGTTCTTATTACAAGATAAAGCTCACGAAACTGAGGTACTATATTTCGAAGACGGAATTGTATATTTTAAGGAACGATTTAAATATAAATTGGCCATTAAATTGCTGCCAATTTCTCATTTGCCTTGAGACAAAACGAATAATTTCGGTATTGCAAAATAAATACATCCAAGTTAGCGTTATGACACAAAATGATACAAAATTTATTTTATTAAAATTTATTTTTCAAGTGATGCCCTACACATGACTCTATTACCTAAATTGATCAAAACTTACTGTTAATAATTGATATAAACTGACTTTCTGTGAGATTAGAACGTCTAATTTCTTTGAGTTTCACATACAAGTGCTATACTTTGGTCATTTATTCTAGCCAAAAGTTAACTAGTGTTTTAATTAATTTCATAGTTTATGAAACTGTTGCACACATTCAAAGAAATGTATATCTACCTTTAATTCGCTCAGAAACCCTTTTTTTGTGAAAGAAGAAATAATCCTTTTATATTTATAGGTTCAAACAGTTGCTCATTAAGTTCTAAACATAATTGTTTTGCAACTGGTTTGGTTTTACAATATGTTGTCACACCCTAAGCCACAGTTTGTTTAGAAACCTCATGGAAACATGTCACTTCTTGCATTTTTTTAATTCGAGATGTGCAGCACGTCTGGGTTGGCGAAATAAAAGCGAAAAGGAAATACTGCGAAAAAAACGACTTGTGTGTTTTATTTCAAAAGCTATAAAATTATTTAGCACCTTGACGGACAAGGCGGTCTAATGTCTTGGGACAGGAAGGCTACAGCCGTAAATTAGTTTGCTCATTCTGAGGCCACGACGGGAACAGTCAGCAGAATTACATATATTTTCTATTTACTGTAACTTACTGTCTCTTAGAAACAATTATTTATACAGTGTCCCCACTAAGCTCGTTTTTTCCTGCTAAATTAATCATGGGTGTTTACTATAATTCACTAGCTTCCAGCAGTAAAGTACAACATAACGACGTGGGGGTTGTAAAAAATTTAGTGCTTTATTAATTGGACAGATTGAAATCTAGGCTCGATGAAAAAGCAGTAGACAGTTGATGATAAATCTTATTAAAAAGTTTTAAATTATCTTGCCCAAATGTAGACTTACCATAAAAATATAATAAACTATTCAAGAACTTTGTAGGACAACAGTATTATGCGAGAAACAAATTAAATAATGGTTAGGTACATTTAAGACCGATAAATCAATAAAACCGCATACAAACAATCAGGTTTTAATTAAACAACAAATGGTCCTTTAAAATAAACAACGCAAAGAGAAAAATGAGACATTTTAGAATAATTGTGACTTGGATTGTGTTACATACAAATTTAAAAAAGGTTTTTTGCTTCGACTAATTTTGTGCTATTAAAGTAACAATATTGTTTAGCTTTACATTTTGCAAAGGGTAATTGCAGCCAGTAAAATCCTTTTGAATTAATCAAGTTTCGTGAAAATAACAAGGCTAAAATGTTGTTTGCATTTTTAAAACCTGAAACCCGATAGACTTTTGCGCTACAGTACCATTTCGAAAAACAAAAACATTGTAGTGAATGCGAAAACATTGCATTGTTTCTTTAATTCGGAGCGAAAAGTACACATTAAAAATCAAGCTCCTCTGTTTATTTTAGAATAATTGTTACCCCGCAAATTGTGATTTGTTTGTTTGTAGTAAGCTAACACGGGTTTGTAGTTGAACAACTAATTTTGTGGTGTGCAAGGTTCCAGTTCATTAAAAAGTTTATGAAAAAAGTAAACTTTTAGTCTCGAAGCTTTTACTATTTGAATTTTATTTTCATCTGCAATCAGTTCGTTGTTAAACTAAATAATATTGAAGCTTGTAGTCAATTTTTCGGTGATTGTACATTAGTGAGACGAAAGAGTGCTGTTTTACTTCAAAGAACAATGAACCAGGTGGATGTTAGCTGATACCATCGTTAACTTGTTTTGCCTTTCCAGGAGTTTTGAAGCGAAATAGGATCTCCTGTACAGCACGCGCCAAAGTCGTATTTCATCAGAATTGAAAATGCAACCTGAACTGTTTATTCCCTCTAAATGTTTAAGAATTTTTAATCGACATGTTATACTATTTTAAGGCCAAACTGTGCTAAAAAAATCGTCCTTCTAGAGAGAGCTAAAAAATAAATTTACTTCCGTAAATTCATGGCTTTTGGTACGTTCTTACCTACATTTATCTAGGCCCAAAGCCTCGGTTCTGTAAATTTCAATAGTTTTTTGTTATTACTATTTATTGGCAAGTATAAAACAAATATGGCATGGAGTTTTAAAGTATGACCTTAACAACTGCAATTAAATTTTAATAAAACAAAGTAAAGATGAAATTACTTACCTACTGTAAACTTTAATTCAGTTATTAATAACGTGTAATTAAAAATCGCTGAAAGTGTGTATTGTAATTTTTTTGTAACTTTAATCTCGATATTTTTATGATTACTTTTTTTTTTAATGTACTTTGAATAGCAAAAGTAGAGCCATCCAAACTTTACTGATTTCAAAGCTGAAATACATATTCATCGGCTTTGATATAAAATTGCAGTCTTATTCAGGTCCAGTACGCAAAAACCTCGAATTAGTTAAATAGTTTTCGTTTTATTTATTCATGGTTCAACGTTATTCCATTGTTTTCGCAAAGTATCACGTCGCCTCCGCCTCGCCGAATTGTTTTACCAGTACACAAATTGAATTAAATGCCGGCTTTATGGAAATTTGTAACTCTTCGGTCTGTCAAAATCATTTATCTTATTTCAAGGAAAGCGAAGCCATGAATCAAATCTTCATTTTTCTTCGGCATTATTTTTCCGGCGGATTGTTGACTGAAGCCGAGTTTATTTTCCTCTGTTACAATTCCGTATCGATGCTCGGACAATGCGGTTTCCATAATTTCATAAAACGCTATCAATACGCAGTTTGAAAGCCACTTTATCATTCAAATTATTCCTAGAAGTTTCAGCGTTCATGGGTTAGCCGCTAAAATACGGACGCGATTTATAATAGTTGGGTGTAGTCCAAAACTGAATTGTCATTTTTATTAATGTTCTATATATTTTGACCTATTCACATGCAGAACCTACACATGCATATATTTTATGCTATTAAAATGAAAATGAAACGTCACTCGCGAAATGCCCGGAGTTAATATTTTCATGACTACATACAGGGCCATTAAAAATAAACGAAGCAGTCTAGGGAAAAGCGCACCGTATACAGTTTATAACAGAACTTGGCGGATGTATTTGATAGATTGTGGAATAACGCTTTAATAAAAATGGGGCATAAATTTGAATAGAATATGTAATATTGTAGACAGAGTATGGAAAATTTTGCGTCGATAACTGTTGACCAACAAATTGTACGTTCAGGAGATAAAAAAAGTATACTTTTATTGCTAATAAGTTTATGATAACTAAGCACCATTAATAACAAAATATTTGAAATTATTTTTCGCGTCAAAATTGCTTATTTGATTTTATAGCGCCTATGTACTTCGAAATAATAAAGAATGAAGATAATTTACGGGAGGTAGCAACTTTAATGAAACTGTAAAATGCCGTATTTAAAAACACTTTATATGCTAACGATATTCCATTCTAATTTTACCCAAAAGATTAGCTGGAAACCGTAACGCTAAAACGTTTAACACAATTGGCTCTTGTACCTACTATCATCAGAAACTTGGAAAATAAAAGTTTAAATGAAAATCTTAGTAACGATTTTTTGATGCTGAGCTAGGATCCAGCTTTCGCAATCATTGAGTAACTGGAACCGTCATAACTTTAAAGAATTTGAGGTGGGTTTCTTGCCTGGTTCCTTTATAGTCGCCCTTACAGTCGCCTTTTTCAAATTTAAAAGCGACAACAAACAAACAGACATAGAAATAAAAATTTTGAAAGCGTCTATGATCTTGTAACGTTAAATATAGTTATTACATTTTTGCGTTACAACACTGGATTTGTGTTCTTTACAAGTTATAATTTTATAACAAGACGACCACGATGGAAAACGAAACAAAGCCTTGGACCAAAACAAAATGCAAATGTGTACAGTTTGAATATTTCCATTATCGCGTGTATAAATTTTGAGGCCAGTGCATCAGGACTAGTTTCATAACGTCCAAACGGATGAATAGCCACGAGGCTGCGGATCCCGGATGTCTCCATCGTCCGGTACAGGCGCTCCGTCCGGAAACCTCGAATGCACTGCTATAGCGCTATTTCAAAATGGTTTTAATACAAACAAAAATAAGTCCCGAAGTTTGTTTCGCTATCGTATAATAGAAAATATTTTTTTTATTAAATACCAACAATAATATGGTACACAGTTTAATACTTTTTTTTTATAAGAATGTATATATTTACGCGATATTTTTTGACCGTTTAAATTTAGTAGAAAAAAAAGTTTTAACTGTTGGATTTGTATTTTTTGTTAAAAAAAAAAAAGAGTCTATGAGTTATGCAAATTTCATTAAGCGATATCTTATTGCCATACGTTTTACGGTACGTTGTGAAACAATCGGATATTTATTTTAAACCGTTGGGAATGTGGAAAATGTATTTTCCATGTAAAAAGTAAAGGGATTAAGTATAAAATCACATTGCCCGGGTACAATTATGCGCGGTACAATTTTATGCGAGCGAGAATAATGGCATACAAGAGACCGAAAATGTCAGTCGAGTCTGAAGGGATTTTCACGTAAACAATGTAATCAGTTTTAATTTAATTAATTAGTGTACATTCCTTTTGATAAAACAACACTAGGTGCATTTAAATTTAGGTTAGGTCAGACTTGGTTATCGTTAATACGTTTGGTAAAAGTTTTTTAAATCAGTTTTTATGAATTAAAATGGCTAATTCCTTCCTTACACCCTCTTCTTCGTAGGCTTGTAGCCTATTTTAACACTTACCAGGTCGTATCACAGTCTTCCTACCTTGTGCTAGTTCATCTCTGACTCTTCTTACCACTTCTTCTTTCATTCTTCGTATGAAGTGATTCCATTTTTATCTTTTTGACGTCTAGTTGCTCTGTTAACTTCTTGATGTTTCCTGCTTTATTTCGGCAGAATATGGAACATTACTATATTTATCTTAAACTTTTTTAATTGACACATTAAAGTTTACTAATACGTTTATCTTTACAATGTTATTCGCGTACGACCAGGTATAGGTAGTTGATTCGAAAAAGAACTTTTTAATAGTTTCCAAGTGCAACCTTAAGGTTTCTAAAAATTTTAAGCATACTCGAATCAATCACCCTTTAGTTCGATTTAATTTTTTTTTCTGGAGTCTGCATTATAAACTTTAATTCCAACAACGTAAAATAATCAAAAAGACTAACCATGATTGCTTAAGCACCTACGGTAAAAAATATTCTTATTATCTTAAAAAATGCCACAACGTAGCTTTCCCGTTGGGTTCCAAATTGACTATTCTTCTCATTATCCCCCTTACCATAATAGTTGTTTTTGGAGGATCTAATAAACCTTGAGACATATTTTAGCCCCCGCTGTCGCGTTTTCGTCCTCAAAGTGCGTATCCCGAACAAACCATGAGAGCTAGTCGCCTGAGTGTTTTGTATCATAACAGCGAAGCAATATTAAAGCGAAGTAAACGGACCAAATAATAATTTACATGCAAACAAGTCCCTATATTACAAGCAACAACCTTGGTTGGTGTGTATTACACCGCAGTAGATGTTCTCCATTATAATCTCCCCAAGACCTTGTTAAATACGCGCATGTGTCCCCCCTATTTTAAACATCCGGCGTGTACTGTCGCCTGCGGAATTAAAAATTACACGGTTGTTGGGTTTTAATATCTTTGTACTTATCTATATCGCGGGGTATGTCATTGTTGAGCAAAAAAAAAAATTAAAACGCAAGCAGTTTTAATAAAAAAAAATTATGTCGCATGCGAGAGTTGCAAAGTTTCGTCGGGCCCTCATACAAGTTTCGGTAATCAACACCTGCTGCAGTTTAACCTTGCAAAAGACTTAACACCCAAAGGTTATATTCCGGTTAGTTATATGAACATTAATGTATAATCTAAGCGAGAATTATAAGCGCTGCAAAATGAGGCAGCGTATAGCTTGTATATTGTAAATGTATTACGTATTTTACTACATGTATGTGCTCAATTCTTGTTGCATATGCATGTTTATTAATAATCGTATGCAACATCAGAATGCAAATTTCTGCAGATTATGGAAGATGTTGTAAGTAACTTGTTTATAACTGCTGAATATAAATTCATTGTTGCTCAAGTTTGTTCAGCCAATGTTTCATGTTATTATATTACACATACGCAAGGTGTTCTGTTTAAGTTGGTCTAATTTTTGAATACCCTTCTTAATCGGTTCCTCTTGTACCTTTCGGTGTCGAGGTATGCTTTTCTATTTCTGTTATGTTTCTCCACAACTGCCTATCGTTAGCTAATTGTGGCACGTCTCTCCAGTTGACTCCTTTTTCTTCTAGTCTTTGCCTCACTTCTTTTTCCCATTTCATTCTTGATCTTTCTCTATTTCCTTTTCCCTCCATCTTCATTTTCCATCCTATTTTCGCATATCTACTTTCTGGCATGCGTCTTCCTTCCTTTTGATATCTCCTTCTTGCTTGTCAAACATTTATTAGTGGCGTGGTAAAATTTCGTCGCTGCCGCTATTCTATTATTCAGATCTTCCTCCATTCTCTGCAATTATTGTTCCTAAATATTTAAAATTCGCTACCTGCTCTATCTTTTTTTGGTCTAGCATAATAATTGTAACTGGTTCATGATGTTTTGCTATAACCATAGCCTGTGTCTTTGTTATATTAATATTCATATTATATCTACTTAATGTATCTGCCCGTTGAGTTGCAAGTCCTTTTCGCTTTTAGCTAATAGCACCACATCATCTGCAAAAGCTAGTTCTGTTAAGGATATTGGTTTTAGTTTATTCCAACCCCCAGTAGACCTTTAATTTTATCCTTAAGAATAATAAAGAGCAGTGTGCTTAATGTGCCTCCTTGTCTTTCTCCCGCTGTTGATATAAATTCCTGGGAACTGCTGTTATGGTATTGCAGATAATTTCTACTACTCTTATATACACCTTTGATGGCGTTTATTAATCCTTCTTCCACTCTACTTTGTTTCAATATCTTCCATATCTTTTCCCCTGGCACTCTACCGCAGGCTTTAGACAGATCGATAAAGCAGCATCTTTGAATGTTCCAATGTTTTTTTTTACTTAACTGTCTTAACGTAAAAATTAGATCCTGCGTGCTTCTACCCGGTCTAAAGCCACATTGCGCCTCTTCCAAATTTCTTTCGAAATGCTTCCTTAATCTTCCCTCCAAAATTCTTTCATGTAATTTTTCTACTTCACTAAGAAGAGATGATATGCCTCCATAATTTTCGCATTTTTTACTATCACAAGTCTTGAATATCTTGAACATCCTATATGCAATAAGATAATTATTGATTACAGTGTGTTTAAAATTATTAGTAACCTTAAGGCCAATGCAGCACTTTCGAATTTTTGCCTTAATAAAAAAATGGGCGGTAAAATATGTGGGCATTATTTTGTGATTGAAATTTTATTGTTTATATAGTTTATAACCGGAAATACGAAACAATTACTAAAGTAAACAATGTTTGCAATAAACTTTGCATCTATGAATGTTAGTTTTGGGAGCTAATTTAATACAGGTTTATTAAAATTTTATATTATAAACAAACAGTAAAGTTGCCTGATGTAGCTACAAACTGAAGTTCTTTGTATTAGTGCAATACAATATGCTTTTTGTCTACTTGTAGGTTTTGTGCAGAGAAATTGTGGTAATATATTATAAATTTTGCAGTAAAAGTACTGATAAAGCTAAATCTGTAAGTAGTTCGGTTGTAGGTTACTTTAGATACGATTATTTGGGATTTAGTAAATATAATAATATTGTTATGACACAAAAAATTATTCAGCATTTAGCTATATTACCCTGATATGCGTAATTCATTATAAGCGGAGCCTAAAAGCACAAACGTCTTTCTTTAATATTGCTATAAAAACAGTATAAAACGCTTTTGGGTGTTCGCGTAAATTTCACTTTCACAAATTTAATTTTCTTTGTAAAAGAGTACTTAAAAATAAGGTCGTTTGAAAAAGGCCGAGTTTACGTTCGTCTAGTTGAATATAATATATTTAATTAAATTCTTTATTTATCTGAGAAAAAAATTCGACGCTCAAAGTCAGTCGAAATCGCTTTAGATTTAATTGAAACAAAATGCTTTATAAGAACACCAATTCCTTTTAAAATAAGGCATTTTTATTAAGCCAATTTAGATAACTTTTAAAACATTCACACTGCGTTTTAACGTGTACAAATAACATTCTGTTTGCGAATAAAATCTGTATTACGAAATGTATTCCATAATATTTTAAAAAGAATAATAATAAAAATAAATCACTATGACAACAATTCTTCTTATGGAAAAACTTTATTCTTATTTCAAAACAGTATATCTGCTTTATAATAACAAATTATGTACTCTCATGACAAAGTTGATATCATCAAAATATGTTAACCGTTCTTTTTGTGTACCTTGGTAATGCAAAGCAAATAAGCTTGTAAATGAAAGTTTATTGATAAAAACTATGTCTATTTGCTGCTAGATGCTCTGAAGACATTTCCAAGCACATACATAGAGACAGAGAGCATTCAATGCAGCAGGACTAGGTGAACACTCTGTATATAACACAAAATAGTCCATTTATTAAATTATAGAAAATTTGGCCTTATTAGGAAACCACTGTGTTTAAATCTGATCCTATCAGGATGGCTTAAAATTGGCAATTCGTCGTATTTACCTCCATAAGCAATGTTACTCTAAAACTTGACAAACGAACTGTTAGAAGCTTCAATATTTGTAATTGATCCCTCTACCAATTTCTACTAATCAATATCGACTTACAAGCATTGTTCTCCGGAATATAGGTATTAATCGTGAAATTATCCATTTGGGAGTTTGCAATTTGAACAGTCATCGTTCATATTTGCGATAAATAAAGGTATATTGTTATATAATTACTATCGATATATCAGTTTAAGTGGTCACTTGCGGTTTGGAGTCTTTACGAACTGACTGAAAAGAAATTGAGTTAGAAAGGATACACCGATAAAAACATTGACGACGGAGAGATACTGCAGACAGATTAATTCCAGAATGTAGTAATGAATCGCCACCTTCATTTTATTACAGTGTAATAAAAAGTCGATAAAAGCCACGGCGGTGCACATTAACCATCTAAACAAGTTTATTTGACAGCATTAGGTAATATTTAAAAAGTCTTCTAGCACTATTTCCGTCTTGAAAAATTAATTTTTTCGGATGATAACAAGCCTAATCGTTAAGCAATTTTAACGAATACAATACACCCTACAGAACATTATATGTGTGACGTAAACACTCACAATTATTTAAAATAAAATACATCTCAAAGTTGTATACATATTTTTCGAATTATAATTTCGTAGGGCTTTGGGAAAATAATTGTTTTACCCTTTTTATTCAAATTAAATGCCCGCACTCAATTAAGATGCTGGTGCTAACTGGTATAGAAAATAATTTTAAAGACCTCTTATGTTTTTTTTTTGTATTCACAAATGTAGAAATTTTATTAAGCTTTTTGTTAAATTTACTTATTATTATTATTAATCATGGTCTTACTTTATACCTGAAGGTGTTAAGGTACGTTACAAAACATCAAGCAGTTTCATGAATAAACACTGTCCACTCTTTCCTGTTCCTTGCCATCCTCATCCCCTCACTCCAGGACATTCTTCTATCCTTTAAACATTCAGCCATCATTTGATTCCATGCTTTCCTCGGTCTTTCTCTTTTTCTTTTAGGTGTAGATTTGGCTAGCTATATTCTTTTCGTTTTTCTTCCATCCTCCATCCTTACTAGATTCCCAAACAACGTTAGATGTTGTTTTTCTATGCTTTCCAAAACTGGTTTAACATTGAATACTGCTCTAATTGTCTCATTTCGTATTTTATCTCTTCGGGTAATACCTTTGACGCCTCTTAAATACTTCATTTCTAGCGCCTGTATTTTACTTTTCATTTGGCTGCTTAGCACCCAGCTTTCGCATCCGTATGTCAGAATTGGTTTGTATATTGAGTCATTTTCGTTTTCTTCGATATTTTTTTTTTTTTATGAATGTTTTATTAAGGGTGTAGAAGAGTTAAGTTGTAATCTCTATTCTGTTGTTGATTTCAACCTCTTCCTTTCCATCCTAATGTATATTTACTTCCAAATACTTGAATGTTTCTCTTTGCACTATCTCCTTTCCATCTAGTTTTATTGTTATTCTTGATTCTTTTTTCCAAATTGCCATTACTTTGGTTTTAGCGACATTACTGAATCATCAATAAATCTTGTTTGAGGAATGCAAATAAAGTTTCAAACGTTTATTACAGTCACTGTAACATTAATAAAAAAATTCTCATTGAAACTGTGTTTAGATTTAAAACTGTTAACTGTGTATTAAAAAATTGTAGGTTTATTATTAAGTCGTTCATTAAATATTCGCACTCTTTAAGGAAACACAAAAAAGAAAACAGATCCCTTGATGAAAATTACATGTCGAAATTACGCGAACAAAATAAATACTCCAAAAGCAGCTTTCATACCCACTGATCCGTTCCAATTTATTTTTAACAGAAGGCTGCAAAGGTGCGCGCTCAATTTATGAAGATTGACTTAATCCTTCGGTTGTGTTTATTACGGTAATAACAACGTAAAACAATTAATTGCGCGCTTTGAGTGGCAACATTTTTATGACAATACAATGTCGGAAAGGCATATTAACAGAAACGCTTTAGTAAACACCTTAATTGCTCTTAAAATTAATAAATGATTAAGAAATATGTTATAGTTTTCGTTTATTAATTGTCTTTACTCTACTAAATCGAAGTTATCCTTTGTCGGGTTTAGATCCTATTCCAAATGTACTGTTTTTTTAGTTTTAAGCATGAAGGTTGTTTTTCATTTATTTTGTGCATACGATAGAGTCGCACACATCCAGAAATTTAAACGTACTCCGAAACGAGAACGCACAAAACATGAAATGACTCCCGCGAGAATATGGAGCATTTTATCATGCATCTCTCCATCTTTTCCGTTTTAGTAGGTTTTTCGACATACGTTTTATATTTAAAATGAACAGTTTGCCGTGCAACAACAAAAAATAGCGAGAAATGTAGAGGAAAGTCGTTCTAGACGACAACAACTTAGCGCATTTCTCTGGTTATAAACAAGATAAAATTTTAAACAAAGTAGCCTTTGTAAGGACATCACCAAAGCTATTTGAAAATGGTTTTAAAATTTTTTGAGCTCATGTGTGGTGTTAAAAAATTATACTAACTTAAGAGGTTTTAAATAGAACGCCCTGTACATTCTTTAAGTTAATTACATTCAAGGTTTATTAACGCTAAAGTGCACGACACTAAAGTTATTTGCATTTGTTTCAAACACTACAATCGTCTACCCTAACAAAGATTTTAGAATTATATACCAAAGTGTTAAGTTTTGCACTGAATAATAAATTTCATTTCAAATATTACTACACAAGGGAAAGTACAGAAACTTTATAAAGCATATGAGATAGGTGTACTGGGGCAGGGTTGATTTATAAGGGTAACTTACATCTACTAATCACATATAAATTTCAGCGAGCGGGCTGCGGCTGACGAACATGAGCGCTCCGGTGGTGGCCAATTCCCGCGAGCCAATGGACCTAGGCTGCCGTTTCGATATGGAGAACGAAGAGCTTTACGCAGTCAAGTGGTATAAGGACGAGCATGAGTTTTTTAGGTAAGTTCTCACTTTTATACAATACATAATAGAGAAAGTATTGATAAGTTTCTGGGTTGGCTTATATTATTTTATTCAACATTATCACCCTTTAACTCTATGCACTAAACATTAACGTTCATAAAGTAACTCCATTTCTTTGGAGATAAAATCTTTTGCTTGGTCCGCAACCAGGTATCTACAGCATCGATGATCATCGCCTTTTGAGGCCTTCTTGAGCTGTGGGAATAGATAATGGTCTGAAAGGGTCAAATCAAGAGAATATGGTGGATGGTCAATAATTTTAAATGCGTTTTAACCGGTTGACCAGGACAAGCTGCTATAAAAAAATTAAGCTTCTTTCTATGGAGCAAGAGTGAGAAAAGCGACAAAAATCAAAATGTAGTAATCAATAATAGAGAGTGTGACCCTATACGGGGCTGAACTATGGGTAACTAATAAAAGAGAGGGAAGTTTAATTACAACTCTGGAAATGGAGTACTGGAGTGCTGCCGTCTTACTAGACTTGACAGAATACGTAACAAGAATATCCGGGAAGAATGGATCTAGGTACTACTATAATTGATACAATCACATCGAAAAGATTACAATGGTATGACCATCTAAGAAGGATGCCAGAAGATCGATTATCAGCACAAGTATGGAAGAGTGGCAATCACGTGTAAGACGGAAAAAGGGCCGGCTAAGAAAACACTGGAAAAAAGGAGTGGAGGAGGTCATGAATAACAAAGGACTCCAAGAACAAAATTGGCACGACAGAAGGATTTAGAGATTAGGATGCGACAAATCGCAAACATATATTCCACGTTGTGTTTTTACAATTTTGGCTCGAAACTTTGCTAACAAAGAGGAGTATTTTTCCGTCAAAAATTTCCTTGCTGCAAGTAATCAATGAAAATTGTTTAATTCTTATCCAAGAAAAGGAAGACAAAAACTTTTCTAGCAGACTTCCTGCACGCAATTATTTTTGGGCCGAGGAGAACTAGCTTGTACTTATACTTTGGACATTTATTTAGTTTCTGGATTATTATGATGAATCTATTCATCGTATCTATTTATCTATTGTAACAATGCGATCTAAAAAGTTTGTAGTACCATCTTTTTGATCAGCATCATGACATTTGGTTATTAATTTCGCTGATACTTGTTTTATACAAATTTTATTCTTAATTTTACTTGTTACTTACTTAATCCTATAGCCTATCTACCTATGTATCTAAGGCGTCTTCCTTGTTATGGGACGAAATATATTTTCCACCAATTCGGTTTTCAAACCCATTACTGATATAATTTTTGTTAAAATTTCTTAATTCAACAAAAATCTAGCATCATAATGGTGCTTAACATTCATTCTAAACTGCACAAATCCCCGGATTAAAATAAAACGTGGTCGCAGCTTTCAATGGCGTACACAAATTTTCATTACAAGTAATCTCGGTTTAAAATTAAGAGCATGACATTGTTACTTAATAACATAAACTTCTTAAAATAAATTACACCCTGTTAAAATAAAACATTTCTTGGTCTTAATTTCTTTTATAAGTGCATTGTGTCTTTCTTATTAAAGCTAGAGAATTCTTTAAGTAGAAACAATTATACAGAGCTTATTAGAGTAAATATAGAAATGTCTGCCCTTATGTGATGCAATTTATTCATTTTGGTACGTTTTAGAAATACTGCTTCATTTCAAATAGTTTTTCAGAAAATAAATTACCTTAAATTAAACAAAAATGTCCCGTATTTAATTTGCTCCATTTCTGTTATTTATTATTTATTCAACTACATCACGCACAAGCGTTAAACGTGTTAGAGATATTTCAAACATCTTGTTTACGACAAAGGCACCACTATTGCTAAGGTCTGTGGTTTTGAATTTATAAAGTTACCCTAGTTAACATGGACCTTGTTTAGGGCCGGTACGTAAATAGGTTCCTTACGTTTATGAAGCCATGGGTTGTAGATACAACTAAATGCAAAATGAATCGATGCGTATGGAATTGTAAACCGAGTTAGTGTGTCCCTTAATTTAATAAACTCCAATGTAATAACAAACACGTTTTGTTTTGTAAATATTGGGTTGCTGCACATGAAATGTGAAATAGAAACATGGTTTTAATCACCTTCAATAATAAATTTCGTCAAATAACTCTTTTTCAATTTCTACTAACAATTTATTTTGTGTGTACAAATGTTTGCTCAAGAAAAGTCTTTAGAACAATTAAGACATCTTGACATGATTTTTGTAACTAGACAATTTTAAAGATTTTTGTAGCTTTATGGAACTTTTACTAATACGTAATACCATACATATACTAGAATTCAGGTTAGTTTTTACCAAAAAATCCGGGACGGTTCGTTATCCTACAGTGCCCTATTTACTGTAATATCTAACTATTAATTCGGATAATTATTTATTAAGAATTTAGTCCGATCATGAAAATGTACTGAAAAAACGGTGCTACATTGTCAGAAGCTTTGCAGTGGTTCTATTTCACAACAATGCAATTCTGTTCTGAATAATATGGAGTACCAAGCAAGTATTTAAGGTTAATAAGACTGTTGTTCTACGATGGTTGTATAGCGAGAGTTGAACACGAAGGACATCTTTCACAGGAAATAAAAATAAGCAAGGGAGTTAGACAAGGATGCGTCTAATCCCCAACGCTATTCGTAGTCGTTGTGGACTGGACAATGAGAAGGACAGAAGACAAAAACGGCATTAACTGGAACATCTTTGGAAAATTAGAAGACAGAGTTTGCCAATGACATATGCCTGCTAACAACAAACTGACAGCAGATGCAGCAAACAACAGCCAAATTAAACAACAATGCTAAAAAAGCAGGACTCAAAATGAACTCCAGTAAAACAGCCCTATTACTAAATCATATAGGTAAACGAATGAGAAAAAATACGTCTTGATGGGGAAGAAATAAACGAAGTTACAGTGTGGTAAATTCACGAAAAGGTGCTGAGGAGGATGTGAACAGAAGAATAGGACTGACCCAAAATGCGTTAAACACACTTCGGAAAGTATGGGCATCAAGCATAAACAAGAAAACAAATATAAGATTATTCCAGACCAATGTTGAAAGTGTCCTGTTATATGGCTCGGAAACCTGGAAAGAAAGCAAAAAGTTATGCCAGAAATTTCAAATTGTCTTAGAATTATTTGCAATATCTTTTGGCCAGAGAAAGTAAGCAACGAAGAACTATGGAGGATGACAGAAGAAGAAAAAATAGAAATAACAATTAAAAGGCGAAAATTGACCTGGATAGGGCACACACGAAAATCGACAAGTATAGTGAGACAATCAATAAATTATAGTGTGCCAGGAAGAACAAGGAAAGGAAGACCACAAAATACATGGAAACGAACAACTCTTAAAGAACTCCAAAAAAATAGATATAACGTGGAATGAAGCCAAAAGAATAACGATAAATAGAAGTGAGTGGAAGTGCTAGCTAGTAAAGGAAATAGTGAAGAATAATATAGCGACCTTGCCACTATTAAGCCTACTGCTACAGAAACACCGAAGGTGCCCTTTGCTCCAATCGGAGCTACATGATATATGATTATACCTATTAATAAACCAGATATGAATGAAACACGATCTAGGTAGACAGTAGACACCCTGTATATGCCTCCAGAACGTTGGTGAAAGATGTGTATCAAAGTAAATGGTGATTATTTTGATTAAATTAAGTTATTTAATTTTTGTAATCAAAAATGTTTACTTTCCGTTTCATATTTAGCAGCCCAATACAAACAAAACATAAAACGGTTTCAGTTATTTGCAGTACAGCAGCCAAGAGACCATTTTCGTCGCAGTAAAAAATGCGAGTTTATTTACATTCCTCTGAAAGTTTCCCTTTTTTTTCCAGATATATGCCTCGTCAGCAGCCACACGTAATGCTATTTCCCGTAGCTGGAGTTCATCTCATTACACCCAGCACCGACTGCGGCAGAGAGCACTGTAAAATCCGCCTAAGAGATCTAACGCGACAGCACAGCAGCGGCGCCTACAGATGTGAAGTGTCAAGCGAAGCACCGACGTTTAGACTGGCGTCGGAAACGCACAATATCACGGTGGCAGGTAAGATAAACGTGAAACGATTGCCTAGCGAAACATTTGCATGCAATAAAATCCTGTACGACATCTGCTACAGCAAATTTTGAAAGTTAAATTCAAGCAAGTCTTGGACACTAACAATTCTTTGCACTAAAACATAATCCTTAAAAGTTCTTCATTTATTCTAAATACCATTGGGTGGCATAGAGATTAATTTCACATTAAAGACAAAAGAATTGCCAAAGAACAACGAATAAATTATTACTCATATTATTATATGTGGGTTAATTTCATAATTAAAACACTTTTTACCAACCACGCAAAAAAATTATCTTCTACATTAGTGATTCGACGCAAACTGTGTGCTGTTGACGTATGTGATTAAAATAAAAAATAATGCAATAATAATTAGCTTGTGAAATAGCACGTGGACACACAACGTATTTTCAGAAGGGTCTTATACGAACATTTTTAAACACTACGCTCAGTCGAAAAAAGCTCTCAAATCATTCTTAATTTGAATTTATTATTTAGCACATACTTTTTAGATAAATTTTTTCAGCTGGTGTTCGAGTTGATAGTTTTTAATTAATTAATTGTGCATCAAAGTCTACTACTAAACTTTTTGTATGAAGTATAACTGCGTTAAGTTAAAATAAATATATCAAGTTTTATTCGAATCAAATCAGAAAGATAGATGTACGATTTAATAGTTACTAATAGGGTGATTGTTCCTTAAACAAAACGTTTTACTTAAATTCTTACATAAGGTATAACTCGTTAAGAAAAATAGCCCTTTACCAGTTAAAAGAGAAAGAAAAGCTTAGAGCATACATTCTAAAGAGCCTTTTTTTTATTGCAACCAATCAACGAGTTTTTCATAGATTTATTGTTTTTTTAAACAAAGTTTATCTGTATTTAGTAGTAGCCCTCCATGTGCTATACATTTCGCTTATTCAACCAAACCTGTATCTCTTAACATTTAAGAGTTCTTAATGCATTGGAATTTTCGACGTTTTGTTTGTTTGATTTTCAAAGAAAAGTATATTTATTTTTGTAGCAAATAAGATTGCAATATTCAAACTGCACTATGCTGTAATATCGGTTTGAATTTCATCTACTATTATTTCTGTAGAGATAAGCTAGAAAACTTCGCTCCTTCGAATCAGTTTACAACTTATCAGTAGCCACCATGACAGTAAAAACTCAGGCCTAATTGATACCGACACTAACCTCATTTTATCGCAGTTTTTTTCCCTATCGTGCCGGCATAAAAACCGGGATATCGACTCATCTCAACAAATTTAATTAATGGCGAGAGTTTTGGAACGTATCTTGATGCTCCTCCGCTTTCAGTTCATTTCTTAATCGGAATCGTTGATGATAACGGAACGATATTTCAAAAATAGTGCTCCCATCGTTTAACGCCGTTATCGTCAAATATTTTCACTTCAGTTGTTCGAGTCGTGTTTATCAACATTTTTCTGCTGACTGCTTCCAATGGTTAACGTCTTATTTTACTACCATATGGAAGAAATACATGAAAAACATGAAATGGCTTGGGTTTATTAAATATTCGCTTCTTTTACAGGTTTTGAAATTTATTTTTTTATTTAAAACTTCCTTAGCTAGAAATATAGCATCAGAATTAATTGATTTTCAAGTTTCTACGTAATTAGAAATGTGATTTTTTCTAAGAACATATTTATTTAAAAGCATTACATAACCAAACACGTTATTCAGAAAAAAAATTAATCGTTTAGGCATTAAGAAAAAGAATACTATCTTGTTAAAGGTGAATAATGTTGATTAAAAATGTTTATTTTGTTTCAGCTCTGCCCGAACAAAACCCCAAAATTGAGGGTCTATTAGAATCTTATGGTGAAGGAGAAATTCTCATGGCTAATTGCAGTTCATCTCCTGCCGATCCATCACCAATACTTACCTGGTACATCAACAAAGATCAGGTAAGTTTTTTTGGCTCACAAATAACTCACCTCTACTTTAAACCAACATGACGAATTTTATAACGAAAATGTCCTAAAACTTCAATTTGGTGTTTTAAATAACTGAAGCAATTTTGTTGAAAGCTCCACAACATACACATTTGACTTCATTTTAAAGTACATCAACTGAAGTTTTAAGGTAAAATTGACTATTATTCCAATTCTTTTACAGCTTAGAAAATGTTTGGAAATCGCTTATGTGAGTCGCTACATTGTTTTCCGTTTTTTTTTAAACATACAAAAAAGCATTTAGTATCTCTAATAATGATGCAAAAAAAGTCCTTACTTATGCTTGTATTGTATATATTTTTATAATTAAATTTGTGCTGGGTTAATAACTTTCATAACATAACACTTCTGCAAAAGATGTGACTTATTATATTTTTACTAAACATATCTTACAAATTTATGAGCTAAAATACTTCATAAACATAACTTAAATTAAAACTGGTGTAGTTTCAGTTAACGCCCTCTCATTTATTACTAATTTTCCAATAATACACGCTCAAAATTCAAACCCATTTCTGTTCAAAATTAATTTATGATGCAGCTCATTTTATAATAGCCCATTTACCACAAAAGCTCTTTGATACTTCACAATTAAATTCAATTCTAATTTTGCTGGAAATTTACGTACGTGTTTTTGTAAAAATGAATTTTCGTAATCGGGTTGCTGCGTAATAAATGAAAATTGGAAATTAATAAGTGATGATTTTCTTAATTAACGGTATATCTCTACAGTCCTCAGTAGTTTATATACGATTAAAAACTTTAGGTCGAGCAAGTTATATAATTATTTGGGTTAATTAATGGAATAAAATTTGCTGGAAGGTTGATAGGGATTATTAATTATTTAAATTGGCAAAGGTAGTTTTGGATCAAACTGGAAACCGAAGTATCCTCATGGAATGTGTTAACTATTTGAAGTATCGAATTAAAGAGTGGTCGTTTCTCAACATTCACTTCGAGTTTAAAAAAAATCTTTGAATCAAAATCTAATTTAAGACATTATAAAAATAAACCGAACCACCTTTTCATTGATCCAATTGCTACAACAAATACTTTAACTCACGTACAATTTTTAAATTAAACGAAGCCCCAAAGGCAAATAAACTCAGTGAAAAAATGTTCTTGAGAGAGAATGATCTCTAAGCTATTTTATTTTTATGTTTCCTCTTTCAGGCGCCCACCAAATTTCAAGGGGACATGAAATTGTCCGATTTTGATGGTGGTATGGTAACGCGTTCGATCTCCTTGCGTTTTCCAGTAGATCGCAAGTACTCTCGGGAGGACACTGATACAATGGAACTCCATTGCGTGTCCACCCTTCCTGGGATCCCCCTACCCCCTCAGAAAACTACCAAAAAAGTGTCCCTGAGGATTCCCAAACCCCAGGCCGTCAACAATCAAAAGCTCTTTCACTGGCCGAGTTCATCCAACGAAAAATTCGTCGATCGGCATTTGTTCCTCCTGTTGGTCGTGTTCTTGGCGGGCGTAAGATGGTGACTGTTAAATGTTTTACTTTAAAATCGACTGTTCTAGTGATATGAATCAAAATGTTTTTGTTTTTCGTGTTCAACATATGAGAATATTCACATTCAATAGTTGCACTAGATATTTGTCCTTAAAAATTTACCAAAGTAAATTTCCGATCCATATCTAGACTGCTAAACGCAGGATAATTGTTGCTCAAATGTATCTATACTTTATATATTGAAGCACATTCGTTTATAAACCACGAATTAGGAGCTCTTAATTGGTAAATTTATGAGTTGTAAAAAAAATTTAAGTCTATTGCTTGCACCAAACCCCATTTCTTGTCATCAAAATTACCTTAAACTTAAGCCAAAAGTTAAGTACCTGCTTATTTAAAACAATTTTTTTTGCACTTTTGTAGAAAGAAATCGACTTTTCGCAAAATTGGGTAGTATTTTTTAAAGCGCATTATCTAGGGACAAAGTCCTTTGAGATACACAAAAAAACCAAGGGCAAGCCTCTCAATATTCAAGGCTAAAGTATTCAAGAACAGTTAGGTGAAGCGCGCAGTATTAATAAAGTTCCAATGATTTGTCTGAAAGTGCAATAACTGGTTTTTGTTGTGTTTCTAACCATGAGCCTTTAAGCAAAGATCGCTTTATTTAGCAGCAATATTCGTACATCCTGTCATCTAACAAGATTACTTGAAGATATCCCACTAGTTTTCTCTGCAATAAAACTTGCTATACCACGCGGGTCGAAGCACCCTCGCAAACCTGTATATTGCAAAAGATCACCGAAGCATTAAGCGCGCCTGTTATGAAAAAAAAATCGGCAGTCGAAAGATAATACACCAATGCAAAATTTAATAACTTCTCAAAACAATCTTTGCCTTAAAGTGCATGCCACTTTTAAGAGGCCGTTTTATTTGATAGTCGATACGGATCTAGAAGCAGCAAAACGCCGCCTGCTACGCCAATATCTCTTTAGTTGCTAAACAAAGAAATATCGTTTCATTCAAATAAATTGCTGCTATATACGGTTTACAGAAGTGAAGCGCTTTTATCTTGTGGGTTGATTTGATATTTTATTTGAGCGCACGGGTCACTAATTTTATTTGAATCTTTTTGTGTACCTAACGAGAACATGACATCATAACGTTGTTTTTGTAAATTTTAATTCATAATAGTCATTCATTTTAAACTAATTCGTCCAGCAACATCTTGTACATAACATTTTGGTTATTTAATTTAATTGAAAGAAATATAAATAGGGTTAGTTGAAAATTACTTATATTATTGTCTACGATGAATTTCTTTTTAAAAAGAATTGACTACATTGAAAACTTGCGTCCCTTTCTTGTTGGCTTTCCTAATTAGTTGATTTATTAATTTTATAAATAATAAAACTACCGATAATGAGACGCAAATCTTGAACCTAAAAATAAGTGGGTGGTTTTCAACTTAAGATATTTTTAGTGTTTAAAATGGATTTAAAAAATAATTTAAAACTTAAAATTAATTTAAACAGGTAACATTTTAAATCTTGTTTTTAATAGTATTGTCTCTAAAGAAACGATTAAGAGCTCTTAATTTC
This sequence comes from Elmis aenea, assembly GCA_947652605.1. NCBI lineage: Eukaryota > Metazoa > Arthropoda > Insecta > Coleoptera > Elmidae > Elmis > Elmis aenea. Next base: position 536,885 of record OX393581.1, on the reverse strand, counting down.
GTTCTAATCCATTACCATGGAAATAAAACTGAAGCAAACAATAATATTAAAGAAATATATTTCACCAATCGGTTTGCAATAGCTTCCATATAATTTTGTGTCCGTATATCTTAACTAAATACTTGATTTTTAAAGAACAACATAAGAATTTTCATATCAGCAAGGAGCTTTTAAATATTTAATCAAACCCAAAATATGTTGAAAATAATTAGGCATTTAAAAATGTCAAAACTTTTGTGTTGAAGACAAAAAAGAGAAGGGGATTTGATGAATATATTTTTTCCTTAAGATGGGTCAATGCTTTAAAAAGATTGGGAACCCCTGCTCTGCAGACTTCGATGTTTAAATTTTTTGGCCTAACTAACTTTATTTTTAAAGATTAATATGGACCTATTTTGAGCTGCTATTAAGACATTTGTAAGGTAAAATTTTTGTATAAATTTAAACGTTCCTGGTACGGATTTTACTTGGGATAAACACTGCAATATCTTTAATTATTTAAATGAGTGCTGTCCGATTAAGGTAAGATATGATTAAAAGCCAATTTAATCGCTTTTGGGCCTCAAATTTGATGCTTGAGTTCTATAAAATTAAATTATTAAGCCTCCTGTGTTATGAACATTTCCACTTAAAATAAAACTGTTTTATTTTCAAAGTCGTCCTAAAAACTAAGCTCTTTGGTGCGGTTATAAATTTCTTATAATTGCAATACCTTTTTAACATGTGCTACTGAAAATATTTATTAAAATCATTTGGTGCGGCGAGTAGTACTGCAAACTCCAAACTATTGGTGGAATAAATAATAGATTAAACTAGTTTACTTCAGTTGTATTTCCTTGGTACTAAATTGCTTTCCTATCTATGCAATGGGATAATAAATAAGCAAGAACTTGTATTAAAAAGCATATTATAGTTGCAAATATACACAATTCAAAATTTTTGCTTAGTATAACGTAAAGCTAAGCGCACATATAAACGCCCTTTTCTAAAGTAAATATTTATTTATATACTGCCTTTTCTCAATAATACACTCAGGTGGCAACCATAACCTTCTCGATGGTCACTTATAAAATCTTATCGATACAGGTTTCAGTCCTGAAGACAAAATTCTTTGTAAATCCACCAAAGTTCTTCGAGTTAACGTTGTCACTTCGAAGTATCCAAGTCCCCAAGGAGACATCCCCTCTAGCAATAGCAACGCGTTAAAACCACAAGAAACGGCGATGCTATTGTTACCTCAAAAATATGAAATTTCTCCGTGCTGTTATAATAGTCTTGCACATTGTAACCATGTCATAACAATAAATGTAAGAAGCTCACTGCATCCCAAACATAAAAAATCACTGTACGACTTGAAAATAACTGCTTTTTGTCACACGAAGTAAATTAAGCGGCCTTCGGATTTTTTTTACAGCCAAGTCTTCTGAGGAATTTACAGTTTCATGCTACAAAAAATCATTTTTTTAGTTATATTACTAATGAAACATATACTTAAAAGCCTTTATTGAATAAAACAAGGCTATTGTTACAGGTTTTAGTGTGTTTATTTTCGAAACATTTTGAAGAACCTGGCAAATGGCTGTTTTTACCATTATTAAACAAAATTAAGATGCTAACTACAAACAAACCTTGTTTGATAAAAACATTGTTATTGTGTTATTAAATCCAAAAATATTTTAAACACTCTTCATGTGACAAAATGCCTGTTCTGCAGTGAATTTATAAGTACGTTTTATCTATAAAATGTATAACCTTAAAATCCTAGAATGTGTTTCCTAAAGTAACGAATGGTTGTGCCCATGCAAAGAAGTATTCCTTAAACATTGATTTAGTCTAGTAGTAACATGATGTTTAAAATATCTTGTAACAATAGCAGTAGAGGATGAAGAAACTGTGTGCCAAATCATGACCTTTGTCGGAATTTCAACGCGACATAATCAACTTACCTTGTCGATTATTAACACTAACATAAAATGTAAATGCAATTACTAAATTTAAATTAACTTTTCAAACTTTAAACCGCGCTTAAGAAAGCGGTTAAGAGGCTTTAATTAATTTAGGAGTTTAATTTTAGCGCAGCCTTGTTAGTCATGCGAAATTAGCACAATTCTTTTGACTACAGTCAAAATTAGAATAGGTTCCTACTTTCTAGGACCCAAACTGCAGAAAACTATACAATTTTGCTTATATAACTACGTTTATATGAAAAATATTAAGTTTCGGGCTCAGCTGTTAACGAAGAATTCACGCTTTCAAAGACAATTCATCGAAATTATATGTCAGCAAGAGAAAATTCTGATTGTAGTTTAATAATTGATGAGGCAATTTTTTTATGTCGTCTATTCCTTGGCAATAAATTATCAACATAATTCTTATATGTGTGTGTGTGTAAGCACCTACATGTGTATTCACCAAATTATTAAGATGCACTTTGTGACTGTTATTTGTGATATTCTGTAAAGCAGAATTTAAGAACAATTGTATTCGTTGTACCCTTAAAGAAAATGTCAAACGATAAATGGTTAATTTAAACTAGTAAATTTATCTTAAGACGATCTGATCCAACAAACTTGTGAAATATAATTTTAATGATATTATAATATTACACGATATAATTTAAAATGACATGTTTTTTGTTTTTAAAATGCTAATAAATAATCTCTAAAAAATTCACGTCGATTTTATTGTGCTAACTCTCCTTTTTTAATTCACAGAAACTCGATTGATGTCTTAACGCGTTCTTCCACGTTTTGTGATTAAAGTTACTGGTATCTTCAACTTTTTAGTTCAAAACTAACAGCTTCGCAGTTCTCAAATTGTTTAATAACATTTCATTGTGTGAGAATTACATAATTGATTGCAATCAACACACATGTATCAACTCTTTAAAACAATTAAAGAAATTTTGAAATTTCTACTAAGTTTAAGGTTTCGGAAAGTTGCAAATAATATTTTTATTTTAGAAATTGCCGCGAATTTTGTATTGTTGAATTTTCTCGATAGCAATTTTGTATTTATTTAAGTACTATTCAAGTTTATTAAAGACGTTTTTGTTTTATGCGCAGTTTTGGCAATTCTCCGCTAACTTACAACAAACAATTTCTGAGACTGGAACCATTTTCTTGATAACAATCTTGACGATATAAATGTAGCGAAAATCTGCCCCTCTAATATTCATCAAAGCAACACGAAATTTATTTTCTTTCTTACAGCAAATGCTCTTACGCTAAACGGCTTTACTTTAAAGTCTATTCGCCAAGTTTGTATATAAAAGTAATCCGTTAACATACAGGATTCCTGTATCTCGCGCTGGATTTTTGAACACGATCTCGAACGATTATTTTAATGACGTCTCATTCTTTTAGGTAATATAGTATCGATTTCCTTCACACACACACACTTACATTATCATGCATTGTACAGGAATGCCGTGAGAATACAAAACGATTTTTATGGCTCATAAAACTACCTATACCTTACAACCTTACATGATATATGCAATAGTCTGGATCAAACGTGATTTTACGAACAGTAGTGCAAGAATAATAGCTAAAGATGTAATATTTATGTATCTACAAAAAAAATTACTTAAATATTGTTTACTAATAGAACAAGAGTTTGCAAAGTGAACTGTTTCCTTTTGACATAAAAAAAATTTATAAATATTTATTTAGGGTACAAATTATAAAACCTTAATTAAGATAAATTTATGTTTAATAAATTTTTTAGGCCATAAATAACTTGTGTGTGAAGTGTAGGAATGTTTGAAGCAGTGTTTATTTTAATGCATAACTACAAGGTTGTTTACAAACCGATTAAAAATATTTTTTACAGCTCATCAGAGGTTTTAAAAATTTGCCAAGTTAAACCCTTGGAATTACGTGGTAAATTTTAATTTAACTTAATTTTTTTTCCAAAATATCAAACGGCTTAACTGCTTAACTACTATAAAGTTGATCCAAATTTTACTTATAATATTCTTTGCAGCTCATCAGACTTTTTATAAATTTGCCAAGTGTATGCACTTGGAGCTACTTTTATCAAAATTACGAAAACTGTGGCTTTATTATTTAAAAAAACTTTAAAAAGTGCCAATTCAAGTCATAGCAACTACAAAGCTGTTTAGAAACCGATTTTTTTTTTCAGCTCATAAGACTAGTCATCTGCTTTGGTTCGGAAAAATTTTGATTTTTGCTTATAAACTATTTTGTACAAAATTTCTAAAACTGAATCTAGATGATTATAGTGCTAATTTATTAGTTAGCCTAAAAATAACGTTTGTGTGTGTAGTTTTAAATTATATGTTTTGGTTTAAATACGACAGAACTTTCCGAAATGCCTTTTTAAATCGAGCAGTTTTGTGGTTTAATCAAAAAAATCCTTGATATAGGTACTACATGAGTGTATTGAGCAACTTGTGTACTTAACGTGTTTGTTAATATGCATGACAACAGCAAAACGCCGGTCTCGGTTTTTCAAGAATGAACTGTTAAATTGTGCTTAAATTGTGCCAGAACTTAACATATTGTGTGCTGCAAGAGATAGGAATGAATTTGTATGTCATAGTTAAGTTTCATTGTCAAGGTCATCGGGTGTATGTGCAGGTGGATTAGCAAAAGAGGTTGTGGATTAAAAAGCTTCAGCAATATTCCAGCGTTTACAGAAATATCAGATATGGGCGCTCCTCATCTCCAAAAATTAACAGTGTTGGGTTTCTGCAATTGTTACTTAAGGTCCTGTAGGTACTAAGTAACACGGGAAACGAATATCTGCCAGCGAAATAATAAAAAAGTACAGTTTTTTGTGTAAATTTAATTTTTCTGTTATGTTTCGTGTGATAAAAATTAGAGTTATCACACAAATTCTTCTTTAAACTACAGAATGGCCTTCATGAGGTAAAACCTAAATGTAGATTTCCTGAAACTGATGATAAAAAAGCTACTAGATAGTGATGTGCAAGCCTTATAAAGTTGATAACAGTTGATAGCCAAATTTTTGTAAAATACATGGCTTACTTTTCTGCGCTTTGTTTTATATTAGAGCCAGAAAGTATAATGCAGCGATGTATTCGTAAATTTTTATTCATTTTACATCCCAAAAGTGACAACCCTCCACTAGAAAAGCTTTCCGATGCTGTTATAATTAACAAGAACCGTATTAAATTTCAGTAGTAACAAAATTTCAGTAGTAAAATAACTTTTAGTTACGTAACTTTAGTGCTTCAATTTTTAAACTGTAGTGACTGCAATTTAAGTGTTTTGACTATACGTGAAGTTTTGTTAACTGAAATCAATAACATAGTGCGGTGCTGAAGACATAATTAAAAGTACATCGTCAAACGCCTTCCAAGATCATCACTAACGATCAAGGTAAGAGAAAAATTTGTTTATAATTTAAGCACAATATCTGAAAATGTATATCTGCATGTATTTGTAATTCAATGAAAATCCCAGCACGAAGTGATAAAAATAAACTTCCATGCGTTTCAAAGGAGATTACGAAAAGCCGTAGTTATACATTTTGATTAACGCACATATAAAAATGAACTAGCATCACACAAAACCGATGTAATTCTAGTGAAACAAGTCCGCAGTTTAATGAGATTAACGCCATCGCGTTCATTTAATCCTTGCGAATCGGAAAGAGCAAATATAAAAAGCGATGTTGCTAGAAAATTCCAATATTTTAATGTTAATCTGACGCAGTGTAATTTTAAGTGAATTAATCATTAACGAACACTAACTAATATTTGCGTATTTATTGTTTAAATTTAGGTGCAAAGTTTAGCCCAAGTTTTACTGAGTCTTTTTTTAAAGAGGATGACAAGAAAATTATTTCGTTTGTAACATGTTTGTAGTATTTGAACATTTTATATTGTGGGCTATTATTTATTGTATTATTGTATTATTTATAGATACAATAAGCTTTAATTATTTTTGTTGTGAACCGTCACACAATTTGGAAGAATTGCGGAATCCTAATATATTTATGGAAACCCCTCAAATTTTAATAAGTTTTCAATGAAACAAAAATCGTTTTATTGTTGCTATTATTTTATTCATAAATATTTAATGTAGCAAATCATACATGAACAAAAAACAAACATTAATGATCATTAAAACGAGCAATGTATTAAATTGAACGAAATTAAAAGCATGTAACAACACAAACGTTCATTCTTAACAAACAAAATGTGACGCAGTAGGTACTTACAAAAACCAAAATTCTGGTATGGCTTGTATGTATGAAAAATATGCAGGAAAATGAAATAAATAAATAGGACGATTAATGGGAAGAATGTAGTTGTATACCGGCGTTGAAAAAGGGCGCCTTTAGTACACCTACCATTTACTGATTGATATAAGGCGCCTGTATAAACAATAACAAAAAAGTAGTCCCAGAACTTAATTGTCATCCTGTGAACGATCCATTTATCGGAACTGGAATTTATCTTGAGTGCTTTTATTTAATGTTTAAAAAACTGTCAAGGTAGATGTGTAGATCCTGTGCAATTACATTCAAAATAGATTTCCATTCAAATCTATCTGTTTGCTTCCTTTTTAGTGTTTCAATATATACGGTTAAATCTGGGGTAAGAGCTTGAAAGGTTTGCCTTAATGAATACTACGTTGCTTTTCAATGGACGAATAAAGTGGTTTAAAAGCACTTTCAAATAATAATACCAATAAATGAAATAAAATATATTTGTATATCTTTGAAAGGATTTGTTTGCCAAACAAATGAAACTTTAAAATGTGCTCTAATTGCATGCGTTTTGTGTGTGTTTAAGAAAAGTAAATTGAAATGTTTAAGAGTTTGTTACATAAACGTAGCTTTAATTTGGGTTTTACAAATCCAGTCTTGAATTGGTTTGATAATAGGAGAAATAATTTTGCTTGCGTATGCGATGTATTTTGTAAGTGTTAAAGTCTTAAAGTAAAGCTAAATTCCTATGCTAGCATATAAAATTATAAAATGTAATCAGTCTATATGTTTAAAATCTCGATTGGGTCAATTTTTGTAGATGATTGGCTGTAGATAATTCCACGAAAAAAGAAATCACGAAGTGTCAAGTCTGGAGACTTAGGAGGATGGTGTACTATTGTTGGCTGAGAGGGGTGCGTCGATTAAACTCTTAAAAGGAGTAACACTGCTTTAAGTTATACGAGAAAAAAGTAGCCCTCGTATCCAGACTTCGGGGATATGCCGTGTATCATCTTCAATGAAATATTTACAAAATTTGCTTGCATTATTCGAATATGTTGCTATTGTGTACGCAAAATAAAATAAAACGTCGAGGGCATACCCGTATGTCCATGCAAATTGCACCAAGCAATAAATTGCGCATGCTATCATCTGCTATATGTTTTAGATGGCACAAGCTACGTAATTTATATACATGAGTTCCTTGTATGATTACACGTTCCACATTTAAGAACCGCGGCTATGTGTCTTTGTCACTGCATATAAGAACCGCCTTACGTTCTAACGACAAACTTGTTATCAGCACAGAGTCATACCAAGATTTGCAACTCAATAAAAATGTCACATTACAGCGAAATATTAATAATTCTTATAATTTTATCCGGACAGACAGCGACTTTATATCAGAATGAATGATGTTAAGAAGAAGCGAATCTTGATAACAGCAAAATAGGGTGAAGACGACCCATTTTGAACTTAAACGTAAATAAAATTGCCATACAAAGAAAAAAAAATATTTTTTTAATGTTATGTTCTTTACTCATCCCTTTTTTAAATATAGCATTCGAAATCACCAAAAATGCAACTCATTTACTTATAAAAAAACTCTTAGTTGATGGTCAAGATCATCTCAAAGTTTTGGGTTCCTTATTTTTGAAGATAATTAAAAAACTGCTTCCAAGACTTTTCGTTGCATAGTAATTTGTTTTTTTTTATTGGTTGAGGAAGAATTTAACATCAAGAGTACATAAAAAATTGTTTTTCGTTATGTTTGACGAATTTAACGAACCTGTCCAGCTTCAGTCAATATATTCCCAACCTGTCTGCATGTTCTATTCTGTGTCTAAATATTGAACCTAACTTTCTAGAAAGCCCTAAGATAAATTTAATTCCTCTGGGAAAATGTTACTCCACCCCATCCGAGCGCGAAATAATTACTTCGTGTACTTGTTTTGGATACAAGAAACCAAAACTTAGCAATGAAAATTTATATTAGCATATACAGCTCTCTATTGTATGATAAAATTAATGTACAGAACATTCGTAGATAATTCAAAATGCAAATTTATCGTGTTAAGCAAATCAAAAGGAAATATCACTAGAGGCAATTGATTTTTTATAGCAAGGAGTTTCTCCTAAAATAGCAACAAGAAAACTTTTTCATTCACCTTACTCAAAAATCTACGATTATTTATCGTACTCAGCCAAATTTTAAAATTAAAGCAAATTAGAAGTGCCTTATATATAATTTTTGGACATCTTAAGGATTCATTTTTAAAAGTACGCATATTTTTCTATGTAAATATTTTATATCTTTGTGTGATGTATTTATTCATTTATATTATTGTACCAACATAAAATTATCTATTTTACTACATATCGACCTATAAAGATACAAAAAAGTCATCCTTCTAAATTCATTTACTAAAAAATCTGATTGCTATTCAGAATTATTAAATTAATTTATAAGTATTTTGTTTACTAGCGAAATTAAAAAACTGTAACTAAAATTGATTCTATCATCGCCCGAAGCTTGTTATATTTTTAAGTTTACTTATATTGCAGGGTCTGGAAATTTTAAGCTTTTGTTTGAAGAAAAATTTTAACTATGAGATGTTATTTGAAACAAGATTGTTTTTTAAACCTCATTGCTTAAGGCTACAATATTAAACAGGCTGTAATATTTTAATTTAAAAAGTTGGTGCCCCAAATTTTCTGAACCCGTTTTATTAATGGTTTCTTGCAAAAACAGTTGTCCTTGATAAAAAATTAAAGATCCTGGCTACTTAATATTTTCCATGGTATTAATACGATTTAGCCGCCATAGAAGCTGTTGGATTTGTAATTTACCCTTCATAAGCCACCTCTGTGTACCAAATAGTATTTAAATCTATGTTTATAGCCATCAAAGATGCAATGTTGTCTAGCATTTAACATATCCAGTGACCACTGACCAATATATAAACACACTGTTTTATTATTAATAATTTATTTATTCTTTTAGCACGGTAGCAACTACGATTATTGTTACAAAGTTAAGACTAATTTAAACGTTTTAAAACCCCTGCAAAATAAATAAAACGCTAGAAAAATTGATGTGTGGTTTGAATCCTTAATAGCAAAATGATTTTGTTTGTTTTTCAAAGTTTTTTTTCTGAGTAATATATTAAGAAGATTTTACTAAACGTCTTAATATCGTTTCTTTTCCGACAAACTTTACGGCTTTAATTGCAACCTTCGTCGGGAAAATATAAAGCGAAATAAGGGGTGATAAAGGATGAAATTAATATCCGAAATATTGGGTAGAGAAAAGGGTTGCTCTAATTAATTATAGTACTTAAAGATTATATCTTGTTAACGGTTAAAGCGCTTGTTTTGACTGTTAAATAATTTCTTTTCCCATATTTATTTATATTTCCGTAATAAATCGTTGAAGAAAATATGATTTGTTGAACGTAAATATGTCCCAACTGAATTATTTAAAGGAAAATTGTTGTTTGTTTAAACTTGCGTCAAAAATTAATTAGATCGTTATAAAATGTTACGTCAGTCAAACTGTTAACTTGAAATTTACAGAGATTTTTAAACAAAACAATATCTTGTTTAAAACATACTCCTTAATAGCTGAATTTTATATTTTTAAACAACCTTGTATTTTCTCCAATTACGGAGATTCATATTAAATAAAGGATTAGTGCATTCTTAGGGAACCCTGTGGAGATTAATTTTGAATGTAAATTGTTTTAAATAATTCAATCAACTTCCAAATAGTGATTTCTTGATTTTGGCTTTAACTTTTAAAGCCACCTTAAAAGTTTTATATAATAGAATCTCTTATAACTTCGATCTTTCAATTGGGGTTAAGAAAATTAATGATTCGCGCGAATGAACACTGTTTCTAGACCAGCAGTTGTAGACAATAGACTTTCGTTTAGTTCCATACTATCATAGTTTTGTGCAGATTCCAGTTAGTTTATAATCTGATTCTGACAGAGCGTAAAAGATAGTAGCTTCCAAAGACATTTCTGTAAAATAATGACTTCTTCGGAAAAAAGGTCGTCCATAAATTTTTTTAATGAATCAATATCGGCAGCCCAGTAAATTTTTATCAAAACGTAATTTATTTTGTCGATTGTTAACTCGTGAAGGTCTAATAAAATTTAATTAATAAAATATTTGAACTACACTAAATTTAATTGTACGTTGAAGATCATTTTTGCTAAATTTGGTATCAAGAATTAAAATATCAGCCACCTTCATTAAATCAAAAATGTTTTATACATAAGTACGATGGTGTATTGATGGTTTTTTGGCCTAGCCTAGAAGGAAACTGCATATCTGCAAAGTTATGTTATTTATATTCAATATAATCACTATTAAAAACTATGTACCTAAGACAACGTTAATTGAGTAACTGTAACGTTTTGGAAAACAATCCTTTTCATGGCTTGCAAACCAGGTGTGTTCAGAATCGATAACAATTTTGTTTAACGATAATTTGTGTCTTTTTACGGCTTTCTTGAGCTGTGAAAATATATGTTTGTCCAAAGGGACGTTATCCTGTAAAATTTACACACCTTTGGAAAGTTTTTCATGTCGTGTTTTTACAATTTTGGCCGGAAGTTTTGTTTACAAAGTACAGTAATATTCTCCCGTCACCGCTGTTCCTTGTCCTTATTTAAAAATCAAATCAAATTGAATATAATTTCACGAATTTCCTTGTAAGACAATCCACCAGATACCCGGCATGTTGATTTTCTTTCGAGTTTCCCTTAAGATTGATTTGAAAGTGTGACGAAACAACATTTTTAAATAAGCTGTTATTGATTTGTCGCTTTTCCATTACACGTTTCTTTCATATTTATGCAATTTGCATGATATCCGGGCAGGCAATTTCATCTTTATGTAATATTAATTGAAAATAACGGTTGAACTTCTGGCTGTGAGGCGTGACACATGAAATATGGCTTGATGTGTCTGTTCAAATTGTTAAATAGAAAGGTGATAATCTTTTTTAAGCACAACTTTCTTTGGAAGACGTTCCTTTGATGTGCCACTCAACGAACGTGAGTCGTAATTTATTGCTTTATTTTCCAACCGTTGCTCGTAATAATTTCACACTTTTTCCTTGTAAATGTGTTTAGTATTCTTCAAGAAGAAATTGTATTTAGACGGTGTTAGGGGGGGAATGATCTCTCCTGTTTATATTCTTTTTAAAGCGTTGGACCGTTATCAATACTAACCAATTATTTTAAAACCGTTGACTGTTAAACAACTTGCAAAAAGAAAACATTTTTAGGTTACACTTTTAATGCGTTATAATAAATTTTGTACACGTTTGTTGCGCTATTAACTTATTAATCTTTGTGGACATTGAAATTGAAACGCAGAATATTTTCCTTTCGTTGATACCAATTAACGAACAAATGAATCATTATTGGTAATGACATAGTTTCATAATCGCATACGTACAATCGTACATATTAGCGCTAAACGGCAGAAGCTATATTTGTCATAAGAGCTATTGGCTGTTACAATTATACCAGTTAAATATCAGCAGTAATATTATCATATATCTTGAATTGATTTGCTCCCCCAATCACAGTGGCACGTACGCAACTAGGGTGAAGTCAATTCACAAACATTACAATTATACGAACAAAGAGACGTCCTATACCTGGTAATTTATTGGAATAATTGTCATTCCATTTCTCATTAGTGTATTATGACAAACAGGGCGTCCAAAGTTTTGGGTTTTATACGAGCTTTTTTTACGTTAGAAGCTGCGAATGTTTCACAATTTGTTGTTGAAATAAAAATTGCCACGTTCATAATTTATTTTCAGTATTAAAACTTTTTAAATTTAAGCTCTGTTTTATTTATTTTTTAAAATTTCGATAAATTACAATCTTTTCTTTAGGGAAACTTTTTATGCACTACACCAAAGTTGTTCAGCATTAGCAAATTTGTCTGTTTTTGACCTGTATCGAATTTATAGTTTCTTGAGCATACGGTATAAACATACTGCACATCCTGAAATAAAAAAAAAAAATACAACATTTAAATCTAATATCCGACTTATCGAAAACAGGAAAGTCTAAAAATGTGATCATTTTTGATTCATAATTAACATCAATTTGTAGCACTCTTAAAGATTTTGATAAGTTTAAATTATAATTGCTAAAAGATTGTTTGCAAGTCGAATATAAGCCAGATTGTAAATTACATACATCGACTCGAAAACGATTCAAAATATTTTGATAAAGCCGTTATTAAATTTATCTTGCTCAAAGCAACAATTCTAAACTAAGTGAAGGGTTTATAATTTCTCATGCTTGCATATAATTAGGTATGTTACGGCCTAGTTAGCAACAAATAAATGTAACCATAAAAAACTGTAAAATCAATTGCAAATCTGTTTTTGTTAGAGAAATTTTTTCAGTCTTATAATCTCCGCCGTGGTAAAAAAAAAGAAAATTAATTACTAACTGAATTGCATGTGCTTTTGCTTAGTTACCAAATTTAATTTAGTTTTTGTAGGCGAGTGGTCTATGTTTATCTGTATATTTACAAATCGGAAAGAAAAAATTGCCTTTATGCTATCCAGGATGTATTTACAAGTTTTAGATACGTGTGATAATGAAAAAAATATTATTCGCGTTTAAAATTATGTTAGGGATTAACTGAAATTGCCTGTTTTTAGCAAAATTAATGTGCACATTTAACTAATGGAAACTGTAGATACATTAGTTTCAGATACTGTAAAAGCATCGGACGCGTAAGTACTGAAGGTGTTCACAGAAACACTTGCATAATATGCTACTTAAGTAATATTAGAACGTTTATAAACCACAATAAAGCATGGTTTTCTTTCAAGCATGGTTGATATTTTTTTTACACAAGTGTTTTGAGCGATACAGCAATTTCAAAAGTTAAAAAAAATAAAAACCTTGAAAAGGCAGGAAGAATTGGTTTCAAACTTAGAATGGCAATAGATTAATTAAGACTTTGCAAAGCTACATTTTAAAAATAATGTGCAAGGCGTTTTTACTGTTTAACGAATAACACAATTTTGAAATTGTCCACCAAGGTATACAATATACATACCTACGTTCTGCAAAAGGCGTTACTAAATAACTTACAAAGATAGTACAATTTTACAGCTCTTGAACAAAGTAAGTTGCTTATGCAATGCTGAAAGTGAAAAAAATATGCATAAAACATTTTAATTTTACGCTTAGAGCGTATTAAAACTTGAGCAAATATGCAAATATAATGAACTCACCATGTCCAGGCAGGCTACTTACACATTTAATTTATTTTACAAAGACTGCACTAGTTGTATTTGAATACCTTATATAAATGTCCTATTAATTAAACTTTTGCTACATTCTGTGTCATTCGGAGACGTATCCTGTGCAATTAATACCTTTACCGACGTTGCCTTAGTATTTGAACGGTAAAGACGAATTTAATTGCATTTTACATTAATAACTGTGTTGGTTAGAGAGCAGACCCTTGACCCTAAGCCATAAAATTAATTGGGTAATGTTGAACAATCTTTAAACCATTAACCTAAGCGTTAAAATAAGTGGTCACTATCAAAAGACTACAGATAATTTAATACGCATGGAATTACAAGTACATCGTTTTAAAATTACCTGGACATGTTTAGCTAACATGGTCAAAACCTTTTTTGTCAATTTTAGCAAAAGACGTCCAAGCGTAGGTACCTCTTTTGCAATATATACCGCACATATAAATTATACCATTAATACCGTAAGACAACATCCCGTATAGCGTATACGATACAATAACTAAAAAATTATTGAAGTCATGGTTCTAAAATTAGCTAGGCATGTTTAGCAAACATAGTCGAAGCCGTTTTTCACAATTTAAGCCAAAGACGCCCAAGCGTCGGTACCTCTTTTGCAATATATACCGCATATGTGAAAAATAACATTAATACAGAGACAACATCCCGTATAAGATATGATAACTAAAAAGTTATTAAAGTGATGGTTCTAAAATTACCTGGGCATGTTTAGGTATAGTCGACGCTGTTTTTGTCAATTTTAGAGAAGGCCCCAAGCGTCGGTACCTCTTTTGCAATATATACGGCACACTTGAATTATAGCATTATACCGTAAGACCACAACCCGTATAAGATACAATAATTTAAGAATTATTAAAGTCATGGTTCTAAAATTAGCTGGGCATGTTAAGCTAACATAGTCGAAGCCGTTTTTCACAAATTAAGCCAAAGACGCCCCCAAGCGTCGGTACCTCTTTTGCAATATATACCGCATTTATAAATTATAACATATACAACAGCAGTGATAAATTGCCTTGTTATTTTTTAAACTGTATACATATAGAACAAAGATAGGCAAATAAAACTGTTCAAGGATTTGTAAATGGAGTCATAAACCTTCGCCTACCAACGTACCAACTCTACAAAGTTACTGCTAGTGATAGTGTACCAGGAATTAAACAAACAACAAAATGTAACATGGGATTCTGTATCTGCAATTAGAATTATTCAGGCACTTGTACAAGGGTTTCAGTGAATACGTCAAGATAATTATAGTGTTATATATAACACTACTGTTGGGCGTGTACTTCATTACACTACTATGCACATATGCCGAAAGTCTTGTTAATTTAAGGGGTTCTTTCGAAATTCTAGGTTCTGCTTTACTGTGTTAAGACTACATGTTGTAATAATGATGAGGCCCTTCATAAATATTGTTTGCAGCCATTTATAACTGCTCGATTTTTCATTTACTTCATATACAGAATTTTAAATGAACGCAAAATCATTTTTTAATGCTCATTTATATTTTTAGTGAAGGCGTCTGGTAACAAATTACATTTGCACACAGGCCGTTTGATTTTTTGTTGTATTTGTTTGAAACTACTGCCCTGGTTATAAGGAACTTGCCTTGTAATAGATTGAGGAGCAAACAAAAACAATTATATAATTTTAAACGAAATTGCTTAGTAAATTTTTTTGATGATTTTTTTTCACTATCACAGTTGTAAATTTGAAGAGATAAGGATCTTTTTTGTGTAGTATTATCTACGCGAGCGACGGGGTTTAGCACGCAAAATTTGCTCTAATTCACGTCTGTTATGCAGCTGTAAATATAAAATACTTTGGGACGATAAACTCTTAGAGTAATTTTAAAATAAAAGGCTATCATGTCGGAACAATGTTCCTTCTTCCACGTGCTCATATTTGTATGGGTTTATTGCGCTATTAGGTTCATATTTTCTCAAGAGGGAAATAAAGACAATGCATTCGAGAACATCTCTACTTTTATCCGATACATACAACATAAGCAACGACATAGATTACACTATGAGTATAAAGTGTTGGAGTAACGCCGCCCATCTGTTCACAAATAAACAAAATGCTCATATTTCTTCCCAGCGTTTAGTATTTTTATTTTGTTCGCCCCCCAGAAAATGATTTGCCGAGTTTTGCGTCTGTATCATTCGGTGCTTAAAACTTTTTCGTCCCTTTTTCCCGTTTCAACAAATACCGGAGCTTCATAGACTCCCGCAGGACGCCAACAAAAAGTTCATGGAAATAATCTGGACTCTGGGGAATCATTTCGGGAACATGTTTACTTTTCTCCTGCCTGAATCACGAACAATCTGGGTGCATTTATCGAACAGACGAAAACATAAATGAAAATATAAACAACTTCAAATAAACATGAACAACAAAAATTCAACGATTTTGTGAAAAACAATAAATAATTTTTAAACTTGTTTTTTGTCAAAAATTTTCCCATTTTAATCTAGTTAATGCAAAACATTTACTTACTTCAAGATTGTACTTAACCCAAAAAATATTCGTTGCAGATTTAGCTATAGTATTCACTTCTGGCGCATCCACAATATTGTCAGTGTATCATACCGAAATTCGCATTTAATAAACTGATTACTGAACTTTGCTAGTTACGCAGCCAGTTCATTTCCGTGCTGCTCCTATTCTTGTAAAGTGAAATCTGGTGCATCTACAAAACAAATTGACAACGAGAAGCTCGTGTATCATGGCGTTAATTATAGTTAATAAAGTAAAACATGTATTTCTGCATCGCAGATACGAGCCAATATAATTGGCAGCTAGCTGCCAACTAATTATTAACAACAAACTTTTACAACGACCTAGAAGTTCTAATAAACAACGTTTTATTAAACTGGAGACGCTTTTATTTGCATTGTGATGATTGCAGCGCGAACATTTTGATAAAATTATGTTAACTGCAACAATGAAGTTGTCTGGTAACGAATAACTTTACATATTATATTACTACTGGCATGTCAGCTTGTCACTTTGACGTGCTGTATAAATATCATTTAAATTACATTGTTAAAAGGCGACGGGTTTTTCACGTCCCTTCACATCTATCTTTCCAACGGTTATTTAGAATATCAACATCATTTGCATAGTAATGCAGAAACTAAATATAAATGTTTTAGAATGTAGACGCTAGGTGTGAGCTGCAAAAGTTTTTGAAAACGTAATTTTACACTATTTAGTCATACTTAACAACCAAACGCCGAGTAATGTACAGCCGGTCGAAATATAAACGAGTTTGTTGTTAAGGTTGTCTTTTATTTTTGTCTTACTGTGTCGTAGTTTCTCTAGGCCTGTGTTTTACGTAAAACGACGTTTAAGGTTCCATGCACCTTATAATGATGAGCAGGAGCCATAATTAAAAACAATAAACAAGTACTCTTTCTCAACAAACCGAGCCTATGTGTTGTATGGTCCGTGTCACACTACAAATATTTAGAATTTGCTTCACCCTCCTCTCTTATTCTTTTGTCTCTCAAACTTTCTGTCAGAAAATAATAAGTAACTTCATACTACAACAACCAAATGTGAGTGTCTAACACGACACGATAAAATATAGTGCTTTTTACTAGCAAACTTCCGTTGTTGGATCATTTTCTTTGAAAACTCATAAAAATTTCCTCGCGAACGTCTCGCATCATCATCCCAATAACGAACTTGATCTAGTAGTCAACCTATCACATGCATCCATCTATTTATTTATCTTTCAAACTTTCATACAAGTTTCCAATTTTATGAAGTCTTCGCGCGACTCATCGACAGCCAGTATATCCAATACGATTTTGTACCAATCATCGGATTTTTATGATTGATGAGAATACTTCGAATCCGGTCTGCGGCTCGCCTGTATCCACACACTCCAGACCATTTTGATATGAACGCGAATTTTGCTTTGAATATATGGCAATACCGATGAAAGCTTGTTACCAGTATCTGACAGCTTCAATGATGCAACATTGGCAGAGGATTATAACATGCGAGTTCCGGATAATATACGGCACCTCATCACAGGTATAACCTAATAAAAACTTTTAATATCATTGGGAAGACAAAGAGGAGATTTATTCGGTTGAAATTCATTAGCTGATAATTTAATCAACCTTCATTATAATGCTTTGTTTTATTTGATTAAAATAACTTAGCAAAAAATGTGATAACTGGCATAATGTACACTTTTTAAAGAAGACGTACACATAGGTTAGTTTTAGAAAATATACAACTTAAACATGTCCATATAAAAGTCGAACTATCCTCTGGGCAGACTTTTTGTTCATGTAAAAGTTGTTTCTCAATGGTATTAATGTTTTTATGCCAGGGTTTTTTATTGACCCTGATAAACTTTTATTTTGCATCTTGAAACCGCTCTTAAACACGTTGTTTTTTCTTTATAATCCCTAAATCAAGTTTAAACAGCTATATTTCGTCCTTATATATTGATTATTTGTAAAAAGATCGATGCATGTATTTTGAAATGGATGAACTAACAGTCAAATGCTTTTATTTATTTAAATGTTTCCATTTGTTCGCTTTTAACTTTGGTCAATATTTCAGTAGAACTATATTGCATATTCCTACAGGTTTTAAGGCATTAAATTCATATTTTACTAGCATTGGGGAGTTGGTTAATACAGCAACTTGCTAGTCACCCTCGTAAAGTTGTTGATATATACAAGTTGGGTTATGTTTTACCAACTTGGAAAACCTTTTAGTAACTTAATTCACGTAAAGAGTTTAAACATGTAGTATTTTGAGAGCATAAAAATGTATATAACATTTATCCCTACAATTAAATCCTTTTTACATGGATTTATTTAAAAACTACGTCATAATTATATCACTTTTAAGAGTACTTATAAACAGATTGAAGTATTGAAGATGGCATAAAACACGCGTTTTATTAAAAATTAAGAAAATTCATTTTAACTTAACTTATAGATAATTGTAATCAGAACGAATTTCTTAAGAATTCTCTAGGACATACCAATACATTATCAAATATTTATCTGTGCACCGAAACATAAGTTAAAACCAATACTCCCGTAGCAAATATATTTAGCAGACAATTTTATTGCTCTCAAAAGCTTTTAAAACATAAATTTGTTGAAAATATTGAAATAGGATTCGTCTCCTAAAACTATATTTTTCTTATACTTCAGGGTATAATAAGTAATCTTTTAAGGTTGGCAAACTTCTTAGCTACAAACTTTAACAAGTACTTGCATTTTACGTTCATGGTATTACATTAAAGTTGTTTATTCCAAACCCTAATTAAATTTGCTGAAATGAATAACTAAAGTGGGTTTTGTTTGTTTTGTTTTTTAAAATTTATAAATGTAAAATTAGGTCAGTTTGAAATTGATGGCATAATTTTAGAATCTTATAACTAGTAACGGGACATGTAATGCACTTAATAGTTAATAAGTCAATGGTTACAAGTTTCCTGAACTATTCTGCTAGAACATAACTAAATCTGGGATGCTGTAATTACACTCCATTCATGTCAACTAGTAATGTAATTACGCGTATGTTAATCCAAACAAAAAGTAGTACAGGATTTGATATTTATACTTATACTATAAACAGAAGTTTTGTTAGTAGACTTTTTTGAAATAAAAACAAAAATTTCTTTATCATTTCTATTTTGAACAATTTTGTCATCTATATTTCACATACATACATTTTACTTTTGGTACGTTTTCCTTAGCCTAAACATAAATTAAAACAGTTTTGTTTGATACGTACATCAAATGTGCAAAAAAAAAGAACAAAACCCACACTAGAATTTATAAAAGTAGTCATCTTGTGCAATTTGTTTTTACACGACTGCTAAACTTGTTACAACTTAACCCATTTTGAAGTTGTTCTTTGATTAAACAAAACTCACAGTGGCCATGACGTGGCGAAAGTCTGTTTAATCTGCTTTTTTAATTTTCTTTATGTGGGCAATAACTTTAAACAGCTTTTGTCAGAAAAATTTTGCTAACCATATTTTCCCAAGCATTTATTCAAGGTTAATCTTTACAAAAGTTAGGTTAAGCCTTGTTTTTGTTATCAAAAAAACTTGCAATCAAACAATCTCTCAGCTTATAATAGAAATCCTGTAAACAGTGAAATAAAGAAAATACGTTTAGCACAGAAAACTAATTTTGTCTTTTTATTTGAGCAGTACAAGTTTAATTTGATATAAACTGAAATAGCTCTAAAGGTAAAAATCTAATTATGCAAAGTAATTTATAAACTAACAGGTTGTAAAAGAAATGCCACAAAACTTTTATAAAAGTAGTTTGTAAACTTGGTTTGCATATTTTCAAAACATATCTTAGATGTATCTCTGAAATTAGTTTGTAATCTAAGGGAAAATGTTAAATATACTTGCATCTTCAATTTTTAAAGGACTTAGTTTGAAACTTTTAAACCCACTTTATTATTAACAATTTATTTAGTGGTTCATTTATTAATATAAATAAGTGTAATTAAATAAAACTTTTTTATGGAGTATTTGTGGTAGAAACAAATATTAAAACTCTCGTTTCTTGGTCAGTAACAAAGTTATTTAATTAAAATGCATAAATAAAATTGCTATTGAAGAAGAGTTAAGAGCCTAGCATTTTTACAAGCAGTCCTTCATTAAAAAATATTTTTTATTAAACATGGTTATATTAGCAAAACCTTGTTTTGTTGAAAAGTACTTGATTTATTTCAAAAATCAGTATTGTACGTATTTCTCTTTAAAATTATTTCCAGTGAAACTCTTTTTGAGTTCTTACAAATCGAGCTAT
Source organism: Elmis aenea (assembly GCA_947652605.1). Taxonomy (NCBI): domain Eukaryota; kingdom Metazoa; phylum Arthropoda; class Insecta; order Coleoptera; family Elmidae; genus Elmis; species Elmis aenea. The sequence continues at coordinate 516,530 of OX393581.1, read as the reverse complement.
TTTTGTAAAGCTTGTTGTATTAATTTTCTGTGGTAGTTCTTTATTTAGCCTCAACTACCGTAGCATAAAATTCATAGGGAGAAGCAGTAATGTAGAGTTTATGAAAACAGATTTATATCATTCTGTGAAGTAGCACATAATTATGGTCTCAAACAATAGAAAATTCCGTTAATTAAATTTAATAATACAACTTCGCAGCTACTTCTGGACTAGTTTTGTGTTGTCGTATATAATTCACAGCTATATTAGCGCGTATTTTCAGCATGAAAATACTTTATACAGCAGGAATTTTGCAGTTTTTTATTTATTAAAAAAATGCTTTGCAATTTGTTATGTGCAATTATTCATCCGTCTTTATTTTTCCAAGTGTCCTCTTTCCAATCGAACTGATGTCTTTGATATGCAGAAAAAGTTACTGTGATCGGATATCTCCCGAAAGCACAATTTTGCTTGATGAACGTTTTTCTTCAATGATCAAGTAAGAGCCATCAAGTAAATACACCTTAAAGTGGTATTGGAATAGCGAAACGCAATAAAGTTCGATTAAAGAGGCACGGGACGAGCAGAGAGGGATGCATGACAATGTAAAGTTATCTGATGCCGCGTAGGTTATGCCAACAAATGGCAGAGCACAATAAAGCATGTGCAGAATAGCTTTTAGAGGGTGTCACAATACAATATTCTATGCCAGGTTGCATCATTAAGCTCTGTTGAATTTAGCACACCGTTAATTTTATTGTTCAATTTTCATACCCCACTTATTGCAGTGTTAACTGCTGCAATATCATTTAAAAACTAATAAAATTATTGTCAAACCTTCACCACCTACATACACATGTCATACGCATACCTCTATAAACATTGCGTTCATTGTTTTAGTAACTGTGGAATTTAATATCTCCAACAACACCAAAGCTGCATTTAATGTCAAATTAGTAAATATTTTTTAATTCCATGCAGGGTGACAATAATCCACAGCGTTATATAGGTAACTTAATTAATAAAGAGTTGGATAGTCGAGTAAATTAGCAAAATATGGCACTATTTAAAAGTCATAATTTTGCTACGAAATTGATATTCATAAAAATCTGTTTGTTAATAATTCAAAAACATATATTAATGGCTTTATTGTTTGTAGAAATGTTGCAGTCTTTACTCAACGTATAACAACAACAAAGTTATTCGGGTTTCAAAGTTTTTAAAAACTTGCCAAGTGTAACCATCGAAATAATCAAATGTAAAAGAAAATATGCTTCATAAGTCCACAGCCATTTCCGTGATACATAACAACCCAACTAGCTAGAATAAAATTCCTTGTAGAGTTTAACAATCCACACATTTGCTTTCGGGCTTAAAGCTTTCGTGTTAACATACAGTTATAGCTTTCAGAACTATAAAGCTCATAATTATGTTGATTGACACGGTCTCTTGTGACGAGTTATAACGCCATTGCGTGTCAGGGATTTTTCTTTTATGGAAAGCCCCTTGTAACCAATTAATCCTGGTATATAAAACATTTTTGTTTACTATTTTATTATGTTCTAAAACTACGAAATGTATTAAATTAATCACATACTAATCATTACAAACAGTTAAAAGCTTTTGGGCTAGAAGTAGGGGCACGTTTTCGTGTATAATGATTCCTGTATTTATTTAAGCAGTGTTACCGTAACAGGTTTAATTTTAATGAGTATAGTGTTCGAATCCTAGGTAGTGTTCTGTATTAAATAACAAATTTATACCCATCAATAAGGATTAATGCAAATCGCTACTATTTTAATAGATGGAACGAGCCAGCTTTTGCTAGTTATTTCAGTTCGGCATTCGTTAAATTCGCTTTAATTAATTCAATTTGTTTTAAAAACGCCAGTATAAATAAAATACGTTCGAAACAATAAACCATTAAACGAGATATGCGTTTAATGGCTGAGCACAAACAGTACGATAGAATAAACGACATAATCCAGTATAAAAGTTTTAACGACTTTTTCAAACGAGGTAAAATTCAACATCTAAAAGATAAGGTAAAATATTTACCTTATTTAAAATAATCCTTTGGAGAATATATACCAATTTCCTTCTGTAATGTTATTTCAAATTAAAGCACCTGAGAATTTTAGCAAACATAAAGAATTTTGCAAATTGTGGGAATTTTTGCCAAAAAATATTGCAAGGCATAACTAGGCTGCTTTTTTCTATTTTTGAAAGGCGTGGAAAATTGTTTTGGCCCGTTTTTGTGCAAAAAAACCATTGCTAAGGGTGTCTGTAACATGTTTAGGAAATACAAAGGTTCTTGCAAAACTTTTGAATTTTTGACCAGTAATAATGCAAGGCTATACACTTCGAAAATTTAAAAAAAGTTGGAGAGTTTTTAAAATTGTTCGAAGATTGTTTTTAATCAAAGTTAATTTAGAAATTCATAAACTATGGTGTTTTCAAGATCTTTAGATATATAAAGACCATTACAAAACTTTTAAATTATATTGGAAAATAGTCCAAAGTTCACAAAGTTTTGGCAAGCTTGTGAAAAATCATTTTAGGCCATTTTACTCCAAGCTAAAGAAGAAAATGCATTTAATTGAGTGTCTTTAATATTTTCAAATAAAAAAATCCTTTGCAAAATTTTTGAATTTGTATTACAATATATTGTGAGGTTGTTATAAATACCTTTTCAAAAATTTTGAGAAGTTGTAAAAAATAGTTTTTGGTCGTTTTTGAACAAACTAGAAATGAATAGCATTGCTTAGGGCTTAAAGTGTTTTTAAGAAGTATATAGATAGACCACCGCAAAACTTGGGTATTTTTGCCAGAAACAAATGCAGGATTTAACACTTTTTGAAAAATTAGGGGGCTGTAAAATATTGTTGTAGGCCATTTTTGAACAATTTAAGTTTGGAAATGTAATTCTTAGAGAATTTGAATTTGTATATTAAACTTATTGAAACAAATTTCCTCCCAATATCAATTAGCCTGTATTTATTTTGACTCATTATGTCTTCAACTTAAGACGTTACCTGTTCTGTTGGATTGCAGACTTACATAAGCTCACGTTGGATAATGTTCGCAAAATTTGTCTTGGATTTGTAACCGGATTAGAATGATATCGTTTGTAGCTTGTAATTGAGAGATAAAGATAAATTATCGTCGCTTGTGAAATCGATAGTGCGGAATACCGGATTGGAAAGGCAAATGTTGATAGTAACATTTAACAAGCGATGTGTAAATATGTTTATAGCGCTTTAGAATTCAAAAAGTAAAACAGAATATCGGTAATTTCCCGTCGATTCTGGCGAAGTAAACTCCTGAAAGGAAATTGTGTCGACCCGAGTCTGTTGTATGTGCCCCGCGACCGTAATGAAGTATCAAAATCACGCAGTAGCGATATAACGTGACCGGGAAACTACTCTTTATCCACACTCCTCTTCTCTCATTCATTCATCTCCAGCATAATAATGTTTTTATTAGCTTTCCTGACATCACGGGCACACGTTATACCTCTAGTAGGGATTATCATAAATAAGGCAAAGAAAAGACGCCGTATGTGGGTGGGTACCGTTTCGCATATTACGCGATTATTAAACAACCGGGAAAGATTATTTTGACAAAATCTTATGCTTTAAGAATATCTCTTGCGTTTTTCGTTAGTTTGACAATGATAAATTGGTGATAAATTAAAGAAATGCCAGTGACATTGCTTAAGAAAAAGGGAGTCTTCGCTTTGACCAAAACAATTAAATGATACCGTTTTAGAAAACCAATAAATGAAAATAAATTCTTGAGTAATCTATGTATACAGGGTGATTTAGGTTGACTGTCATAACCCTATAATATATTCTTCTTCTTCTCCTTCTTCTTAATTGGTTTCTGTTGTACCTTTCGGTGTCAAGGTATGCTTTTCTATTTCTGTATTAAGTTTCTCCACTTCTGCCCATCCTTAGTTAATTGTGGCACATCTCTGCAGCTGATTATTTTTACTTCTGGTCTCTACCTCACTTCTTTTTCCCATTTTATTCTTGGTCTTCCTCTATTTCTTTTTCCATCCTATTTTCGCGTATCTACTTTCTGGCATGCGTAGTAGATGTCCAAGTCATCATATGTGATTCGTCTCCATCCCCTAAACCCCTCTATTCTTCTCAGAAATCTCATTTTCTGTGCCTGTGTTCTTTGTTTTTGTGTTAATTTCCAAGTCTCTGAACTTTACGTGAGAATGGGTACGTACACTGCATTAAAAACTCGCTTCCTTTTTTTTTACATCTCCTTATTGCTTATTATATATTTATTAGTGACGTAGTAAAATTTCGTCGCTGCCGCTATTCTGTTATTCAGATCTTCCTCCAATTAACCATTCTCTGCAATTATTGTTCCCAAATGTTTAAAATTCGCCCCCCGTCCTATATTGTTTTGGTCTAGCATAATTGTAACTGATTCAAGATTTTTCGTTATAACCTTAGTCTTTGCTATATTAATATTCATATTATATCTACTTGATGTATCTGTCCACACGTCCAGATTGAGGAAGTCGTGGAAAATTCTCTATCGAATGATGTTCAAAGGTTTTTTTTTACGATCATATATGTCAACCTGACTTTAGTCAACATTTGTTTCTGAAATTACTTGGTAGGTATACTTTTTGTTTCTAAATCCGAAAGTGCATTAAAACAAAAAGCATACATGAGAAAATTTTTGAGAAAAACTACCTTAAAATCTATGTATTAGTCTTCACAAAATCTTCGTATTTGTCTAGACAAAACACTTTACTACAGCGATCGTGTTTTGTTAAGTCAAATACAAGGATTATGTGAAAAACAATCAATAACTTTTAAACTCATTTTTCTCAAAACTTTCCCCTCGTCCCTATCAAAAACCTTTGGTTTGTTCTAAAGAATAGGGTTGAGGATCTACTCTAATTCGATAGAACCAGTTTACGTTTTTCAATCAACAAAATTTGGGATGATTTTTATGCCAAAAGCCTTACTTAAGAAATTATATTAAATAAATACCACTATCCAAATTTTGTGAATCATGCCATTCAAACTCATTTGTCACTACTTTATAAATACCACAGCTTTCTTACAGTACAAAATAGGAACAGTCACCTCTGTTTTTGATAGCTAGACAGAAAACTTAATAATTTTCCCTCGTAGCCTAAGCATTTTTCCTTCAGCTTCCACAGCTTCATTTTGCAATAAATTCAGCGAAACGCCGGCGCGCATGTAACCGCCGTATTACATATGCGCCGTTCAGAAAACACAGTAGTAATAATTAAATTGCAAGCAGTGACAAATACATGAAACGCGTAGAATATTCTCTTGGGAACGTTACAAGACAGAATTTCGATTGCGAAGCTTTGCAAAGTTTAATAAATTCAAGGGAAATATTGGAAGGGATCAAAAACGTAAGAGACCCCATCGATTCCATTGATCAAAGTGAGCGTGGAAGTTGGTTATAGATTCCGAAAAACGTAGTCTCCAAATTAAACTTGAGCGATGGTGCACAATATTTTATGTGTACCTACTAAAGCCGAGATTAAACATTTAGTCGGGCGCGTGGAATGAGAACTTTCCGCCTTAATCGTGCTAGAGTTTTACGCGAATACAATATATTCTCGTCTTTCAGTCCCAACAGCAAGTGTAGATAATAAAAAAATTACAATAATCATTAATACATTGGCCATTCCACTGATTGTTATCATATCACTTCTTTAAGTTATTGTTTGCTAAAGAAAAACATGAAAAGCTCATTAGTTTCTGGAACTATTGACGACAATCAATCTTATAATTTGTAAAGTTACAACCATGGCTTGTATATAAAAGTAAGTAAGTCCGCAGGAAAATCAAAAAAACCGTTAGCAAAGAGATTTAGTTAGTCTGGTCTCTAATCACCAGGTACAAATTAAGAAATTGGTTCTGTAATAATTATTTTCTCAGTGCATTGACTTCAAAAAACAATTAAACCAAACTCAGGAATATTCAAAACAAAACAACATAATCTTCTTCGCTGTTCTATTCAAACTTTCAAATAAAATAATCTGTTGATAAAACACTTAAACCGAAGCATTAATATTTTGAAATCTTAAAACTTTAATTAAAGTTGTGAGGTATTTAAATATAAATAAAACTATAGTCTTGAGATAAATTAAAAAGTTTACTAAACAAAAACTTAAGTATATTAAAACGGATAGTCTTGTCTTTAACCATTTAAAACAAGTTTTAAAGATCTTTAAATTAATTAACTAAAAGTTCTAAGTTCTTTACTGCTTTAATTTATTATCGTAATACATAATTTATTTCACTTTACTGTCTGCATTTAAAAAACGGAATTGCAGTGCATGGCAAAATTTATGTAAAGCTTTTTAGAGTTTCCAATCACTGCACGAAACATGTAAAATATGTATCGATGAAGGCGGAACCACACCAATAAAAAATTTGTTACCTTTTTAACTGTTGATTGAGCAGTCCTGTAACTTAACCGTCATACTACGTATATCAAGCGATGTAGATTGTAACACTTGGCCATTTCTTTGGTATAAGAAAACGTAAACTTAGACGTTAAATGTTGGGCTACAAGTAAGATGGAAAAACAGCGTAGCAGAGTGTATATAGGGTATAAAATATCAGTCCCGCAGCTTGTGTCTTGAAACAACCGTAGCGACGGGAAACCGAAACGACCCCATGCCGTTCCTCCTAAAACAAAGCGTCATCTTCAGAGGCTACACGGCCACATAAATTGGGGTGAGACAAGCGCCAGTTGTGGTGATAAAAAGCCAGCAAATGGCAGCAAAACCAGTTTATAAAAGCATTATATATTCAAAACCTAATACGTAGTATCATGAGACCGCATCGTTTAAAGTTCATGAAAAAATATGTTTTATTTTGTACTTTGGTAACTTCCGACAAGTAGCCCGTGATTTATTAGGAAAAGTTGACCCAGCAGTGAGCTTTTTCATTTTTGCTTACATGAATAAATAAAAATAAATAAATAAACCTTCGCTTAAGTATCATTTCAGCGTTAAGAAATTTAGGCTGTTTAGAATTAGTTTAGAATCATTTTAAATCGCAAAATCCGTATATAAGAAACGCATTTTACCAACTTTTACGAAATATACAACTATTATTGTGAAGTTTACGTGTTCGATATCTTAGATAAGAAAAGTTGCAGATGGTTTCGGCCAATAGTTTCTTAAATCAAGGATTAATCCTGCCAAAGGCGGATGCTAGATAACCGTTCTTGAGAGAGTTATTAATCCTTTAAGACCACTGATAACACAAATCGAAATTGACTGGTACAGGAACCACTCAGCAATCAGATAATTATGAGTTCCTAATGGACCATAATAATTTTTTTATTACGCTCTTCAATTTTTTATTTGTTTATTTAAGTCATTTTTGGATTAAAAGTTCATAAATGCTTTATTCTCTCACTAAGTGTTGAAATTTAAACAGAATTCAACGGTTTTTTTTTTTATATAACGAAACTGAAGGTCCATGTCCTGGGCCCCCCCACATTTGAAATGTAACTTTTTTTTTAATGTAGAAGGTTGTGCTAGCCTTGTGCTGGCGTGCTTTGTTAAAATTTTTGATTGTGCTAGTTCCGTTAGGCTACAAATTCAATTTTAATTTGGGGGGGCTGTGGACATGATAGCCCCCCACCACGTAATTTAAACATTTTTTTTAGACAGATATGTTGTGCTAGTCTTGTGCTGGCGTGCTTTGTTAAAATTTTTGATTGTGCTGGTTCCATTACACCACAATTTTGTTTTTAAATTGGAGGGGCTGTAGACATGATAGCCCCCCCACCAAGTAATTTAAACTTTTTTTTTAGATAGATGTGTTGTGCTGGCGTGTGCTGTTAAAATTTTTGATTGTGCTGTTTCGTTACGCTACGATTTTGGTTTAAAATCTGAGGGGCTCTAGACATGATTAGATTTGCTTTTGTATACATTGAACCATTATTATCTCTGAAAAGGGTGACTTCTAAAAAATTTATTGAATAATCTGTTTCTGTAAATTAAATTTTTGGATGGTGACTGTTGAATAAGTTTAAAATGTTATTTATTGACTTTGGATTTTGGAACGCCCAAAATTAAATCGTGTACATATTTCTTTAAAAAAGGGATGTTATCAGATATTTTTGGAATTATTGTTTTTAATAAATCATCTAATATTATTTCTGCAATAATAGGGAGGGGGGGGCATTTGTAAGAAATATTTTAAAGTGCTATGTTGTAACAATGTTTGTCCTATAATTTTCGTCTATGTAAAACAATTTTATGTATTTTAAATGTGTCTATGGCATCTAAAAAAAATTATAACAGTTTCAATTAAAATTAGTAATGACATAAATCAAAATAAACCTACATATGCCACTCATCAATTAAATAATACTGTAAAGTACAAGCACGTGTTTTTTTAAATTTTATTATAAGGACTTTTTGCTGATTTTTCATCACAGATGTACAATTTCAAATTTTAACTATTAAACTATTAACTTTCAACTATTAAAGAATATTCTTTTACTATGTTACAATATACATATACAGGGTGATTGATTGTGACCGGTACTTAAAAATTCGCTCATTTGCTGCAATAATGACATCTCAAAAATAGCGATTTTTCAGGAGAGGCGTTTTAAAGATTTGAATTATAATAACTTAAATGGCATAAGAACGACACAGTGCTCTATTGTGGCGAGATTTGGCAGCTCAGATATGTCGTTCTTGCCACAAATAGTACATAAAACAACCTTTCTCCCTGTACCATTATCTCAAAAATCGCGATTTTTGAGTTATGTCATTTATTGCAGCAAATGAACGATATGAAGAATGAAAAAGGGTATGGATCTGAAATTTTGGTTATGACCATAATGGCATCTGGTCTGTTTATTGAAAATATTTTCAATATGGCGACACTCCCGGAAACACCAGAAGTTGACGTCTACTTTCTTATTTCAAATACAATGGTCTATTTTTTATTGCGTATATGGATGTAAAACGTTATTTTAGCGGGACTTTTGTTAGCATTCCCTATACCTAAGTGCAGTCATTTTTAAAATTTTTGGACTTTTTTGAAAATTCTTAGATTTTCATCGTGATGCTTAATATTATCTAACCCCGCCATTTTTAAAGAAAAAACCCTTAAATTTAGACCATGCTTAGAAGAAACCTTGGAGTGCATCCTGGAATTCATGCAATGGATGCATTACTTACAGGGTGTCCAAAACTTAATTTTCTTTTAATACAACTTCAGACAACTAAAACTCGTTTTTTTAAAAATACAATGCCCTAACTTTTTTTTCATTTTCTAATGCAAAATTACATTCTGCATCAATCTGTGTTAGCGTTTCCTATACCTATCTGCAACAATTTTCGAGTTATTAAGAATTTTTGGTAAATATAAGAGAAATTGTAAAATTTTTGTGAAGTAAGCCTTGGAAATGACAACAAATGCCTATATTAATAACTGTAAACTACTACTTATTATCTATGCTGTAAACCACTTTTATTGCGTTTGTCTGAAGTGTCCATGAAAATGGAAAATCAAGAGTATTCAAACACGAATACTGCAGATTTCACTCTTCTATATTGCAAAAAAAATGATTCTATTCATTGAAATTTCTGTCTGGTCATTACAGTTAAATGAGGATACCTCTCACTGAACACACGGCAAGTTCTTTCAATAATCTTGTGACATTCTTCATGAATATAAAATAAGTTCAAAATATTCGTGTTTGAATACTCTTGATTTTCTATTTTCATGGACACTTCAGACAAACGCAATAAAAGTGGTTTACAGTTATTAATATTGACATTTGTTGTCATTTCCAAGGCTTACTACTCAAAAATGTTACAATTTCTCCTATATTTACCAAAAATTCTTAATAACTCGAAAATTGTTGCAGATAGGTATAGGAAACGCTAACACAGATTGATGCAGAATATAATTTTGCATTAGAAAATGAAAAAAAAGTTTGAGCATTGTATTTGAAAAAAAAAAGGAGTTTTAGTGGTCTGAAGTTGTATTTCTTACAAATGACCCCCCCCCCCTATTATTGCAGAAATAATATTAGATGATTTATTAAAAACAATAATGCCAAAAATATCTGATAACATCCCTTTTTTAAAGAAATATGTACACGATTTAATTTTGGGCGTTCCAAAATCCAAAGTCAATAAATAACATTTTAAACTTATTCAACACTTACCATCCAAAAATTTAATTTACAGAAACAGATTATTCAATAATTTTTTTAGAAGTCACCCTTTTCAGAGATAACAATAATGGTTCAATGTATACAAAAGCAAATCTAATCATGTCTAGAGCCCCTCAGATTTTAAACCAAAATCGTAGCGTAACGAAACAGCACAATCAAAAATTTTAACAGCACACGCCAGCACAACACATCTATCTAAAAAAAATGTTTAAATTACTTGGTGGGGGGGCTATCATGTCTACAGCCCCTCCAATTTAAAAACAAAATTGTGGTGTAATGGAACCAGCGCAATCAAAAATTTTAACAAAGCACGCCAGCACAAGACTAGCACAACATATCTGTCTAAAAAAAATGTTTAAATTACGTGGTGGGGGGGCTATCATGTCCACAGCCCCCCTAAATTAAAATTGAATTTGTAGCCTAACGGAACTAGCACAATCAAAAATTTTAACAAAGCACGCCAGCACAAGGCTAGCACAACAAATCTGTCTAAAAAAAATGTTTAAATTACGTGGTGGGGGGGCTATCATGTCCACAGCCCCCCCAAATTCAAATTGAATTTGTAGCCTAACGAAACCAGCACAATCAAAAATTTTAACAAAGCACGCCAGCACAAGGCTAGCACAACCTTCTACATTAAAAAAAAAGTTACATTTCAAATGTGGGGGGGCCCAGGACATGGACCTCGAAACTGAGACAATCTTTGCCAGTTCCAGAATTATCTTCATCGTGTAAACAAATTCGAAAGGAACTTGAAAATCTTTGCATAACAAATGTTTACTATTCCTTTAACATTCGAGATTGTACACAGAATGACAATTTCATTTCGACAAACAAAAAGATTACGCTTTGTGTATTTCACTGTCCTCTCTCTGTCTTTTCGTGTACAATTTCAATTTTGTAATGTTACTCTAACGCTCTTTGATCTTTTGTATTTTCTTTGAGAGTTATTGGCTTGCTCACTTTCACTTTTATCCAGTTTGTCTGTAATCTAATACAAAATTTTGGCGTTTACTGTTTTTGTTTACCGACAAGGAATTAAAACTGTTGTCATTTTTATGGGGTAATCTTTTTTACTGTATTGTAGGCCTTTCCTGTGTTGAGAAGAAGTTAAGTATTTTTACGGACTTGCTACCATTTTGTTATAATCGTCAAGAGAAAAATACCATGCGTATACTCTGTGCATAAAAGAAAGTGCTATGTGACGTTTTTACAGCTCCTCAAAGTTTTGAAACATGTTCCAAGAACTGCACTTTTTTCCAGAATAAAGTCCTATGATGTGGGATGGTCTTAATATTTTCTGAAAATTTCAAAGACACAAAGAGTAATGCATTTTTACCTTAGGCAGCTCCTTAAAGTTTTTAAAAAGTTCCAAAGCTATAAGCTTGCCATTTATTTTTGTAAAGAATCGATTGTTTCGGGATGGTCTTTATATTTTCCAAAAACATTAAAATTACCTTTTGTTAAAAAAAACCTTTAGGTTAAGATTCTAAAAACAAGACGTGGAAAACTTTCCAAATTCCGGTTGTTTTTGCTGAACAAAATTTCTGCCCACAGGTTGCATATTTTAGCAGAACTCAATAAAAACATCATAGAAATCGTTGAACATTTCCCATATTTTCCCAATTTGACCCATTAGAACTATTGTCTACATCCACAGCACAGGAAATCCTTTAAAAGAACGAATATTTGCGTCAGACAAATGAATGCTGCAGAAACCTGGTCTTTATAAAAAGCAATGTCAAAACACTAATTAATACAGTAGGGAACCTATAAAAAATATTCAAGGTAACCAAATAATATCCACCGCGAAAAAAAAAAGAAGCAGACTAGGACGAAACTGTGGAGATTTGTAGTTGATGTAATAAAGGAAAGAAATTTCAAGGGAGGAGAGTTTAAAGATAAAAACGTTTGCAAAAATTGGTTTTAAGAAAGATAGCGTCATCTGTAGAGTCCTGCATGTATATACATAAACAAAAATGAACATTGCACTGTAGTTGTTTTTTAATAAGTGAAGATTATTCGTTGTAAAGAAAGCCAAACAACTAATTTAATTAACTTGGATTTATTCAATAGCTCACAAGGAAATGTACGTTAGTAAGCGATAATCCCCAGTTTTGTGTAACGTTTTAACTAAAGGATTAACTAGACAAGGCAGAGGTAGGTGGTATTATCAGTGCACGGTGCCTCAAAGTTGTTAAACTTCTCAAACTTATCACGCGACATGCCTCCGCATATAATGTAGTCGAGTGCTTACGCCATATGTGGAGACGAATCTGGTTCGCTGCTAATATTTGCTGAAAGCTTGTTACGTTTGATCTTTAATTCGTTGATGCTTCTGAACGTATTTCAAGAATGCGTCTATTGCCTCTTAATGAGAAGTTCGTATTCTCAGGGCGCCCCTATTTGAAAACCGTGATTCGCAGGAAAATGCAATCCGAAGGAGCATAAAAGACATTTGCGGATCTGTTAATGCTGTTATAGGACAAAAATGCTTCAAAGGTTGTAACGTTTAACGACTTTTTATGGACCATTAACTGCAATGAAGTAAACGAGAGGGTAAGTAAATAAATTCTATTTACTTTGTTATCGGTGGAAAAATCTTTAGGTAAATTTTTAAAGAAAGGATTTAACGTGCATTCAAACGCATCTCTGTGTTTACATTTTAAACGCGATACCAGAGTCAAACTGAATTTATTCGGACTAAAAAACGCGTTTAATATTTTTTAGATTGTTCAAAAAATTTCCCTTAGTAATAAAACTCTTCACCATTATTACTTATCACTCTTTAAAGTCTCTTTACCAATACCTTTTCAAAATACTTGCACACACTGAACGGCAGTATCAATATTATCCTTAAGCAAGAACATTCGACCCCGCAAAGTTCTTTCAAATCCAAAAAGTAACCAAAAGTCGCATTTAGCCACGTCAGGTGAGTGCGGTGAATGTTCTTTTACTTTCTTTCGACCAAAAATTAATCGGTTGAAGCTGCCGTATGAGGAGATGCATTATCGTAATCATAATCTTTGTCCATAATTACTGAATATTTCAGACAAACATTTTTCTGCCTACCATTTCGCCGTAACTGTCTTCTGTGCAAGGATTTTTATCAATTTTTTGTCTAAAGATGGATCAACTATAAAATTCCTTGCAGAAATTTTTGATCGTTTTGTATCTCTTCTAAACTAACCATAACTAAGGCAAAGAACAAGTTTATTGGATGCGGGTACCGTTTCGCATATAACGCCTATATTAAACAAAGAGAAACGACTACTTAGACTAAATTTTATGCATATCAAACTGTCTAAAGGGGCCTTAAACTTTATTTCAGTTTGTCAATAGGCAATTGTAACTCTTAAGTAAACTTTTTCCATTATAGAAGCGTTTACGAACAAAAACTTTAGGATCGATGCTGCGCTTTAATTGGATCTTAATTTACTTTTACGATTGAATTTCGCTAAAAAATTCCAGTCGCTTTTATTAGAAAAGTAGGAGTAGTACCGAGTGTTGTTCGTGTATTAAAAATATTTGTTTTACTGCGCCCTAATGTTATTTTATTTTTAACTTTAATTATGAAAAATCCGATTTTATTAGGTGTAAACTCATTTCTAAAGAAGTTGCAATAAAATAAATTTAATAAGTTATAATACACTGTATATAGAAACTTTTACATTATTAAATTATAAATAAATCTACAAGGTGTTGTAATAAGAAATGTTCAACCATTAAATTCTTTATTTTAAGAGATACATGAGCATTGATTAACAAAAATTTGAAGGGTAGAAAGTTTTTTTTGAAAGTAGTAATGAATTTAATAAACATTCAATTGTGTCAGAGTTATCCATGTTTGAAATTGAACTACGTGTACTAAAACACGTTTCGTCCTCCTTCATCGGGGACATATTCACGGTTGTTGGTTAACGCAATTTGCATTAGTTTTAAGAAAATCGATTTTTTTGTCGAAAAAAGTGCAAAGACTATAGCCTTTGTACTTTTTCCATTTTTCACGAAAAATTAAATATTCTATTTAAGGACTAATAATCCGTAATTTGGCTATAAATAACGTGTATAACAAGTTTAACGCAATTTGCATTAGTTTTAAGAAAATCGATTTTTTTGTCGAAAAAAGTGCAGACTTATAGCCTTTGTACTTTTTCCATTTTTCACGAAAAATTAAATATTCTATTTAAGGACTAATAATCCTTAATTTGGCTATAAATAACGTGTATACCAAGTTTAACGCAATTTGCATTAGTTTTAAGAAAATCGATTTTTTTGTCGAAAAAAGTGCGAAGACTATAGCCTTTGTACTTTTTCCATTTTTCACGAAAAATTAAATATTCTATTTAAGGACTATTAATCCTTAATTTGGCTATAAATAACGTGTATACCAAGTTTAACGCAATTTGCATTAGTTTTAAGAAAATCGATTTTTTTCTCGAAAAAAGTGCAAAGACTAGCCTTTGTACTTTTTCCATTTTTCACAAAAAATCAAATATTCTATTTAAGGACTAATAATCCGTAATTTGGCTATAAATAACGTGTATACCAAGTTTAAACAGCAACTGATGATTTATTTTACTTTAATTCTGCTATTATTTCGAACGCATTTTAATGAAGAACGTTTATTAACAGACTCGTTTTTATTTGTATAATTTCAGTAATTTTGTGTACCTAAAAGTATTTGCCTTTATGATTCGTTGAACACCAAAATACCAGTTTTGATTTAATGTGGAGTTTGTGTTGATCGCAATCTTTTACATAGCATAAAAACAAGCGTTGATGCTCCCACGCTTGTTGCTTCATGCTTAGGAAAAAGAATCATTACAAGTAATTAAAATATATGCAAATTAAATGGTCTGAAGTAAATCTGAGTTGAACGCAGTTTTATTTTAATAACGGAGATTCTTTTCTGCTGTGTTTTGAGTAAAATTATTTTGGACCTCACTTTTATCTACACGATATAAAATATCAAATACTGAAATGAATTATTTAAGTAAATTTCGTCAATTCAATTACAGTCTTATATATCTATAAATCTGTCCTATGAATTGTCTTATGTTTCCACAAACTCCGCAAAAACATGTAAGATTTTTAATTAAACTCATTTATAAGAAAAAAAAGCGGTCGATTAATTTAAGCAATCATTACAACACAATTTTCGTTATTACTTTACAAAATGTTGTTTTTTATACTTTTATCTGCATCTTAATTTACATCCGAATTTTGGGAATTTTGGTTTAAACTTTAGCTAAAGAATGGGACCAATATTTGAAACATTAAAATTTGTAATTGTCAATTCTTTTTAAATTGTTGACCTCTCAAAACTACAATTTGGCTTCCTAAATTATTATGTTTTTAAACGCTTAGGTTTTGAATTTGTAACTAATATCAAGTAAAAGTTTAATTCATTTCTGGTAGCTTTGTATACAATGAAAATGTTTTTGCTTATAAAATTAATTTCATATAGTTCTCAATGTTTAAAAAAAACCGCGCTTCCACCAAAAATACACAGACATTGCCCATCCTACGTGTTGTGATTTTCTCGAAACAACTGTACCGATTTTCCAAAATTCACACACACACACACACACACATAGAAATGTTCTGATACATGACAGCACAAAATAAGCAGTTAGGTGTAAATCTATGATGTAAAAAGCTTTCAATAGTCATAAAAACATTTATTAAACCTTCACACCTTTACGCTCCTCTATCAAATATAATGACGAACTTTTTATTACAACAAACTGCAAGTTTAATCCTTTATAATTAAGATATATAATACAAACACAGATTTAATGCGAACCAGGAAACATCCCTCTCCCCTCATTACCCAAGTAATTTAGCGGTAGAGAAATATATCGCCACCTTAGTTAAACAATTACGCATCCGTTGAAAATCTTACCTGTTGCTTACTTAAGACTGGGTAATAAATAAATGTTGCTTGCCGCACTACAGATGTACACAAATATTTACCTGGATGCGTTAATTATAGTTTAAAATTATTGTGAGTTGAATTTTATATGAAATACTTTTAAATGTTAGTAAATTATTAACCTTATGCACACCTGCGATACATAAATATTAGCACAATTATATAAGCAAACGGTTACCTAATACCTTTCAGCTTTTCACATCTTATAATAGCTCCATATTATGCCAAAATTTTAGCCAAAAACAATTAAAATCGGATAGAGAGTAGACAATTTATTAAAAAACAATTAACCCCATATTTTAAATTAGCCTAAATCATTTTTCCAAAATGCAAAATTGCAGAAGCTAAGAAAAACGAATTATATTTTTGGAAAGTACGAAATATAATACTTATATTAGTAGCTAAATATCTTGGCTAAAATTTAAACCGAAAACAATTAAAATCTGATGGTAACTAAACTATTAAAGGAAAGAAAAAAATATTTTTTTAATTGCTCTTTATACATACTCCTGTCATTTTACAGAATAATTTTAGTTAACTTTATCTTATATGAACTTTAAACATAATTTAACTAAAAGGATTATTTCATTAGCCTTAAACATCGTTGATACAAACCCATGTCAGACGTTTTCGATCCCCATTCTTGCGTGAAAGTGATTTATTTACAAGGCCCGGATACCTTTCCAGAATCATCCAATTTTTGGCTTTTGTGATCCTGTTTCTTCTTCCGGTTCCATTTTATTACTCGCGGTACTTATTGACTGGTGTGGCTACGCCATTCCACAAATTTTATTGTTGTCGTTTGTGGTAATGTTCAAATTGCAAATAACTGTCTGTTTGAAAGGATATTTTTAACTAAAAGCGCTGCATATAAAGCAAGTATTGTTTTGGATATTTGATGCTCATCGGTTTTATTACAAACATAATTAATTGGACCATAATGTTGTTAATTATTGTATTAATTATTTGAAATCGGGTGCAGTTTTAATATAATTGTGTATGAAATCAATGAGTTAGCTCATAGGTTCAAATTTGCCAGGGATATTCCATCGGCCGTGTTTTATATTAAAACAAAATTACATGAAATACATAATATACCACACATTAACTCATTGCAACACCTTTTACATAAGACTTTTTGCTGTAATGGGGATCCCTCATATTGTTGATAAACAAGTGTAATCATGTTTAAGGATGTTTAACCAACAAAAGCTTTGTAAAAAAAATGTATTGAAAGTTTTAAATTCAATATATTCTTCTTCTGATTTAAAATGTCATGAATTTAATCTAGAACGCTAGGTGCATTCTTTTCATTAAAGGTTCACTAGGCTTCGTTCCAGCTTTATGAATATATTGGAAATACTAAATCAGATCATACAAAACGCTTCGGATTATTAAGATATAGAATGGTATATAGTGTATATCAGGAACATATATTATTTAAAAAAAAATTAAAGTGGACAACAAATTATTAATACTTTTATTATTAGAAGAGAAAAACATATATGATAAATGTATGAATTATTTAGGTATCATTTAATAATAATGACAATTGTAAATAAAAATCACTTACTAATATGAGTAAGCAAATTAAAAGTCACTAAACTTTCTTCTAAAGGGTCCAAAGTCGAATTACAATACCGTTATCAAGACTCTCCTCTCTTTATTAGTTTCAGTATTATTAGATGAGTGATTTTTAATTCAACTTTATCTTCATAAATGGATCTCTTAAGTAATCCAATAATTTATTATAAGCAACTTACCTGTTTTTGAATGATCTTCCGTATTTCTTAGAACAGTTTCAAGCCTCTCTTCCTGTCATCCGAGGCAATCCCATTTAACACATGGAATGAATAATATTGTGACTGGAAAAGAAATCTTAAAACTATTTAAGAATTTTTTTAGGAGATCCTTCGCAAAAGGAGGAAATTTTTCAGTTTTCTTATTTATATTACCTCTTTTTAGAAAAAAAAAGATAATTTCGATATTAAAACAGCATTATTTACATTTAAAATTAACCTTTCAATGCATTGTTATTAATAAAGTGTCCCTTTATACAAATATGGAAAGAAAAACTTAAATATCATGGATTATTTTAACAAATTTTCAGTTAGCCATAACATAAATAAAATATGAAAGCTTTGCTTTAAAAAGCTTTTGGAATTAAACAATTTCTTTCTTTGCAACATACCTTTAGGAACTATAATAACAAAGGCAACCACGAAATTCCAAGTATATTAAATTCACAAATACTTTTGATGAAAATCTCATGCTTCGCTGTCTTTTGATTCAAAGGTTTATAACACAGCTGTGATAAATAGATAAATGGACGAGATCTTCTTACGTTAAATTAATTAAATCCATTGACTTTACCATTAGAGACATAAAGTACCTCGTAATGTTAAGGGTAGCGACAAAAACGGCACTAAAAAATGCATCTCCATGGTGAACTTCAACGGAATTGTATATTAGAATATCTACAGTGTATTTACATTAATTACAGCGCTTTGTTTTTCCCGCTACAATCTCCAACGTAGCAAGCCCAGTGTGCTCAAAAACTGTAATAATACACTGCAAAACACAACAAGGGTTCAAGTGACACAAATTCAATTCTTTGTTTAAATTCTAAAATTTCAAATGTTCCTCCATATTTAATTAACTTGTTTTTATGGCGGGCCTTTCATTCACGAGACACATGTCTGTTATTAAAAGTGCTTTTGCGATTGTTTTAAAAGGTTGATTTTTAATTTAAAGTCCAAGATATTTTTGTACATGTCACGACAGTATTACCAAATGAAACGCGTTTAAACTTGTAGTTCGATGTAGAGTTGCAATTAAATAAAAGTTCATCCATTAGCTAATTAATATTTAATTTTACACAGCAGTAAAGTTTGTTTTGCCTGTAGCTTTTATTACTCACTAATTAATAAAACACAATAAACAGAAAATACCGTTAGTAGCAAAATGTTACGGCTGTCCATATATTTCCGCGGAGGTGGTCCCCTTTCGGGTGGTGATAGCCCCTTAAAGAAGTGCCTCTGTATTTCAAAAAGACTTTATGCAATACACAGTAGGGTTTTGAATAGTTTCAACATAAAACTTTCCGGTAATTACTGTAGAACGCTTCTGCATTATACAATCAATGAGATTCCTTTCCCAGAAAACTGTAGCCATCGGTTAACCGTAGAAGATATTTATTACCTCGGAGGTGGTCCCGTTTCGGGTTCCTGTACTGCGACCTATTGGTCTATTGTACCCTTTGGTGATAGCCCCTTAAAGAAGTCCTGTCTTTTTGAAAAACTCCAGGTTTTTCTTTAAGAGTGTTTTTCTAAACTCATCTTGGTTGGCTTTTCCATCCCTAGAAGTCTACGCCGATAGTGTATGAATCCTTAACACTGGCATATTACTTGAAGAGGAGTTTCTTCTTCTTCACCACATCCTCTGCATATGTCGATCTCTGAGAACCCTATTATGTAGAAGTGTTTGTTTAGCCCACAGTGTCCTGTGACGAGTCCTGTGGCTGCTCTGCTCATCCCGAGCATTTCTTCTGTCTTTTCTTTGGAAACCATCGACAGGATAGCCATAGAATGGGCTTGTCCTGCAACTCTTTTCCAATGAGCATTATGTCCCTGTACTAATGTCATTAAGACACCGCTTGACTAATCCATAGGATGTACCAACTGCAGGTACTGGTCTGAAGAAAGGTGTCTCGCTGCCAATTTTGGCTAGGCGAACTGCCTGCTCTTTCCCTGGTATATTATTATGCCCTGGGCACCATGCCAGTTTAACATTATACCTGCTTCCTAGCACGTTAAGTGTCCGGATGCAGTTCAGAACAAGTCCTGAGTTTACTTCCGACGAGCCAAGAACTTTTAACGCTGCTTGGCTGTCGGACACTATAAAGATTCTTTTGTTATTATTAACTAATCAATTATTTTAACGTGAAGAGGAAATTTAGATCTCAAAACAAAGTTTTTATTTCTTAATCGACTACAAGATTCTTATCAGTATCTACGACTCCTTGCTATCTTTTATGTAACTTTTTAAGTACATTCATTGTGAAAATATAGTCAACGTGTAGAAAAATAAGACTCCAGGGAACTTCGGACATCAGCTAAAGATTTGAAATTTTTATTTGCCAAGAAATGCTATAAAGATTTAAACAATAATCCAGATAAATCAGTATCTAGTGATCATAGTGAATGTGGTTCAGGTTCTTATTCAAGCTGTCTTTTTTTTTAAGTGATTGAGTAATATGTACTTCAGTAATTTTACAACAAAACAAACTTGAGTGTACCTGAGCGCTTGCACGTGAAAACAAATCTGTATCAGATATACCCAAATGATCCTCGTGGGTGTTAAAAACTTAATGAATTAACAAAGTTGAATAATGCATCCACACGGCTTGGCGACTCTGTATTATAATTAAAGTGCCACGATTTAATTGTTATACCCGAACATTTACGAGAAAGGGCTGGACCATAATGTGCATCTCCATCCACATATCCGCATATCCTTTTGTGTTATATAATTGAAGTGCTATTTGTAACCTTATGCAATCAGTTTAATTAAATGACAATGAAAGTGTACCAAGCTGTATAAGCGATGGCTGTTAATCATACATCAACGGCGGAATTAATTTTCAAAGCTGTTTAATCTTGTTTGTATTGAATGAAGTATCTTTATCAGAATATTTCTCCATTAACGTTAGCCTCAACTAAAATTAAAGCATGATAGCACATTGTTATGCAAATAGTATTATACGCAATAATAATAAACTTAAAATGCTTGAGTTGTTTAAAGGATTCGTTTATTATTATAAATAAGTTTGATTAAAAATCACTTGCTTTTTAATAAAGGATCTCTTTTCAGATCAGTTTTAAAATTCTTGTCCATTTCTTAATAGCAATTTTAATTGCTGTTGATCAAGAGGCAAGAGTCGTAAAACTAATTCAGCTTTCCAACTGCAGTTCCTGAGAAAACGTTAATACTGTTATAAACAATGAACAACATCTTCTTCGGCTCTATTCAAGAACCATTAATTTCCTTCAGAAAAATTTAATGGGTGCTCCAATTATTAATGGGATTCGTTAATGTAATACAAAGAAGATTAATCGAAAATCTCTTACATCATTATATTGAGAATCACTTGTAGAAATGCCGGTGTTCAATTCTGCCGTACTATGTAGCAATGTGTAGTGACATCTAAGACGTAGCTTCCATAAACTTTTATGTAAATTGCTGTAAAAAAATCAATCTAGAGGAATGCTTAATTTGATGACGCAAGGCGCTTCAGAATTTTGCAAACACTTCCAAGAAATCCTTTCTATATCAAGTACAGTACAGTCAGTGATATAAAACTCGTTACGTGACGAGATGTAATGTGAGCAACTGACTTTTTGTGTTTGAAAACCTCTAGTTGTGTCAAGTGAAGCCGATGCGATGGTAAGACCAGGACCAAGTTAAACTATTTTTTCCAGTTGCCTAAGTGAAAGGGTCTCATTTTTTGTTTTACTTCTTTAATTACCCGTCTATAACTACTGAGAATGTATGTTGATAGTTACTTAAATCTTAAATAATTTAAATATTAGGTATACGAGATTTATTTATGGTCAAACTAGTAGTTTATTTTATTTTATTTTCCTTGCAGTATCATTATTCACGACCTGTTTTTTGTGGTATGACTTTTATGGCGCAAGTAATGTTTATAGAACGACGTATACAAGTTTCAGCTTGGTATGTACACATACACACTCAGAAACGTACAAACAAACAAAAACTATTAACGGAGCTGCAGCAAATTTTTAATCAAGAACCTTTTCACTCGCCCGTTTTTCCTTTATTTTTTATCTATTTTTAAATCAACTAGTCCATTCATTTGTGCAATAAAGTACGGAGAATATCGAAAATAAACGCTCGTTTCTCTACATTGCTACTGGGAAAGTTGCCAACATGATAAACGTAGTTTTTCTGCAGCCATGAATGAGACAAACATTTAAAGCGATAACCTCCTTATATAAAAATCTTAAAGTGCCATTTCCCGGCACAGGAAACTTGCGGAATATATCAAATATGTGTACATATCCAAGTGCACTTACGCTGTATCCGATAAACGTTACAAAACAAAGTAGCTGAAATAAATAACGAGTTAAAAACGTGTAAGCGCTTTTAAATAAACTGAGTGCAAAACGGAATAACTTAAGTTGGTTTTAATATATTACATCAGACCACAAAAGATACTTAAAATGTACTCGTATGTATAGTGTGACGATTAAGTTCCGGAACTATTGATACAAAATTGCTACTACGTGTGATAAAAATTTTGATTGATGTCACAGGGATGGAGAGTTTTTTCTGTTCAAAAACGGAAACAAAACTGAAAATTTTTCTTAATATTCTCCATAGTGGTGCAGTAATAAAAGGAGTCGGTTTTCAAAAATATCGACTTGGAAGTCGAGAGTAGTGAGTCGTTTAGTTTTTTGCCGACTCCTCATCCCTGGATGTAACCCTTCAATACCTATTATACTAATCTGTTTTGAAAGAAATCGCGCATTTTAAACAAGTCTGTCAAACTCTCTTCGATCTTACTGTGAAAATAAAATTATTATAATATTAAAATGATAATACGGAAAGCTCAAACGCATTTCATTTTTGCAGTTAAACTACCATTGTTTCGTCTTTGACTGACTTCATACACTGCAGCATCGATTTTAGGGTTTATTGTGCTTTGAATTGCGCTACGATTATTTGGTGGTTTCGCTATTTCTTCTTTACTTTTGTAAAACGTAGAAATGTGTGTTAGTTTGAAAGCCTTTGCTTTTAAAAGCCCACCCTCGAATCCTTAAGATCCCGAATTGCGATATCAACGAAGGGTCATGACATATTTGGTAGAGGCGTCGGATACGATTGAGTTTCATGATTGGTCGTACCCGTTAGTTGTTAAAAGGAAGTGGCTAGAGGTCTTATCGTGTTTGTAAGACACTGGATATTTCCAGAAAATGATGACTATCACGTTTTAAAAATTGTAGTAAAACAAAACTGTTAGCAAAATTACTTATGCCTGAATTAGAACCGATAACCGTTTGAGTCTTGTAAACCAGTTGCGAGTAAAGACATATTTCTGTTAAGTGCACAGGTTTTGATATTCCTTTTAATGTTATGCGATATAAGTAGAATTCAAAGAGACAACGAAGCTGCACAACAAAAAAGAATGCGAAACTGTTCCACTCGTACGTAATATGCTTCTTAGAACTCTTAATATGTAATAAACTATTACTGCTATTTGAATTATTATTTTAAATTTACAATATCCTTGCTATGCCTTTTGATCAAAAGTCGGAAGATCTTACAATTGGCTTTATACTTTGTTACAAAGTGGTAGAATCTTAACTAAATACATATCTAGCTTTAGTTCGTTCAGAAACCGATTTATAATGTTTTTACAGCTCTTTTGAGAAAAGCAATTAATAAAATTATTAGTTGTGTATAAGGACCTTACATAGGGGTTTATTTATCTGTTGTATATTAAAAATATATCTAGGCCTAGAGTAATAACGGTACATGTTGAGAAGTAATTGTCCCAGGATTATTTATAATCTAAATGCACTGGACACGACTCTGCACTCGCGAGGACCATTAGTCCTCACGTTGATGACGACGGATGTGACAACAGCACCATTAAGTCTCTTACACTACACTAAAATTCTCAGTTCGGAGACCGTAAAAACTGCTCATCTCATTTCTACAGAATTTGACAAGATATACGGAGAAACTAGAAACTATATCATCAAAAATGCCTAGCCCTCGAAAAATCTTTCACAGAATGAAAAGAAAGGCTGGTAAAGTGTAATATTGCTGAAAGGAATTACTACAAACATTAAAAAATTAAATTTTAAATAATATGTTTAATATTTTCTATTCTATATAACTTCAGTGCAACCCTCACATTAACTTAAAAACTAATAGCATATTTGCAATGAACAATAATTATTACAGTGGATACTTTCTTAAAATTATTAATCAATAACCTTCGTGACTTTTAGTATTCGTTCCATATATTCCGTATTTACACCTTTTTTTGGTTATCCAGGTGTCTTTTTGGATTCCTGAAAGTAATAGGGTTCACACAGTGGATACTTAAAATGATTGTTGGAACCGCTGATCTAAATCAACAACATCCGGCATCCGGCAAGTTTGATAATTCTCTCACATTTCTGCCAAAATTGCACCAATAAAAATTTGCGTGAATATCACAATTACAAAAATTGCCCATAAAACATCTAAACCATTATCGAATTTGTTGCTGTATTATAAACAATATTATTCTCGTTATAACAGTATCCAATTCCACATTGCCGATGTAAATGCTGAACGTAAATAATAAACTAAATAAAAATACACCTGCGGCTGTTAAAATGCAGAATTGATTAGCTTCATGGAACTTTATTTAAACTTTTTGTAGTTTTAATAATTCATTTGCCACTACAAAATGAAACAAATTGGTTTTTGCGGTTATATTGTTAAGCAAAGGTTCTTATTTAATTAAAAATCAAGTAATGTTTGAAATAGTTGGAAAACAATAAGTTTCGAATTTTTTTGACACGTAAGTGATCAGTTAATTAAAGAAACTTTGGTATAAAAATCTTAAAGTTTAATTTTATTACCTATGACATGAAAATGAAAACAAAAAATATCAATCAACCACAGGACACTAGCTCAATTCGTTTATTTTGCATGTTTACATGGATTTACGGGTTACTGACTAATTAAATTTATTTCCCAAGTTAAAAAGCTTTAATTTTCACATGAATGCTCTACAAAAACAATGTCGCAACCTGATAGTGTATTAATGACTAATATCTCAGTCTTATGAATTTCTTGAGTTTAAATTAAATAAATTAAAAATTCCGAAATAAAGACTCTACTATCGAACGCTTCAAAATTGCGGTCTACCTATAATCTCATATAAAACAACGTGAAAAGAAAATCATTGTAACACAACACCTTTAAACTACGTCCTGAATCGTCAAAACATTCTCGCTCAGTGTTCGTTTCCGATTCGAAACTGCTACCGGTTCCGTTCTGATCCGAAGTAACAGGAGCCGGTTCATCTAATTTAATGTTTTTTATAATTTCCTGACGTTTGCAATACGATCGGAGATGTTTTTCTCTGTGTTTTGAGCTGATAAACGACTCGATAGTTCGAGTGAAGCAAACCATAAAATCAAAGTACGTAGCAAAGACAATAAAACTTTGGATTTGAATCGATACAACGAGTTTAATTTTAAGGATAATTGAAAAATTCAAACGGTTTTATCTTAACTGAAATAATATTCGGGATTTAAACGCCTAAAATCTATTTTTTCTTCTTTGAAACGTAATTGTTTAGCTAAAAATTGATTTAACTAACTCATTTTAGCGTTATATATGGAAGTGTTTTAAAAACTACTCTACATTATATGTCGCCTATTGTATTTTTCATTTGGTACTAATTTTTGTGCAGGTTATTTTAAAATTGTATATAACTCTTAATGAGTACAGCAATCTGCCCAAGGGCATTAGGCGTTAATTTTTACAATGATTAAGACATGTAGAGTATCACTCATTGAGTGATATCCTAAAATTCAACTTAGCTTTGCATAGTCTCTTATTGTTATCTTGATTAAGTGATCAGTCAGGTGGGATGTAAAGAACTTTTCAATCTCCGCACCTCACTGTTATCATGCATATTTAATTGGGTGGCTATTGCACTAAGATGCAGACACTCTTTAATTGTATTTGGCACTGAATTGGTGATGACTTCTTTGACGATAGCTAGTGGGATATCAAGCTGCATGACTTCATTGCAAAAGGATGATGCACAGGACTTTATTTTGAAATCGTTGTAGGATGGCAATGTTAGAATTCCTAGCAGTTTCCACAGTTGAACTCCGTAAGTCCACATTGGCTACAGAATGGGCTAGTGGAGCAGAATTTTGTTATCCAGGAAAAGCTGTGACGATTTAATCTAAGAATATTTTGTCTATGTTCCTTACTTTTCGTCAATAGAGACAATTATATCATGTAAAAATACTAAAAATTATAACAGCAGTTTGGGTATTGCACCACCTATAAACTAATTTTGCTCATGATCAATTGACGATGATCCATAAAGTCGTATAATTATTACGTTTTAAAATGCAAAATACACATATAAAGATAACATATTTTACCAAATATACCTGTTTTTCAAATTGAATCACGCTGTTTATTTTTGGCTTTAAAAAACAACGCTTAAGCTGTATACAAGTCTGTATTTTCGCTCTTAAACCATATTAAATCGCGTAATTTTAAATTCTGCATAACAACGTAATGTACTTATTACACAAACAACAGTTTCATATCTGCAAGATTATTATATTGTTGCGGGCGTTTGCATTAGCCGAATACGTCTATCTAATTGAGTTGTGGCCAGTTACGGTGGATGGCTGAAGGCAAACTGACTTACATAAATAAATTATTATTAATATCTCAGACTATAGTTCACCACTGATGGTCGTAAGCAGTCCCTCGTTAACACAGATGTATTATTTTGCTCGCATCTTGCACATATTATTGCCCTGAGTTTAACTAAGGCGGACAACGTACACAGAGCATTAATTATCATTGCCTTTGCACAAAATTAAATAACAGCACATTAACACAACTTAATGCAAAATTGTGGTCTGGTGCATTTGCTACTGGAAAGTGTTTATAGCAAATACGAACGAAAATTAAAGTTAAAATATTTTCAGCTCAACCGCTTTTTATCTTCTGTCTCACTACGCGAATATAAAAAACACCCCCAATACTATCTTTGAATAGATTGCTGATCGATAGGGATGTTGGTACACTCATTTACGTTTGATCATCGTTGGTATTTGGGTTTGGGTAATCATTTTGCTGATACCTACGTTTTTCGTACTCAATTCATTATAAACTATAATAAAAACTAGTAAGTCTTTAATTTTCGTTTTAGACCGATACCTCTACCTTATAGTATTTCAATAATTGATTTTGCATTAAAAAAGATTAGTGGATTTTAATTAATCTTATTTATATAATATAAAAAATCACTCAAAATATTAAACCATTTATCAAATATTTTTAATACAATTTACTTACTAATATGTTATTATCACGAAAAACCATTTTTACAGAACATTTAAGCTAATCGAGACAACTTTTGGTGGTTGAATGATAATTTATTGTTTGCCTATTTCTTAATTCATAATATGATTAAACTTTATTGATTTATTAAACGTTGCTTCAAAATTATTGTTTTCAGTGTCTTGCAAAGCAAAAATACATCTTGGTAATCGGATTGCAAGCTTAATATTTTTTTGTTCGTTTACGTTTTGTTGAAATTAAACTTGGCCATAACGCGTGTTGTAATACTTAAACTTTTCAAAGAATGACACAATTTGCTAATGAAAAACAACGTCTTCTCCCACATCAATACTCCTCAAGTTTGTTTTTTCTTGTAAATTATACCGGAGTTTCCTTCAAAAGCGGAAAAGTTAGAGATGAAACATTTCAAGATTTTGTTAAAACTTTTACGTGGGTTGAGCTGTAAAAGTACGTCACGACTCATATACTAAGGCGGTTAATGATGCTCATAACGGGCGGTAACTGTACCCTGGACAAAGGCAAATTAAATTTCCTTATATACCCTCAGTTTAGATGGATAGAACATGTTTGTATGCGAATATTTCGTATTCATAAGGGGTTGTTGGCACCGAGTTAATTTGCCGGCTTCCAGATTAAACTGGTTAACAAATACGGATTCATAGACCGCGATCAATTTTTCCGCTGGCCGGAAAACATCTTATCGGCGTCGTGGAATTTTCCGGATCGGGAAGTTTTTGTCGCGTACGTAAAGGTTGTGACAATTTCGGTCAAATCGCATCTCCTTCACGCTTCATCTTCTTACAGCGCTATAACATGGTTTAGTGCTAGACCAGCGTTCCCCAAAATTGTTGTAGGCCGTATCCAAACAAACTTACGGTATTTTTTTTAAATTTAAACCCTTATTGAGTTTATAACAATGCAATCTAGTTTTTGAGACCAATGAGCAGTTTAATTCTAGCTTAAACTAATAATGTTCAAACTTAGGTTTGTTTACCCAATAGTAGTTCGGTTCGCTAATATAATATAAGTACACTAATTATAAACGTGCACACTACCACACAGTCTCTGCTTTTAAACTTTTGCTTAAACTAACTCAAAAGGTTTAACCCTTTTAAGTCTTCTTCCTAATCCTGTAGTGTCTAGGAGCTGGATCGACTCGACGTTTACATGTTGATGGAGCCTTTCTTTGTGGCTCTTGGCAAATTTCTTAATGGTGTTGGTTTGCAGTGTCCATGTGAGATCACGATGTATGTCACTATTTCTGCAATACCAAGGTTCTGCATCCCCATAGCTGTATCCCGTTGTCCATACAGGCTTTAAAGTTTACTTGTATAGCAAAAGTTTATTATGTAGGGACTGAGGGAATTCCTCCCGATTAGCCAGTAATTTTTTTTATATTTGATACCTATTTCTTCCCTTTTTTTCTTGACATGAGCCTTCCAGCGTAGCTTAGCGTCCAGTGTAATACCTAAGTATTTTGCTGTGTTGGAGTATGGTATTTGTTTATTATTTAAGTTGATTGGTACATGTTCAATTCTCTTGTTGGTAAAATTGACATGTACTGACTTACTTTCATTTAACTTTATACGCCATGTTTTTGTTCAGTTGTTGATCTGATTGCCAGCTGCTTGTAATTTCTCGGATGGTAAATTTGCATAGATTGTGGTGTCCTTAACATTTTTATAAAATATATAGAGACCATTGCAAACACTGGAAGCTTTTTGATTAAATAATAATGCAAAGTTATATATATATACTTAAAACTTTTTTGTTGAAGAGGTTATTATTATTTTTTTTAAACCTTATTTTATACATGTGTAAAGGTTAAGCTCAAAAAATATTACAGAAGAATTCCCGTCCGCTGCCTGAAAAGTTTGGGAAACGTTGTACTAGACAACCTCATAAGCCATTTGCAGTATTGGCTTCCCATAGCTTGATGGACTACCCCGTAAATGTCTAGTATATTCGCACGAGATTTCTTCAAACAGGAACGCTTTCAGTTTTGAAATGAGTAGACCCCGAACGCTTGTGTTTTAAATGTATTCGTAGCCAGGCAACCGTTCAACATTTATATTTCCACATTAAAGTTGTAGCGCCATGAATTTAAATTGAAAAAGAAAGATGCACGGAAGAAATATGCAGTTTTACATGCAGTAACAAGAGCTTTGTAAATACTAAGACTGGAAGTTATAAAACAATGAAATATGTACGTGCAACTGCAACCCAAGTCTACAATTCATTGTGGAACAAGAAATGGAACAAGAATATAAACAGATGTGTGCCATGTCACCAAACTAAATGTCACTATGACCACATTCTAAATTAATTTCGTACTCCTTACGTAAAGCACTTCAGCTTTCGTGGTTTATTATTAATAATGGAAAAGAAGACGTGAATATGGAATATTAATCTTGTAATTTATAAAATTACTGATTTATATTAGTCGACTAAGTTTATCAATTACATTTAAGCTTCGCCTTAAAAAAAATGCGATATTTCATTTAAAATCGATTTAACCTACTATACAGGGTGACAATAATCTACATGTCTTGGATGGGTACTATTTTAAGTTTATTTATTTAGTAATGAATCGGTTTTAAAGCAATTTTTGTTATATTATTAGGTATTGGGTCAAATGAACCCGAACGGTACATGTGGGCAGCAAATGCGAACAGGAAGCCGGGTTAAATCAAATTCTTTTTCTCCCTGTAATCTAAGCCAAGCGCGTATTTTTTATAAATCATGCATATAATTTGACAGCCGATTAAACACGTGATAATGATAATCCCAATTTAGTGTCACTACTTTCCAAAGAACTTAAAACAGTCGTTGTAGAGCGTTTAATCGCGAACATTTAAGATTTCCGGGATTCACTTCCTTAAAGTCGGTTCAACTAACTTATACAATTGGATTTAACTTCGAAGGAGCTCTCCAGTTGAGTTATGTAGATGACAAATTGACTAACAAATCTTTAAAAATCCCCCACATGATACCAAGTGGACATTTCACAAAGATGTTCAATGAAATGCTCGTATTTGAAGAGTTTTTCGCCAATATGCAACTTTTTTAAGTAAAAAAATATTTTTAGAATGTTTTAGAGATCAATATTTACAATAAGTATCAATTTTACTACAGGAGTAACTTAAGATATTGACTTGAAATTTTCAGGACATGTTTATTATGCTCATTCATAACAAAATAACGGTTCAGGAAACTATCCAATATTTTGTCTTTAAGAAACTTGAACAATTAACTCGACAAAGCAAATTTTTTTACTACTTAGGTCGTTTCCAAACACATATTCGCGAATAATTTTTTAACTACTTCAGATATTGACTTGAAATTTTCAGGACATGTTTATTATGCTTATTCATAACAAAATAACGGTTCAGGAAACTATCCAATATTTTGTCTTTAAGAAACTTGAACAATTAACTCGACAAAGCAATTTTTTTTACTATTTAGGTCGTTTCCAAACACATTCGCGAATAATTTTTTAACTGCTTCAGATATTGACTTGAAATTTTCAGGACATGTGTATGATGTTAATTCATACCAAAATAATGGTTCAGGAAAATATCCAATATTTTGTCTTCAAGAAACTTGAACAATTTACTCGACAAAGCAAATTTTTTTACTATTTAGGTCGTTTCCGAACACATATTAGCGAATAATTTTTTAACTGCTTCAGATATTGACTTGAAATTTTCAGGACATGTTTATGATGCTCATTTATAACAAAATAACGGTCCAGGAAAATATCCTATATTTTGTCTTTAAGAAACTTGAACAATTAACTCGACAAAGCAAATTTTTTTACTATTTAGGTCGTTTCCAAACACATATTCGCGAATAATTTTTTAACTGCTTCAGATATTGACTTGAAATTTTCAGGACATGTTTATTATGCTCATTCATAACAAAATAACGGTTCAGGAAAATATCCAATATTTTGTCTTTAAGAAACTTGAACAATTAACTCGACAAAGCAATTTTTTTTACTATTTAGGTCGTTTCCAAACACATATTCGTCAATAATTTTTAAACTGCTTAAGGAATCTGTTTATATTATTACATAGCAGAAAAAATGAACATAAATATAAAAATATAAATCACACTAAATGGTTTCCCATTTAATTCATATTCTAAACCGATTTCACGCAAAATTTAAACGTGTAATAATATAGAGTTAGCAATTATAACACAAGTTTTATGATTATATAACTTGTAAAATAATCTAGAGGAATATCATTAAACCAATGAACGTATTTTATTTGCAATTGATGGACTTAATAATCGATCAATCACTTTTGTTTGAACGCCAATTTATTACTGTAGTTATTGTTCTATATATTTAGGAAGCACAATAATAAATTGTACATTAACCTTTAGAGATAAACTTTATTGGCAAATGTTTTTTTATTAAGGCCATTGTTTCGAAAAAGTCGACAAAAATTAATTTAATTATATTCGTTTTATTTCGTTAGTTTCTAAATTGTTTGTGATATTAATATTATTCCAAGTTATTAAAATATGTAACATCACAGATGAATACTGTAAAAAAGGTATCCAGAGTGTAAAACGCCACACGATAACTTCACTGATATTGTATTAAAAAAAATGTTTATCAAAAAGTAAAGTGTTAAAAACTCCTAACAGATTTACTGTTCTATAGTCGACATATTCCTTGGTTTTACTTAATTAATGTTAATTTAAATAACTCCTTTTAGGCTAAGTATTCAGGAAGAAAGTCATAAAAGGAATTAATTTAGCATCAACGATTTGCATCATAAATCAACGAACAAAAAAATTGGTAAAGCTATTTGGTTAATATAGAAAATTTGATGCTTCTTATTCGATCATCTGCCTTTATAGTATTAAACTCATTAATAGTGTGGATCATACTTTTATAAACCCCGCAGCTAAACAGTCGTTAATCATATTCTATGAACACTCTTTGTAAATCCATATCACGCCCTACTGAAAGCTATTAGAGTTTTTTCATGTATAGGTGTGTGAAATATGTGTTTAAGACAATATTTCATTTTTATATTATGTTGTGTTTTAAATTTATTACACCAAGTAAATTGCTTTATAAAGGTCAACTTTTTATAGAAAATGTTGTAACTTTTGTGGTGTCAAACAATATGATAAGATAATTAACTAAAATTAAACCTTGTCTTATGTTTTCAGGTACATATTTTTTTTGCCCGGCGCATCCACCAAAAGTTTACATATGCAATGTCTTAAATTCAAAGCTTAATATCTTTCTTCTGTTAAGAGCTACTAAGTCGGTTAATTAAAGGCAACGTTTCGTAATTTAATGCTTCATTCAAATCTAAAATTTAATTTGTAATAGCTTTTTTAGTTTAACAGTTATCTAGAAAAAACAAAAATATTCGGGCTTTATTTTTTTTATTGCGAGAAATAACTTTCTTTTAAAGACTTTTCATTCTCTCTACGTTGCTGTAATTAAATGTTGTGTCTGACGTTTCGTTTATTTTTGACCATCATCAATTTTATTAAATCTTAAAGGCGTCATCTTGTATTTTTGCATTCAAAACTAGTTATAAAAATTTCAACACAATAATTTCAAATTCAATATGATCTCTAATTCATTATTGGCCCTAATTATTTCTCATCCCCTACGTTCAACTTTCTACAGGCCAAAGCATAAACCGATAAACTTGAAACAGTGCACTGCAGAAACTAAAAACGCGACGCATAAAATTCGTGGCAATTCCAAAACCGTCAATTCAAATACACAGTTAACCCAATAAACCAAATCGTATTCAAAAATTCAATACAATAAAATTAGTTTATGGGATTTTGCATTTACAATTTTATTCAAACCAACCTCAATGTTTCAGAATGGAATTCGCATATCTTTATCAACTGAACATTTGTGTTTTAAGTTACTTTATCCAAACGTACAAAATTTAATTATATAATAAATTTAATAATAATCATTGTCTCCTCTAGTGGTGTCAGAGTAAGGAATTTAAAGTTGAAATACAGAAGGGCAGCGATTCTATCGCGGCTTTATTAACCCTATAAATTACAGTATTTTCTTTAGTACAAGATTTTTATTTGCTCTATGTTTTTATAGTTTCAAATACGACGGAGTTATGAATCAGGATATATTGTTCTAAATACGACCACGTCAAGCTATTTTATGATGTCATAAAATGGTTTAATAGCTGCAGCACATATCTGATGAATTTTAAATGAATTTATTTACTATATATACAGATATACAGATACATAATTAGTATAATTTATTGTTATAATGAGGCAGCATTTTAGGCTATCCAAAAATACGCTGTTTCAGTTAAAATATCCAGGGCTATAATATACCAAACTTTAACATCAAAATTCTCTCTTCCGTTATTTATAAGCCGTTTTATTCTTGCCTTTAAGATACTCGATTCCAAATTTATAATTGTGTGCCTGGTTGTGTTTTCGGCGTTTAGTTTGATTGTATCGTTTAACGGTTATCTTTAACGTAACGAGCATAATTTGTTTTCTGGAATAATTAACCGAAGAGCGATCGAGGTTTTCCAACTTAATTTGCGTTAAACCCAAATTAAAACCGGTACAAATATATTTGGAAGTATTTAATTGAAAACGAAATTGTTGGCGGAAATATATTTCATGAAATTAATGAATAAAACGGAGTTTTGAAAGTTGTGTGTGCAATGTTAATCAAGAAAAATGTTCCTACAACGAAATTAACTTTTTTTACAGAGTATACGTGGTTAATATTGTGATATTTAATCTTTAAACGAAGCAAAATTGGAGAAAATATCTTGTACATTTACAATACTATCAAACAATTGATAAATCAGTGTTTTAAAACTAGAACTGATGGAAAAGACAATGCAACAATCACAGGTTTTTGTATCTATCATGCTTAAAGCGATAGTGTAGCAACAACCAAACCAAAATTTTGTAAAGATTTTTGTTGAAATTGGCATAAATTACTGTCTTTATTTAATGTCGTTAATTTAGCAAATATAATCACAAATTAATAATACATTATATTATTAGATGCATGTAAATCAGAATCGCCAAATTTTAATAAAAAATTTGCAATTTGTTACAAACTCACGTGCAGTTTTTTTTATAAATAATGTCACCATGTTATTACCAAGTATCGGGTAAACGATACAAGACGATCATATATCGTATATTGTAAAGGAAAGAACCCATATTTACAGAATATTTAATACCGTAAATCATTGTACAAACAGGGCGCTTTGAAAGGGCACGGCACAATATTATTGGGAGGATATTTATGATATCCTGATCGCAGTGTCTCATATCCTGCGTCTTTTCCTCCAGCCCAAGGCTTCAGCGAGGGGTTCCAGACGACCGCTTATCATTTCTTTGTAACGTCGGTGAAATATTTTGGAAACTGACTGAGGAAACAATAACTGGCTTTTGTACAACATACAATAAAAGAGTCGCGAGCAATCGGATTGCTTTAAGGAAAAAGAAATTTAAAAGCAAAAATATCGTCTGCTTTGGCTTCTCTACGCTGTTTAAATAAGCAAGAAAAATTATTATTTTTTAAAACGATTCTTCAAAGAATTTGATGAAATTAAAACAGGGAAACAATTTTAAATCCTATTAAATTTTATCAATACACATTATACAGGGTGTGTATCAACATAAAACCGGTGGAGAACAATATTTCATTTAAAATGAAATCATTTTTACACAATATTGCAAAAGTCACGAAAATTAATAACTTTTTGTAATCTTTTATACCGGGAAAAAATTCGAGATTCAAGACTTAAGTATTATTTTTGTTATAGAAATAAAATTTTCTAAATTGTGATTTTTCATGACCCATTTTAAATGCAAAAAACCAAGAAATTCGTTCTGACATTGCTAAAGGTAGCCATACACGTGCAGGAAATCCTCAAAGAAAAAGCCTGCAGGATTTTCTCAACTGAACTGTCGCACACACACTGCGCGGAACATCCTCGAGTTTACGTCAGATCTTGACTACAAGTCATGACATCAACAGACGACGATATTTTGGCGGCTGTCGGTTGCCTAATCGCGCCAAATTGCATGTCAACTCGCAAGAAAAAGCGCACAGTAAGAAGTATATGGTGCAAGGAATAGCTGCTAAAGAGAAGAAAGTATTCCCACACAAATCTTCATTCAGAATTGGAGGTTTTTCCAAACGACTTTTATAATTACTTGAGGTTGGACCAAGAAACATCTGCTTCCATTGGTCACCCCTAATATCGCAAAGAAAGATACGGTGATGACGCAAGCCATTCCTCCCCACGATAGACTCACTGCGACATGGAGGTATTTGGCTACTGGAAGGAGCTACGAAGACCTGAAGTATTCAACAATAATTTCTCCACGGACCCTTGGTCACATCATACCGGAAACCCTTACTTCAACAGTGTGAAGTACCACAAGTTTGGCTTTTAAATAGAGTCAGCAGATGCTTCTGACTTCATAGACTCCTTAATTTTTTTCATTTCTTTTCGGAAGCACTTCTAACATTGTTAATTTTCTTAATTACACTATCTTTCGTGGCGTTCGGCTCAATCTCCTTCAGTTTTGCGTACCCGGCATCCTCCTTTTTATTCCTATCTTGATAGTCTTTTGAGTTGACTTGCCATAGGCAAGGTGGCAAGGTTCATTTTCGTAAATTTTAATGAAATCTGCTAAAAATCCTCGACATATGACGTTAAAAAAAAGTCTAGAGTTCCGGGTATAGACTCAGAAAGCCTACGTAGGACTTAAATAAAATAAATAAAAAATTGTTTGTTTTCCCTTCTAAGTCGGAATTTGTTAATTCCATTCCCGTACACAGCAATTTGTTCACCCTCAACGGTGTTATCTGCGACCAATCTTCTTTGCACGATTTAAACACACAATAAGTTGAAAAAGTTTTGTCATTGTGTTTTGGTGATACATTCTATACATATTTATGGATTCGCGGGCATTCCAATGACAGCTCTAAATAACACGCCTTTATGTTGTTCCATGATTTATGGAGTTGTAGTACGAGTAACGGCTTTTTGTTGTCTGCTAATTTATGAACTGATAAATCATATAATTAATTGAACGATGTGCTGTGTATTAAATTATTACGTTTACCACATATTCCGCGCACACACACGTATGGGCTTTATTCACCAGGGTGTGACAAATTCAACCTTGGTGCCGAAGTTTTAAATAATCATATAACCCTACAAACCTCGAATGAATTATCGCATTGCAGTTTCTATATTTCAAACTTTAAACAAACACTGAAAAATACAAGACTGCTTCAAAACAGATTGCGATGTGGCCTATAATATACAGTTTTAATAAGCATAAGCATCTCAAAAATCATTGCCATCGTTGTACGACACCAAAATGATAATAATGATAATTGTGTGCTTTTGTTCTAAAATATTCTGAACTTCTGAAAGAAAAACGACAATTATTGATACAAAATACAAGTGTTATCAATAGCAGGATTTAGATGTTTGCTTTTTACGTGCCCAGTAATAATGTATGTTAAAACATGTGTGGTGTTCAATTCCTGCAAAATCCTGCAAAATTTAAACAACACAAATTTTAAATTATACTTCAGCTATATAAGCAATCCTGCATTTATGTATGAAACTTAAAGTTATAGTCGTTCTAATTTTGCAGGATTTTGCAGGAATTGAATACCATCTGCACATTTTCGATTTGCATTATTATTTCGCAAGTTAAAATCTTTCAAAATCAATAGTTTTAGAGAACTATGTACGTTGTATCATAACATACACCGCGACAATAATAACTATTACGATAATAATTTAAAATTGGTATTGTTGGTTAATAGCAGAAATAATTTCCCAGAAAATAATACAAAGTATTTTGAAGTTCTCAGTTGGTTTGTTTTATTTGTTCGCGTGTAAAATAAACAATTAAGCGAATGGGGAAAATTGTATTTAATAAATAAATATGATGTATTGCGTATTTACATAACACGCTTTGGATATTTGAGGTTTGATACGGCTTGATTAAAATATATTAAAATATTAAGGTAAATAATACGAAAATTGTGCAAGTGAGTGAAGACCAAAAATATGTAATTAATATATAGGGTGGCTTTATTTCGATGATTAACATTATATTCGGTTTTTTTTAATTGGTAGCACTTTAACAATTTATTTAATCCGACAAACATTCCAAAAACATAATAAAACATAATAAATAAATGAATAAATTGTTTAAGAAGTTAAGTTTTTAATATACATAAGTTTCATTAAAAACTGCTCATACTTTCTGTAAAGTTTCTTTTTTTTTTGTTAAGTTTTGGACCAGCTTCTAGACTCGACCGAAGCGATCTGTTGTCTAGTATCTTGATAAAAAGTAAATTTCGGTGTTTCTGTGTGCATAAATTAACAGGTTTAAGCTAATATCCTGTACAAGCAAGATTTCGCTTGAATTCATCTCAATTCCTTGCTACGTTTGTTTAAGTTTGTTTGTACATACTGTGTATTGTAAAGTCAATACTACATTTACTGTCGTTAAGTAGCAGAGATGCGGAAACTTCGCATAGGAAATACAGTTTTTCTACGTCAATATTTGATGGTTGTTCATGAAACTAAAGGAATATGATTTAAATATGTTTAGTTTTTTGGATAGTTTTAATTTAAAAAATGAGTGTTTCTTTTTGAATGACTGTCCATACCTGTGACAAAAAGATGCTATATCGTTTAAACTTCAGATCATGTGCGACATTTAATAAATAAATACATGAAAGATGCTTGTAGCCTAGGAAAAATGTCTGATAAAAAATATATCTTTGATGTTGTTTCGTTGAACGACGCTTGTAAAATGAAACGACTCGTTCGGCCAAGTCGTCATTGTTGCTTTTTCTTTCATGATAACTTTCAATGGCAAAGCGGAAAATCTGTATTACGAGTTTCCTTTACTGAGCAATCACAGCAAACAATATTGTTAATTTTTGCTTTAGTCTTGCGTTTGACGTAAAATGAAGCAAGAGGAAGTTAATGAATAAAATTAGTTGAGCAATATCACAAAGCGAATAAATATCTTTTGGGTTTTGTTGATAAACGAAACGAAATGAAATTGCGTGTATATATTAAGCATTGTTTTCGTAATCAATCCTATGCACAAAAACAATTGGTGGAATGAAAATTATGTCCTTCCCAGTACTACACTGGAACACAGAGATTTCGAATAGAAATTCTTTGAAGTAAGTGACTTTATGATTTAGCTTATTTATAATTACTAATGTCAAAACCAAATCCTTTATGGTTACAGTTGACAATGGTGTCTTTGTGATTGGTGACTTGTTGCAATTTTAAAATAATATACAGGGTGTTTTTATGCCCGCTCCAATTGGCTATACTTCAAACACAAATAAGTAAGCTTTTTTAAATGGAACACCCTATATATCATATTATTACATTTTCTTGCCAATAATTTAATCATCTTTAAATGTAATAAACCTATATTATGTCCAATTCAGTTGTTAGGATAAATATTGCCTTTATATTAATAAATAAATCGTTTTAATAATCTAACGTTATATGACAAGGTTTTCATGTTAAAGTTTAAAATTGGTCAACTTTCCTCATTTTTGGATATTATTTTAAAAAAATTAACGGCAGTTCGTAAATTTTAATATTCCATGTTTATCTCCATATTGTTTAGCCAATGTCGTTGGTATTAATAAAGGATAGTGGAACAGTCGACCTGTAAAGCTTGGCTTATACATAATCCTATGTTGCATATAAGGGAACCATGGTCCATTACTAAAAGCGCCTTTAATTATGCAAATTCTACAGCTTCAAACTTCTCACTAAAAGTTCAAGGAAATTGCATTTTGGAGTTAGGGACAAATGGATCTCTCCAGCGAGCAAATGGAAACACAGAGTTATTTTTACTAACTACCAGTAATCAGACTGCCTTTTAAAACTGAATGTGACTCTTGATGGCTAATATTAGCAGTTTTCTGCTTCGGTGTATGACTTTTACTACGGTTAGAAGACCCGGAGTACACCGTTCCGTAAGCACGGACAGCAATTATACTGAAAAATCGACTATGTTTTTTACGAATACCTAGCAATTTGCTCGTATTTGTTGGACTAACACAGTGCATTCAATGAACTGTGTTTTATTCTTTTCGTTTTACGACGAGTTCTTTTAGCTACTAAGGGCAAGCTAATAAAGGACTAGCAAAAAAGAACTAGAGACTGACAAATTTTATGCTTTTAATTCTTTCCTTGATACGGTGCAGATCACTACAACAAAAGAACTTTTGTGTACCTAATATTTTTATTTGATTAAATGTTTGCTTTCTAGTAAAATCTTGTAAAATCTATGATATTTTATAAATCCAAAAATATAATAAGATTGCACAGATGAAGACACAAGAGGTTTAAAAATTGTTTGGCATTTCGACAAGCAATCCTTGGTAAAAAAGTGATTTAAATGAAACTTTGTGTTATCAATTAACGAATCTCTCAAATGACTTCAGCATTTATCAAACAAAAGAGGTTATTTGCAGATTTGCGCTGTGTAAACTTCAAAATACAAATTGTATCAATTGTTTCTATTTGTTGAAACAAATTAAATTTTCGAATACGCATTTTGTTAAGAAAATGACAAAATTCTTAATCCTCTGACATTACATCGAATATTTGCAGAATAATCCAATAAATTATATTATAATGCTGTTTAATACAAGTTATTAATTAAAATGTCGTTTAAAACTAAGAGTAATTGAGACGTCTCGTCTCATAAATTTCGTAATTAATGGAACGACTTATAGTATTTGCCTATAAACACGACCAAGATGTCAGCGGTTGCAAAAAGAATCGTAAAAAGCGCTCGACAGAATATTTCTGAAGCCGGCAAACACGAAGGAATTGTAGTAGTTGCTGTAACTTAGTTTTGGTAGAGATAGCCTAGTGGAAATTGCGGAAAATTCGGTTATCGATCGAGAGATTGGATTTGGCGGAAAAAGATAAGAAATGTCTCGGTTCCGTGGTAATAGCTATGTGAATGTAAAAAGACGAATAGATCTTCCGTTAGTGCTTTATCTGTAAAATAATGGCTTATCGAGAACTCCGGGGCCAAATTTATAATTGTAACTTTCGAGATAACAGCCGCGACGTTCAATTGTCCCGCGCGGTCATTATCTTTTTCAAATAAACATCTACATTTGGCGAGGATCAAGTAAGCTCAGAAAGTTTTACAGCGAAATTTCACTTAAGAAACTCTTTTAGGGGTCATCGTAATTCTCTTGCTGTGTCCCGTGCTAATTTATCTAGGCGGCTTCATTTCCTGTTTCCGTCGTTTTCTTTTGGTCCAGTTACTCAGTGAACCATTCGGTATCCGCGTACTCCATTAGGGACGATAATAAAC
The DNA here is from genome assembly GCA_947652605.1 of Elmis aenea. Taxonomy (NCBI): domain Eukaryota; kingdom Metazoa; phylum Arthropoda; class Insecta; order Coleoptera; family Elmidae; genus Elmis; species Elmis aenea. The sequence continues at coordinate 475,825 of OX393581.1, read as the reverse complement.
TGCGCCACAACTGAGCCACTGTTGCAATCTAAATGCCCAATAACTGCAATTTACCCTTGAAACTGGACCCTGACGAATTGATTGCAGCAGTAAAAGATAATTTACTTTAATGTTACGTGTACCGTGATGCGCGCCATCATGGAAAAGTTCTATTAAACGATGATATTATTAATAGTGTTAGATATCTTTATATAAATTAAATGCCACACCACTTTCATAACAAAAAAATAATATACATTTTAATCTGTTTCTAAACAAATTTGTAGTTGTTATACATGAGGTAGAAACTGATTAACATGTTTACCAAAAATAAAGTGAAAATCCCAATATACGAAATGTTTGCAACAATAGTTTCAATGCTATTCACTAGGTCAACTAGGCTTTAAAAAATATTTTTAATCGGTTTCTAAACTACTTCGTAGCTGCCTTGCATTGAGGACACTGTTTAACAATTTAATCAACAATAAAACCAAATTTAAATATAAGTCATTGATGCCATAATATCAATTGGTCCGTGATTACAAAACTCCATAACTTCTGTAATCTACATTAATATATTTAAGTCTCAACATTCAGATTTCAATTTCCATTTTAATTCTAAAGATTCTGCAGCTTCTGTAACAAAGAATAAGCTATCGATTGTCGTAATATATCTGTGCATATAAACTTTTAATCAAAGCAATCAATTTGTACAGTCTTGGAGGGTTTTAGCTCGAACACAGGAACTTAATTACGAAGTTCCTTCGGACTTTGCGGTTTCTCAAATAAGCATAAACACACAAACCGATATATTTTTAAAAACTCTGGAGTTTGTTGTTTTCAACTGTCTAAACGTTTTAAAAATTATTCATGACATCTGGGTTTTGGAAATGATTATATTTTTGGTTTTCTTTAGATCAATTTTAAGTCAATAATGTGGCTGTTTGTTTTTTGATTTATGTCCAGGATTTTTGATAGACAAAAGCCTCACGTATTTGATGCTAAGCGTCCCATCTTGAAAAATAGTGCTAAAAAATCTTTTTTCGAGAGTAATTTTAGAAGTGTCTTCACGTATTGATGTGCGTAAACGTCGTTTTATCTTGTAATAGGGGTGTGTTAGTGATAAGAGAATTTCAGGCACGTCAAAGCTTCATTTACTGTAACTGCAGCCATAAAGTTAAGTTGGGGTGCATTTTAGGAAGGAAACCTTAGCCTAAAGTATAACGTTTTCTTGATTCTTTATTCCACTATAGGTAATAACTCAAAAACATTTTATCTTAGATGAAATTTTGGTGAAAAAATAACATTTTCAAACGAATTAGATTAGATATTTGTAATCAAAAATTACTCATCTTTTTTAACACAGAAACTATTGTCTAAATACAATACAATACGAGTTTTAAGTCTCTCAGTTCTTAGATTATTGCAACCATGCAACCTATGATTTAGGAAGGGTTGTTTCTTGTTTGAAAAAAGAATAAATTTATCCTGCATATAGGTACATATTTTTATTCACTACAATGTATTCAATTATTTTTAAATCTATATTTTAATTTGCTTCGGTTTTTTGCAACTAAATAAGTTTATTATTGTCACTCAATATTAAAATTAACTGTTAAAACAACCGTATTGAATGTCAAAAGGTCTCTGTGAACGAATTCGACAAATGAAAATCATTTTAAGTTGATTTCGTTTTAAATTTAGTTTCCAATAAGCTTCGTCCTTGTTTCAACAAACAGATCAGATAAAAACGTTCATGATTCTTGATATTTATTGAGCTTTTATTTTAAAATAAGACCCGTTGACATCGACTTCCTTCCGAAGGGCTCTCAGTTTTTCCCGATACTTAACAGCGATCAACACAATATGAGTGCGAAGCGATAAGTAAAAAAGTGAAAAATAAAATAGCGTTGAAATGAAAATCACAAGCTTAAACGATGTTTATGGGTTTTATTTAATCGTCTTTAAATATGTGAGGGTCTTTTTTGAGAAGAATCGTAGCAACTGTATTTGGAGAGTGTCTTATTAAGATGTTATGTGATTGGTCATATTTGTCTTGAACTCGTGCATCTGTTTTTCGTTGTAATGATAAGAACATCCGCTCTAAAACTCCGGAGATTTCTCTAACAGTAGCACAAGTGTTATGTATTCTCTGTTCATGTCCTAAGAAGGCTCTAAAAGTTTTACCTTTTCTAAATTATTAGCCAAGAACAAGTATTATGAAGCACGATCTTGCTTACACCCTGTATAACATTTTTCGTTTTGTGATTACGTATTTAAGATATTGTGCAGAGAAATGCAGTTGTTGGGCCCATGATCCTTTATTTACAGGCGATCACGCGTGACACATAAACTATTAGAGGTCCTTGTCACGTGCATAGGACTTCGAACCATTAGATTATTTATTTAGACATACTTGTACGGCAATATTGATAGGTGTTTATCGGGAATACGAGTATTCGCCGTTTAAAGTTGTGCCTTTCTTGAGATCAGCGTTGGAATTTAGAATTCGCACTTGTAATGCCGTCCTGGATTTGACAAGTGATTTATATGAAGTAAAATATAAACACCAAGAAAGGTCTTTGCTCTTTGATCAATTGAGTAGGTGGCTTAGACCAGCGAAATGTAAATTTACTCGTAACGTGTTGACGCAATATTGATTTCATTTCCGTTCGGGCGTTCGACGACAATGTTATGGGGTGATTCTGAAACCCGAAAGAATGTATAAAGATTTTTATTAACAACGTTCAAGAAATGCATTAACGACTAATTATAATTCTTGCAGAAACCGATTAAAACCCTAGAAATCCATAACGACTACATGTTTATTCAGGAAACGATTAAAAATACTGTTTTCAGTTCATCAAACTTTTTAAAACATTTCCAAGGGTATACCCTAAGAACCTTTATAGTCAAAATTCATAAACATTATTATTGGCTTCATTTTTTGACACTTGAAAATTTATATAATCTGTCTTGCTCGCCACAAATCAGGCTTAAAATATTTCGTTATACATTTCCAGAAAACCTTGTAAGTATATAGCTTTAAATTAACGAAAATATGAAGCTTAATGTTACATTGTTATTCATGAATGTTACTTGTGCAAGCAAATACAGACATAATATAATATCTTCGCATTAATTAGTCTGTCAGTATTTATACACGGAAACTTATCAGTTTTGTTTATACAGCAAGTTTACTGTATGATCCGCTTTGGAGGTGATACAGAAGACTAAGGCCTGAATAGCAAGACAGATTACTCCGGTCTCTATGATGTTTGTTTATAGGAGTTACTCGATCTTGTAGTACATCTAGATCTAGAACAAAATACACTAAAACAACAATGATACTAGCATTAAAAGCAAGACAAAAACAAACAGTATGTAGACTGTATATCACTTAATCAGCAATGAATTATACAGTAAATTACTTTTGAACAATATATCAAGTGTACTATGTTTCGTTGAAGACACGTTATTGATTGTTTGAAACGGAAGCGGTATCGTAACATCCTTTGTAAGTCGTCAAAAATTTTGTTTAATTTAAAGTTTGGAACAGTAAATGTACCGGGTGTAGCTAGATCGAAAATTGTAACAAGGGGCTTTACATTTGAAATTTAATTTCGTTAAATACCAAGCACCTAATTAGTTTACAAGCAATGTGTAAATGCTAGGGTTACTTAAAATGTAAAATCATGTAAGATTTGCGACTCATGTTAACATTTTCTTATGGCTTAACGGTATAAAGTTGTTTATTAATCAATATATGTAACTATTATTGGCAAGTAAAAGAATTTAGTATCGTACAATTGCAAGTTACCAAAGTTAATTAATAACGTACCCCAGAAACTAAGGATAGTTTTCATACCTTCATGAACCAGTGAAACGAAAAAGTAGCTTTAAAACTTAAGAGAAAGAACCGGTAAGTTTTTAACCCCAAACATCACTTATCTAGCGTTAATAATTCACGAGATACAAGAAGTGAAAAATCCTGAAAAAATTTTGGATTTTTTTCAGGATTTTTGAATGGCGATATCTTTGGAACCAATGAGAACAGCTCAGTGAAATTTTTAGGAAATCTTGCTGTAGGTATGGGATATTACTTTTTGATATATTCGTAGCAAGAAAAATTGGTTTTACGCTAAAAAAAAAACAAATGAAAGGCGTCTCGTTGTTTTATGCGCTATACGATCAAATTTTTTCAATAACTTCCCGTTAAATTATCAGTTAAATACAAATTTTCGTTAACCTTTTCTTTTAAAAAACGTCTTTGTGCTATAATAAACTCATTTTCAGTTTTCTTTAATTTGAAAACAATTAAAACTGTCTATAATATTAGTTGTGGTCATTTATGAAATATTGCAGTTAACCAATAAGTACTGCTGTATGTGGTTAACAAAATTATTTCATGTTTTACAAAACAAAGTACACTGTACGATCACAGTTGCTTCATCCCCAGCTCGCCCTAATTTAGGATAAGGGTCCATTAGCAGGTCTTGTACGTTCGCTCGCCCGTCAGTACATATTACGTGTCTCTGGCGCTACTAGACAAATTTTCTTGAAATTTTGTTCGACAATTTCCCTGAAACCTATAAAACATCGTCCCATAACAGTGAAAAAACACCGTTACTATTTATTTGCTTCAAAAAGCATGAGTGACTAAATCTGCACAATTAAATATACCAACGTTAGTGTATTCCTAAATATTTGACTTCTTCTGCTTGTTACGGCGAACCTATCTTTTGTATCGATTTGCTTTCGATTTTTCATCAGCTTGTTGGCCAGGTTTCGGAATCATAATAATGTCAGCAACTTTCTCGAGACTAGGAAAGTGACCAATGATAGCATTGAAAAGCTTTGTAGTGTATTTAATGCTAGTTTTTGGGAATTCGTAATCAATTTTCTGTGTTAATATTTTAAAATAAATATTGTGTAAAATATATTGTAAGTTAACAGTTAACTGTTACACAAACAATTTCGTTTTGAGTCTTAAAATTTCCAGATAATGTCTTGATTTGTAAATAAACATTGCCTAATTTCAATTTGATTAAAACTGTGTCGGAATTCTATCTGAACTCTGTATGCAGTACAACGAAATTAAAGTCTGTTATACAAAATATTTGCGACATAAACTCTCATGTAACTCATTAGCGCTTCATGGAATAATTAACGATGTGTCAAAAACTAAACAAATACTGTAAAATGTTATTCGTGCTAATTAAAGTTAATCCGTACATAAATATCAACATCAACAGCTTTTTATGGTAATCGATAAGTTATTACTTTGTGCTGTAATTATTAACGGTTCTCTAATTTCGTTTTAATGAAGGTTATAAAAGATTAGACATTAAAAATACGTTAAATTTGATTGGAACTAACAACATATTTGTTACACATGTGTTCAAATAAAATTTAGTCAGTATACATTGTGATACATAGCATAATCAGCAAATTATTAAGCATTATTGCACAAAAGTTACAAAATAACGTAGTATAAAACAATGCATTTAAAGAAAAAACTAATTTAATTTATAATGATAGCAGCAAAAACTAAAACTATTTATTTGAGTATCTTGCAGTTAATACTTACTTTAAACAAGAAAAAAGACGTTTTTATAGCTAATTCTTTACAGCTATAGTTTGTTGGATTAATTTTTTAAACCTTTTTGCGTTATAGATAAAAGAACAGATTGACTTTTAAATTGTATCAGTTTCCTACTTCAAATATCAAGGATGATTTTGTCAAAAGTAGTTTTATCTGGAGACTTAACTCTACGCTTCAAGTTACCATTCCTCTTTACGTAATCTTGGTTTATCTCTTTTTATTTTATTCTTTATCTTGCTTTCCACAAACATATTGTCCGACATGGTTAAGGAAACGATGGCCTCTGTATCTTTATTGCTGATATACTGCAGGCAACAGTATTGTTGGGTATTTGCACTTAACTTTGTATTGTTGGTACACTAAAAACTCCAGCCACACTCTTGTGTTTATAAATTTGCTTGGAGATGAACGAAATAAAAAAGAAACGTAAATAATTGTACTGCACTGTTAAAATGTGTCTGTTGTCATACTGTTTTTTAAGTAATTTGATGCACTTTTTCATTAGTGCTATTGCTAAAAGTATGTAACTATAGTTGATACTTTATGAAACTATTAATAAACAATAGGCGTTATTATTTAATAGAGTTGTATATACCCACAATGCAGCATCGTTTAAGACTTTTTAGCCAATTTCTTCTACAGTTTTCCATCGTCCTTGCAAATCTTATCTCCATTTCGCTTCGTCAAATTTAGCTCGTGATAGGGGATTAAGAAGTAACCATGCTTTTAAGTAATTCGCCCAGGTCGACGGCTAAGTTATTAAAATACAATTCCCAGCAATTAATGCTGCCAACAAAGCGAACTTGAAACAGTCACCACCTCAAATTTTCCGCGTTGCCTTGGGAATTAGGTGAAAATTCAATTATGCAAAAATATTTGCATGAAAAAATGAAATCCTTTCATATAATAGCCGAAATTTTGCAGTTAAAGTTAAATTTCGTCACAGTATTGATACTTCAATTGCAATTTTTTTTTCATAACATGACACCCTGTTTGCTGACAATTCTTTGCTCAGTTTTCTCAATAAGTTTACGTTAGTTTTCTGTGTAAACTGTTGTGCTGAGTTCATTCTTCAATGAGTATCGCCAGGGGAATTAGGATCCAACGAATTATTGGTTACTTATTGATTGTAATAGTTCACTCCGGGAAAACTTTTCCAGTAGCTAGTTACCGCTGATAAAAAGTTAGGCTGTAAATGGGCACAAATTTCGTTATTTGGAAAGAAAAATAAAACGAAATCGTATAAAAAAAACTTTCAATCGAAGCTACTGTGTAGTTGCTCTAAGTTTCTTATTCTGCACTTTTTTATGTTTAGACTACATCATCATGGACAATTAGTAAAAGCTAAGTTCGTGTTTACACATAACTTATATTTTATTCGTTTATATTTACATATATTTCATCAACTTAATTATAAAAGGCGATACCCCCATCATAACTGGGAGGTATATTTTAAATTTCGCAATTAAAGTTTCATCGTTATCAAACGTCAACATAAATTGAAATACGTTCATTTCATGTCCTCGTTATACATTATGTCCAATTTAATAGCCCAATTATTAGAGACTAGACTTCAACTCTTTGTTACAAAATGATACATACGCTAAAACTTTAATATAATATGAAAGTACAACTATCATCAAAGGCCTACCAGCCAAAATAATTGGACAAAAATGTTTATATTTGTAGCTTTTTTTACTTGGGTTAATTCAAACAAGTATAATAATTACGGATTGAAAATCGGACAGTAATCTCGATAAGCGGTTATCGGTTAACCGAGTCATAAGACCTGTTATCGATTATCGAAAAAGTTTCCGATTAACCGGTTTTCTAATCCCTAGTAGTAATATAATTGTTTTCTTGTAGAGAATAGGTCACAATCCTGTAATTATTAATAGCGTATTTATTATTAGATCGAGCAAAACGCAAAAGCTTTGTTCAAAAACCGCAGATATCAATTTTTAATACCGATTACAATAAAAGTAAGTACTACCTGAAGTTCAATAAGTACCTACTCATTTCGATTTGAAAACCAAATCGTGTTCGGTTGATTATCGCGTCTCAAACAAGTATGATTTGAATATTAAGTTTCGTTTTGTTGATAATCACCATACCGTACCTATTATATTCCCTGAATTCTAATTGCCGCTGTACAAATTCAGTTATCCCACATAGGAACTTTAAAAATGCGTTGATTAGAGGTTGGTCAAATTTAACTAATGAAATAGATCGGATCAAACACTAGTTCAGGTTGTTATAGATCTGAATATGGTCAAGTACACTCACAGAATCTTATTTATAACCATTCAAACCAAATAAGTATATACAGGGTGTTTCAGATATCATTGTCATACGGATTTTCGCGAATTTTTGTAGAGTAAACTCGATGAAATTAAATGAGGAAAAAATGCTTGATAATGAATTGGAAGTTTAGATTATTTTATAGCGACATTATTAATTTTCCTTTTTGTTATTAGCATCGTTTTTCTTAAATCAAAATCAGATTTTCTTTGTTTTTTTCAGTCATGTTGAAAGATTTTTAAACCAAGTGTGTTTAACAATATTTACCTACAATTGAAATGTTTGTTCAATTTAGAATCTTCAACGCAGCTATTTTAAACGTTGCAGATGTTCGATAATCCATTTCGAATTTACATAAATATGAAATTTCTATGGATGAAACAAGTGCGCGTTTGTTTTTCTTTTACTGTCGTTTCGATTTTGTATGTAAAGTGAATTTAATTTCCTCAGACAATTGCGGTAGATGCATGTCATCAATTCCGTAGCAGGAATGCTTAAATGCAAAACAATGCAGCGGCCTAGAGCCCGTGAATAAAATTACCATACTTTTACTTTAGAAACAAATGCAAACTTTATCTAAGCGAGTTAAAATTAAGGTTTAAACTAAAAATAATTTTTTGCTCGAAGATAAATGCAACATTTTTCTTCTAAAAGTGAGTTTTTGGTATTGGACTTTTACAAAATATTTGATTAATTGTTTCTGTTACAAAGTTTTTGATATTCCTATTTTTAACATTTTAGTGGATTTGTCACCTAGTAGTGGAAAACCGAAGCTTTATCAGTCGTAAAAATAACAATGATACAATACACGAATAAAGTTTTATATAAAATACTTTATATAAATTACTTAAACTAAATGCAAAACATTTAAAGTGACGTATGCCACATTCAAGTTAAATGACTCAATTCTAATTAATTGAAGACGCAAATTTTTAATTATTTGTAATTAAAATGTTGATTAATAAACTTATAAATGACCAAACTGTTAGTTATAAAGTTATTAATTGTATTGAAGTTTTATTACTGACCCTCTTGGAACAAATTTCTTGTGCTAGGGTTTCATCGTTTTAAACTTTCCTTTATAATAAAATTTGCAGGTTTAAAACTTATATTTCGCTGTCTTTTTTAAGGACACAAAACTTTTACGCCGCATATAATAATATCGTTATCAAACAATACCATTATATCGATTTTAAGTAAAGCAAATTCATAACAAACAACCAAAGTTGTAAACTTCAAACTTCTTAAAAATACATAAACATCTAAAATAATATCCACGGGCGAGGCTTTTAAAATTAATGATTATAATGACAAAGTTTGCAGTACCAATGTTTTTAATAAACAATTATAGCTTTGGGAGAGTTGTAGCCAACCAGGGCTGTTGTTTCAACAGATGCTATTATACCCGCGATGCGAATTTAGAACTCAAGATATTATAAAATTTGAAATGTTCGCCTGCGTTGCGTACCGGCACATAATAGCTGTTTCTAACAGTTTGATGAAATTTGTAAACTCAACACACAATCCAAGACAACAGTTTTAACAAACTTTCAATTTATAAATGCCCCATTCCTATCCGTTAAAACTAAAACTGAATGGGATTTTTTTTTTGTATCTCGTTTATTATCAGATTTTGAATGTTTGTTTCTATCGGGAACTTAATAAACTAAAATCGTCGCCACACTAAGCAGGCAACAGATACAATTATTAATTCCACTCCACTTTTGTGTAAACTCCTCATGTTTGATTTCCACCAGGACTTCGATTCATCTTTTTACATGTAGATTAAAAGTTATGTTAGTTTTAAATTGTTTTATTTCAGTGTTACAACTTTGTTGTTCAATTTCTAATCACAATATTATGCACCAATCTTGTTACAAGTCTGTGTAAAATTTTCTTTGTTTACCAAACGGTGGTCGTCAGGTTTTTAAACGCTTACTTATCCATCAAAAATAAAAATACCGTCTGCAGAAAAATTTATTCCGGGCACGTTCATTTTCTCGGGCCTTGTTTTTCAATTAAAAATAATCCCAATGAATAATATACGTTTGTGATTTCGCTTTCTATGCAAAAATTTATTGTTTTGTTGGATTTATAATGTGGAGTTTTTGCAAGAATTCCGTTGGGGTATTATTAAATTGTGATTTAATTGAATTGGGGGCTGATAATTATTGTTTAGACCCCATCCCTGGTTGCAGCTAAGATATTTTAAGAACCTGCAACAAAGTTGCATTTTGTTTTATTGATTTAGTTTTTATTTAAAAAAATTGCAATTTAAGTGATTAGAGTGAGTATGATAATATTTAAGCCATAAATATTTTATATTGAATTTTTAAGCCAATTGCTCTAGTTAAGGATGGGTGGCTGAGTGGGCCCTGCTAGTGGGGTGAGATTCAGCTCCATAATAAATGCAGAATCGCGTATCTCAGGTACCCTAACAAGATCCCGCAGGATGTGGCATATCCGCGGATGATTGGGTGCCACGGAGCCTGCATTTACAGTAAATACAACCTAATGATAATGTACACAGCGAATATAACGGCGCCATCCCTCAAGTTATTTTTACGGTATGAACTAATGCGTTTCCCAAGAAGACCGTTAAGTGTAATAGCACTTTTACGGATAATCAGTAAAAATATTGCACTAAAATAAAGGCAAAACACAGATAAAACGAAGGTGAGAACGGTGGCTGTAGCCAGACGTTTCGGGCCAAGGCGAAATTTATGAACGCGGCTCCCTCATCTCTGTATTTTATGATTTATACGTTGCACGAAGCAATTAAAGTGTGATTGGAAAACGGGGCAAGTTCATAAATTTTTTACTTGTAATTGACTAATTTTTTCGTTTACTTGTTCATTAAATCAACGGCAATTTACTGACACGTGTACAAACTAATTTAAATGTACATTATAATTGAATCAAAAATACTTAACAATAAATCTATAACCCAATATGTTGCACATATTTTGACAATAATGTATTGATCAATATTTTTTTGTAAACCACAAGTAACAAATAAATTTGTTTAATTTTTAATTAGTTTAAGTTTAAGGCAAAAATTACAAAAATTTGCTGTCAATTAAAAAATTATCAAGCTGAAATAAATATATAGGTATATGAAAGCTATTTTGCGGGCCGTTTAGGCCCAGAGCTTGGTAATGTTCTTCCACACTTTTCCCTCGTTCGCTTTCTTCCTCCAATTCCATATGTTTTTCTCTCTTAGTTCTACCTCCACAGCTTCTTTTCATCTTTCTTTGGGTCTTCCTCTTTTCTTCTTGTATGTAGGTTCTTTCCACGCGATCTCTTCAATTATTCTGCTGTCCTCCCTTCTCTCAATATCTCCTAGCCATTGTATCCTTCTGGCATTTATTACTTTGTCTATGGTTGCTTCTTTGAAAATTGTATATACCTCCTCGTTCGTTATTCTTATATAGCCCTCATCTGTTCTCTTCCCTCCCACCATTCTCCAAATTATCTTTCTTCCCCATCTTTTTAAGGCTTCCTTTGCATTTTTGTTCAGTACCCAGGTCTGACACCCATAGATCGCTGTAGGTCTTAGTATTGTTTTATACAAACGTAATTTGGTGCTCCTAGATAACTGTTTTGCTCTTATTAGCTTATTTAAAGCTCCTGCACTTTTGTTGGCTTTCAGAATACTCATGTATATGTCTTTTTCTTCATCCATTCTGTTTGTGTGTAGTGTCCCTAAGTACACAAATTCATTTACTTCCGCAAATTACCCTACCAGTAGCCTGTCTTCTATTGTTTGTTGTTCTATTCTCATTAGCTTGGTCTTATCTTCGTTTATCCTTAATCCCATTTTTTGTGCTCCTTCTGCCATTCTGCCTGTGATCTCTCCCAGTACTTCAAAGTTCTTGCCAGTATAGCTACATCATCGGCATAACATAAGTTGGTGACTTTTGTTTAGTATTGTTTCCTCTATGTTCAGTTTTCCGTTTCTTACTATTTTTTCCAGAACTACGTTGAATATGAGGGCTGATAATGGGTCTCCCTGTTTAAGCCGTGTTCCTATTTCAAATTTTTCCGTTGTTTTCTTCTTGATCTGAATCCTACCTGATGTCCCTTCCAATGCCATTTTGAGCAATCTGAAATAAATACAAATCAATAATTTCTATGACGGTTTGCTATTTTGTGTATTTCTCCTGAAATACTTATCGGATTTAGATACATTTTGGTTTATTGGGCTCATAAAAAATAAGGCTTTCATAAATGGAAAAATTTTTATGACTAGTGGCTTTAAAAAAATTATAGTTGTTTAGAAGTCATAAAAATTTGAAAAATTGGCAAAACAATTTGATTCAAAAGATTGTCGTATGTTTTAGCCAAAATTCACAAAAAGAGGATGTAAATCTATAAAGTTACCAACAAAAATGAAATTTCCTATATTTTTAGATCTAAATTTTAAAAAAAAGTTTGTTTAAAATCTTTAGCTTTTTAACATTGTGTTTTCGAAACGTTTGACTCGTTTTACGTCGTCTTGACCGAAGTTTCTTGTCTCTTAACCAATTACGACGTAACTCCGGGGGGTGACCGTAGTACGAGAGTACTAGAGGTCATTTGGGAGCGCTTTGCGTCCCTTCAATCGAGCACGTCTTTTGGTCTGTGTACAAGACGGTCTGCACTCTCGGGACTTTAAAAGATGGCTCTCAACTAAAGGCCCATTCAAACCACACGAACGTTATAAGTCGTAAGTATTGGTGTGATTAGTTTATTTCGTGGCAAAAAATATTTCACCTATTATATCGTCATTCCGTCTCCAACCAAGACAAGATTGGTCATGGAGCTTTTTTAGAAGGTCAAAAAATATGCGCCCTTCCTTCTTGCTGGGCCACACTTCATCCTTTTCTAATTTTAGAAATGTTTTAAATGAACAATTGCTCAGTAAAATTGAGTTGAAAGTCCTGGCATAAAATGCTTTACCTGCAAGAGTAGTAAATAATTTATATACAGGTCTGTAAAATATTCAACTTTAATGGCTTAAATTGGTCTGGCAGGTTAAAACCGATAGGCATATAATTCTCCGTTACAACAATCTTTTTCGTCTTATTTATATTGATGCTCATATTGCATCTTTTTAATGTATGTGCCAATACCCTCAGATTATGTTGTCGGTTTTGGCTAGTAGCATCGCATCATCTGCAATGGCCAGTTCTGTTAAAGATATTGGTTCCAGTTTATTCCATCCTCAGTAAACCTTCTTTGTATGTTGAATGTAGTCATAAAATATTATCTGTGCAATTAGCTTCTTAGTAATTTAGTACGCTATTAATCTTTTTACGTTGACTTATTCATTATCATTATTATTAATGTAATAATAAATCGTACAAACTAAATTTTTCTAAATTAATTAGCATCAACTATGCAGTATTAAAAAAAAGTAAATAATCCGTGACAATATATTATTTAACATTAGTATAATGTTTGAAATATTTGTAGCTCGCAAATTTGTCCTAGTTTGTTAACATAAGCCAATAATATATATCAGCAATTAATAAAATATGAAACAGGGACACAACACTGATCCCCTATTTAAATTTCTGACAGGGACTGACAATATTTAGTTTTCATATTACGCTTTAGGCTCGTCACAGAAGATTACGTATCTCCGCTGAAAGTAAGGTTATTACTCACAAATACCTGAAATATATGCAGGCAGGAGAACCAAAACGCCCGGAGATGAAATAATCCGATACCTCCAGGAAAAAAATGCTGTTGTGCTTTATTTGTTTTAACATTCTTGTTTTTAAATTCATTATCGTCTCGTGTTTCACGTGAAAGCAGGCGACTTATGTACCTGTTCTGATTTATTTCGTTGGCTTGGAGTCCTTGCATTGTGGTAAAACGTTTCTTTCCGGAAATACAATCTTTTTACCGCTATATAGTGTGCAGCTCGCGACCTGGACATTTCTTAATCTCGTTCGGTCTAGGAATTCGTTTTATTGACGTCATTCTATCTTTTCATTCCATTTTTTTCCGCCATAGAAAGTCTAGCTGGACGTGAAATTCCTCAACGCTACAACGTGAATTTTGTTTTATTTATGTACCGCAAAGAATTACCGCTGGCCACAATTATATGTAGGTATGGAAAAGGTGGAAAACTTACGTTTTGGAAATTTAACGCTGCAGGGGTAGGATTATATTTCGTTTATGGTTACTGTTAGTAGGACTTGGTAATTTTAATATTGAGTTTGATCTAAAGTATTCTTCGAAACAAGAAAGTTGGAGTTATAATTTTATATGTTTAAATCCGATAATATTTCAATCTATCCCATTTGGACATTGTAATTTGTATGAAGAAACTAATGCATTAACATGTAGGAGATAACCCATTGGCGAGCTTCTTTAGGTTACTTAACTGCTTGGTAATGATTAGCTACTAGAGTTTAATTTAATACTTTTAAAAGTCAAATTACAACTTTGTTGGTAAAGTCTACGGTAATCAGTTACTCTTCTACGGAGATGGATCACCAGTAGGTTTTATAATGATTTTGTAGATTAACAGTTTATTCTTTAACGTTGGTTGCGATCTTCTTCCAATGATCCAATGGATGCTCCTTCCTTTGAGCTCTAGTTGTTTTCGTTTATTAAAAATATGTTGACGCCAGGTGAGTCGTCCATTTAAGTGTATTTCTAAATGTTTGACTTGTTCTTCTTGTATCAGTAAGTGGTTGTTAGGGCGAACCAAAGGACAATGATCTTCTTTGAAAGTAAAGTTGTCGATTTGCTTTGGTTATAGATATTAAAGGAGTATTGTTAAGGAGATTATATCATAAAACATTTTGTCATGCCGATAAGATTTTAGTAACTAATTAATTGTATACACATAGTGCTAACACGGTCATTTGGTGACGTCTTGGTGATGTGTGCAGTCTAAGAAATGAGAAAAGCTGTCGTATTTATTTATTCGATTTTATTATGAATTGTTTTCAACCCCATGATGCTTATGTAAAGCTGTTAAACGTTTGATTAACGATCGTTATGATTTTGTGTTATTTCTAGCGCTGCTTAGGGCTCATGGAGCCACTTTTATTGCGTCGTAAATGAAGTACGAACCCCCTAAAAGCTTCGACATTATTTACTAAGATCAGGTCTTTGTATAATCGCGCAACGACCACCAAAACAACCACGACCCCAGCAGCGATTACCTCACGGAGTCTAGGGGTGCCACTTGACAGGTCCACACGTTGGATGAATATGATGTAGGGTGATTGAGAATCGTGCAGTTATGGCCCCGGTGCGAACGGAAACCAAATGTGTATCTCACCCCTGTAATATATTGGTTTTCTGGCGATGAAAGCCAACGTTGACTCATCGATTTTCGAGCCAATTGTTAGTTTTATGTTTCGCTACATGTCTGGAAATGTTTTCTTACTCGCGTCTGTCTGTATCCGTGGCACAATTAGTGTAAGCTGTGCTCTCTTTTCTTTTTATCTAGTTGAAGATAGCAGCGTCTGGTGTTTCTGTTATGATGGCTGTAATGTTGTTACAGGCCGATGGAAAGCACTTAACTTAGCTGTTTGAGTTTGCTATGCTCTTAGCTTCTCGAGTTACAGCCGTGTCAGCTTCTAAAGCAAGTTAATAATTCAATATCTTAATAAGGTTTTTACGTTCCCAGCAAATTGTTTATATAAAGTCCCCAGTTATTGATGTTATTGTATTTTATTGGGAAGACAATTTCCAAACTTTTCGCCCGACTTTAAATTTCACTTTTTTGAATTACTTACTGTATTACATCGAATATCAAATACTAAAATTAATAAATTAGGATGATTGCGTAGCCTTTTTTAGTGTGATAGTGACCAAAATCGACTCATTACAGCTTTGTTGTGATGGTATGTTGATTTACGGTGTATGATGTGTTCATAATATCCTACTTTTTAAGCTGCGGAGAAAAATATTGGCAACTATGTGTCGTTTTACAGCAGGCAGCTTTATCATGTTCCATCGAAATGAGTAACAAATTAAGCCCATATATCACTGAACGGCACCCATGAGCTTTTCACATTAACCACAGCTGTATATCCCTGCGCCATATCCTTTCATCCGGTTAAGGTGCAACAGAGAGCGAACGTATTCGCCTATCAATGTACCCTCAATTTGCAAGTACATTGTTTTTGCATTATCTCCGAAGGTTGAAAAAAGAGGGCTTGCGCGCACGAGCCGTCCCGCGCGGGCACATCAAAAGGAATCGCCAGTTGTGCCCAGATGTTTGTACAGGGCAGACTTCCCGGACCAGACGCAGTCACCGGAAGGGATACGCCCACTACGGCGAAATAAGTTTTATCTTCACCCTTCACTGCGCTGCCGGTACATAATTCTAAATTTATCGTATCATCATATATTTAAAATGAGCCGTGTTCAAAAGTAATTTAGAGAAAATTTAGGATAAAGTAGATGAAAATGTTTTCTAACAGTTTGCAATCATAAGCAAAGTAACTGAAGAACTTCTTCTCATCATCGCATTGGAAAAGAGATAATTTTGTTTAATGTTCTTTTTTAAACCTTCACATTTTACAGAACAAACAGCTTATGTATCCCTTTTTATTGTACGACATCATTGTTATGATAAAACGCTAATAGATTAAGTTGACACGCTAAGGTATTTGTATGCAGATTTTTCACAGTTTTATCGAATGCAGGCCACTCAAACTCATAAATATTGATCATGTTTGTGTACACCATGCCCTGTACATTTTTAAGGATTTGGAAGGAGAAAAATTATTTTATTATGGCGTTGTAATGTTTGTGGAAGATATCAGCCAAAGTTTTTATGATTTTTAAATAAGAAGTGCAAACAGTTTCATGATTATTTTTTGCTATGGTTTTTAAAGGTATTAGAATTACCTTTCTGGCATTAGTTCTTGTCATTCTTAATCAGTTTTACGTATTTTATGTACTTACTGCTTTATAGAGTTGAAGCTGGAACGCTCAAAGAAGCTTCACAAAAAAATTCAAAGAATTTTAGATGTGTGACAACGACTCTTCAGGATATCCTGGTTGAATTGAAACATGATTTTAATGAATATGTGCTCAGAAGAACTGGCATACTAAAAGAAATACTGGACACTATAAAAATAAAAATCTAGCAAATATAGGCCATGTTGTGAGACATGGACGAGGAAAACATGAAGACAAATTTAAAATTCTTCAAAATTCCATCATTGAAAAGCGAGACCTAGTCGCCGCAAGATATTTGGCCAAAGAACCTCAAGCAGCGGTACAGAATTATAAGCATCCAACTCTTGGGAAATGCCGTCAATAAGGTACAGATTGCCATGATGATAGGGATAGCCAACATCCGGAACGGATGAGGCAGACCAAGAAAAAGTAAAATATTCGACTTTGAATCTATTCTTTAATTCTTTCGTCACACTTCTTTAAAAAGTTGGTACCTCATGTACATTTGCCCTTTAAACTTTAATTTCAGCTATAGAAACGTATGTACCACCTTTATTTTTCCTAAAAGGCACGAAACATCAGCACTCATCTGCGTTGGTTCATTGTCGTGCAGCAAATACCACGATGCAAAGTTTAAGGGGAAAGATTATTGTGATCTCTGCACTGTTTATCTTTCGAAGCAGATTCGTGATGAATTAATGAATACTTTCGCGTCGAAAAACGACGCCTGTAACTTCCTTCGACGCCAGTATTACGATAAGAAAAAGATCAGCTCGAGAACTTAATCGTCACCCTGTGTAGACGAATATGTTTTTCTAACAGTCGCGAAGGATTCAAAACAAAGCAGCTGAAGAACATCTCATAGCTCAACATGAAGCAAATGAATAATAAACAACTACTCATGGTAGTAAAATAAATTCTATTTTTGACGTTTATGCAGAGTGGGAGTGGCTCTTCTTGAATAAAATATGACTCGGGTTCCCAGGGGTAATTTTCAGCGTAGAGGGCCAAGTTGAAAGTTGGCGATGCGCGACACACCACACTATGGTGTGCCTATTTCGGTGCCATTTACTTCTGGCTGTAATGCGGTTACTCGCCTCTTCAAGTAGACACGACTCTGGTAATAATGGGTCGACTCCAGATCCTCTCCGGATTCCTTAGACCACTCAAGTTTTAATACCGCTGATTATACAGTTTATGATAGCGAACAAACACAATCTACATGCAAAATGATAGAGGCCCACAAAAAATTGCGCTCCGTTCTTTTGTCTTCGGGCGTTTGTCTTGACGGTATCACATTATGTACTACATAATTACGCTTTATTTAACTGCACTTTCATTAGCGAAAACACAGCAAACTCTCTGTTCGTTCCTCATTAATATGTCGGTTTTGTTTGTCGGTTTATCCTCGAGTTTATTTTCTTTTGTTGAGATAACAAGCACACCAGTTTATCAGATGGCGCTATTTTTATCGATTGAAGTTTAATAATAAGGATACGAAGACGAGTTATTAAACTCGTTAAAGAATCTGGTACACAGTGAATGAAATATTGCTTCCAGTTTATTGAATATATACAGAGTGTTCCAATTAGCATTAGATTGAATGTTTGTATCAGCAGCTACAAACTTCAATAAATGGTGTATAGCCATAATTACTTGATTATCAGCAAAATGCAAGCTATATTTCTTTTCCGATTGATGCACTTTTTCTTTCAATTTTCTAGGACTCCAAAGAAGATTTTTAAAATCATAGGTCCGATACAACAGCCCTACCTCAATCATTTCGTGATAGTTTCTGTCCTGTTTTGACTGAACTGGTTATGTTTTCATACATATTCCGTGCAGTGTTTGTGTACATATTGGTAAAATACCCTTATTTTTTAGCGCTTTTACCAGTTTAATTATTGTTCAAATTATATTGTTAAAACGTTAAATAGAAAGTGTATGATTTGAAACTTTAGCACTTGCTGTTGATTCTGTTGTTTGGTTCATTTTCAAGCACTTTTTAAACGATACAGCAAAAATGACGGGAACAATCTTGTTGTGAGTCGACCTTCTATGTACAAAATATTCATATTTTAACTAAAGCTAAACGCTTATCAAAAGAAAACTAATAAACATCGCTACAAAGCAGATACCGACAAAGTGCCTTTTTAACAGACTCTTTCTCAACAAACCCCAAATACAATTTTGCTAGCATTTGTTTGTTATTCGCCGTTGTTGAGTTATAGATAAATTAAATTGTTGTGTGCGCCTCGCCACTCCACAGCCAGACATGCAGAGGAAATCGAATTCATTATAAAAAAGCACTATAAAGCTTTTATCGAAGCGTGCAAACAGACTATGCATTAGACATAATTAATGCGAATGCATGAACTCCACACTTTCCTGAAGTATAACAATATTATCAATTCTCGTTACATCTTTTATGTAAAACTGATACGGCCTTCATGAATAATTTATTTTTTTATTGAATTTCAGGAGCATCAAATATTATACCGCTCTCAGAACTAATAATCTTATTAACTCGGACAGAATTAAATTAGTGCGTTAATAAAAGTCTCTTCAATTAAAAAGAGTCTACTTTCACTCCCATTTTTTTAATTAAGAATGAAAGCGATACTTTAACAAGGGCACATCTCAATAAAAAGTGTGACAAAAACTTCTAATACAGGGTGTTTCAAATTCCACTATTCAGCAATTGCATCGAGTAGTTAACAAAACATACTGGCCTTTGACAAAATGTTGCATAAACTTAAATGTACACGTCCAAATAATTTCTACACCATTCGCAAAGATCATCTTGCAAATAGAATATTACAAGTTAAGGTCGAAAACGAATAAAAGAATCTACAGCTAATTCACGCAGGAGTTCCTCAAGGAAGTGTATTTGTTCCCATATTATATTTGTTATATACACTTGATTTACCAACAGCTCCTGGTATAATTATTGCAACTTTCGATAATAACACAGCTATATAGCGTCAAACAGAAATTCAATAAGAGGTTTAGAAACCTCGCAGGAAAATCTTTACTGTGTGCTAAAGTGGTTAAAAAATTGAAAAACAAAATTAACGAAGTATAAATAACATTCTTCACACGTAAGTATCGTTAAACAGTAAACAAATTCCACAAAGTGAAGATGTCAAATGTCTTGGAGTGTACCTCGATTAAGGGCTTACCTGGAAAAAACACACTTTTAATAAAAGGAAACAATTAGGTCTTACACAAAGGAAATTGTTCTGATTGATTGGTATAAAATCAGCGCTCTTTCTAGCAAGCAAATTAATCCTGTATAAATCCACTGAATTCAATTTTTTTCTTACAACCCTCTTGTTCACAGTGTTTTCTAAAAAAAACTAACCAATAAAGGAACTCCTAAGTTACAAAAAAACAATTTCTTGTCAACAATATTCGATTAAAGTTATTTGAGCCACCAAAAGGACTTATGAAACTGCACATTTTTATTACGTGTCACTTATCTCATTGTTCTAATTTTCATTTCTCAAGTACACTGATAATTTAATTTTGCGAATAATATTAAAATTACATGAATTCATTAACGACGGCGCATAATGTAACTAACTTCAGCCCTAATGATTTTCATGTTTCCCGCTGCGAGTCCTCGTTAAAACTTGTATTTAAATAAGTGCCTATGATGAGTTCTACTTAATTAATTTCAGAAAACTCCTTAAAGCCTGGCGAGTTTCTCACAGCAACATTTACAAATTCTAGCTACACAAACCACTATTTTAGTGTATTTAAGAGATTGATCTATTCTCTAAAGCGCACAGTAAACATTTCCGGAAATAATTAATTGTATTATGTAGACTTATTTGTAAATTAGGCAGGATTTGATTTGATATTTTATTTGAGAACGTGGCATTGTTCTTCAAGTGCATTGTCTGTTGGATGCTTAATATTATTGTTATTATTAATCATATCCTTATATACCTGAAGGTGTTGAGGTACGTTTCAAAACATTAACCAGTTTCATAAATAAACACTGTCCACTCTCTCCTGTTCCTTGCCTTCCGCGTCCCCTCGCTCCAGGTCATTCCTCTATCCTTCACACATTCAGCTACCACTTGCTTCCATGCTTCCTCGATCTTCCTCTTTGTGTTTTCCAGATGTGTAAATTCATTTGTAATTCTTTTTCGTTCTTTGCGTAGATCATCAAATCGTCGGCAAAAGCACATTCCACCATTTGCAGGTTTCTATACCCTACTTGTAATTTCTTTGTTTTACCCTTCGTTTCTTTTATTACGTCATCGAGAATTAAATTGAAGAGAGTTGGGCTCTGTACTCCCCCTTGTCTTAATCCCTCTTTGGTTACAAACTCCTCTGGCTGTTGGTTTCCTGTTCTGACATAATTTCTTGTGTTTTTGTATATACTGAAAATAGCTTTTTACTAATTCCTCTTTGTCTAAGACTATTCCATACCTCTTTTCTTGGGATGCGGTCAAATGCTTTCTCGATGTCGACAAAAATACATATATGGTGTTTGCGTTCTTTTTTATCAGTTGCTTCATAGTACATATGTGGTCCTGAACTCCTCTTCTCTTTCTGAAACCACTGTCTGTTGATGCTTAATAACATAAATAAATAATAATAGAACGTACATTGTAATATTTTCCTGTAGATAGTCATTTTTTACATTACTCATATATCTATCTGTAATAGTTTAATAAAATGGAACATTTTTATTTTGACACCAAATAAACTCACCATAATATTCAGTATCGACAAGATTTATTAGTAGGACGCAGAATATTATAAATTTATACGCAATTATCGATAGCTAATAAAACTGAGGTTCAGACCTGAATGCTACTAAAATATTAAATTCTACTCTTTAAAATGTCGAACTGTTTTTACTCTGAGAATTGGGGTATATATAAAATATACAGTTGAATGAAACAATCAATAACAAATTAGCAAAAACGTGCAAAACTCGCTATTAATAATCTCTTTGTAAATGCGCTGTTAAAGCTAATCTTAAGTCTTTTTGTGTTCACTTTGAAAATCATAGTTGGGTACGTACAAACTATATTTGTTGAATAGGCCATTAGCTTTATAATGGTAGAAATCTGAACAAATTCATTTAAGTTTTCTTCGTATCTTCGTTGTTTGTCTATTTATACACATACTCTATTGTAGATTCCTTTTTAACAATCGTGCTAGCATTCACTTTAGAATAATTGAGATAATAAGACGTTTCATTGTTATCATGGCATTGCTTCGAAGCAAGCGTACATGCATGTTAAGCTTAACAAAGTTATTTGTTACTTGCAACAATAAATCTGTTCGCTTGGGTCGTCCTGGCTCGCTGAAACTCTGTACGGCATATCACATTTTTCACACACTGTAGCCACAAAAATATTTTATTAAAATAACTGGATTTCAATACATATCCGGGGTCAAAATAAACAGACAAAAAATACATTCCAAATCACTCGCCTGAACAGTTAAACTTAAAATTTTGTATTTCAAATAATAATCCAATGATTTATCAGTAAGTAGTTAAAGACAAAAATCGCAAAAATTAAAGAAGAATTAAAAAGTTATTAATAAATTAACACTAGCGTTTGTATTTCGAAGCACCCTGTACGACGACTTGCTCTTTTAAATAAGCAGAACATTAAGATCAATGAACAAAACAATAAAACACGAACTTAAACGTCGCACCCTACAATATTATTCATGATACGCCGTATAAAGAATTCTGAAATCAAAAATTTAATGCTAAACGTTCGGTTGTAGCGATCAAGTTCTTCACATCCAAGTCTGTGTGAAGGTGCTGTAGTTACGCCGCTATTTGATGCTGTCATGTGAAACGTACTCTTGGGATTCCAAAGTTCGGACGTGATAGCATTGAACGGAAAAAGTTGGGTAAAGTTACGACCAAAATTTTGTCTGCACCAAGTTTATTCTCAAAGCAAGTGCGAAATGCAGTTTAATCTTCTGTCCGTGCTTTATTTTGTAACAAAAATGCACTTTCCGATCAAAGAACAAGACAACAAGCTTGATTATCAGGTACGGGAAATGCTTAAAAGGTTTTTTAAAATGCCAATTTAGGTATCGATAAATTCATGCAAAAATATATAGGCTTACATGTTTGTGTTTAAAGATAATCTAATTGACCGAACATAGCAAATACCCTTTGTTCTTGTATTACTTTAAAAGTTGAACTAATTACTGGTTATTATAAAAGTGCTTTCAATAATATTAAACGGGTATGCTATACCATTAAATAAAATGAATTTTTTTCTAAGGTTTTAGGAACTGCAAAAAATTATTTTAAGCCATTTTTAAGAATTTGAAGATAAAAATGCACTGTTTAGGATCTATAAGATTATTTATAAAAATACCAGTGCAGGTTTTTTTTGAGTTTTTGTCAGAAATTAATGCGTTTCTATAAAAGATGATACATTTAGAACATTCTCATTATTTTAAAATGTTTTATGCAGTTTATGAAAAACTTAAGGTAAAAATGCATTAGTTTTTAACGTTTCAGAAAAATAAAAACCGTTTTAAATAATATTTCGAAAACAAAAAGCAAAGTTATTCAAAATTTTACAGAGCAAATTGTTTTAAGCCGTTTTTGAACAAACTAAAGAGATAGATGCATTTGATTTAGTATGTCATCTTATCATTTATCAAGCATGAACCCTTAATCCACAAAAAAACGCAAAAATATGCAAAGTGTTGTATATAAAATATACAAATAACAAAAAAAAAACAAATATTGTTCCTCTAAAACCAAACTTTATTTATTAATAATTTTGAAATATGAAGCTCATCTATGCAAACAACTTTTGTGCCTGGTTAGTCCCATAGATATTAATTAATTTGTCTAACATAAATAAATAACCCAGCACCTCCACCATTTTTGTTTTTTAATATTTAGAAATTACAACACTTAACAAATATTAACTTCCGACAACATGATACATGCTAAACGTTTAAAAACAATAAAATTATCGAAAGTAAACGTATAAATAAACAGGATGCTGTATTTAAAATAACAAAGTTGTATATAGTTTCTCAGAAACCTAACACTTGATATATTTTTAAAATAATTTCGAAATATGAAGCTTATTAATGCAATTGTATTTAAAGCTTTCTTGATCTTTTATCTTTTAAACATTTTGAGATTTGGCCGATGGTTTGTTCAGTAATCTTACACAAAATATTCCACACCCAGTGTTGAAAACTCATTTCCGCCCTCCTTTTTATTTTGTTTGCTGTTTTATGACATCACAATTTTCTCAACCAAGCAAACTGTGCAAGTACTTGGTTTTACCCTACCTTTATATTGTACAAGTTAAATAGGTCGTCCTTGTTAGTCCGTGCTTCGTTTAGCCACAAACAGCGAAATTTCATTAAGCTTTTTTTTTCATTCCCTAATTTGTGCGATTGCTAATTTCATCGCGTTCCAGTAAATATACATTTTTCTATTCGCTTCGTACGGCATTCTTTAACTCTTTTTTTTCTATAGCGGTACGTTAACTACGAGATATTGTGCAGTAATTTTTATTGTACTACTATCATAAATTGGTCGATGTAACACTTACTATGTATGAATTTGCGATACACACTGCATAAAAGTAAATATTAAACTAGCTGAAATATCAAAAATGCATTACGCAAAGCACCTATGAACGTAGCTTTAACGCATTCACTATTCGTACGATTCCAAATTGTCCTGTCTACAAAACGATGAACAGAATCACGCTTCATTACTACACAAGACAGGCCATAAAACATTAGCAATATCTCTATCTAAATCACAATTAATTTGTTCAACACACGTCTCATATTTTCACCTGTCACATAGCTTTAGTGTAAATAACTTGATGTAAAACAGTAGTATTTTTTCTCATAAAGCATAACTCAAACCAATTCATTATTATGCGTTAACAATATGTGATTTATGAAATAATTAGTTGCATATGCACACTCAATACATTACTCATATTATCACATCAATACGATAAATGAGCTTTAACCTAAACCGGAAATAGTGGAAGCAAAATTGTTGTTGTAAAATTTCTAACGAACAATTGATCAATTCAAGTCCTGAAAAATAACCGAAATGTACCTATTTATTTAAAAACTGCTACAATACAGCATCTTAACAGATTGTGCCTGCTTATTGCTCCATAAGCTGGCGCCTATACATATAATATTGGATATTTAATATAAACTTCCAAAATTAATTTAGATTGCTGGACGTTAATTAAATGAAATTAAAACAGCCAATCAATACTTCTCACTATAATGAACCATGCTAAAAACATTTAATGCTTTTGGATCTAAGCAAATTACACAAAGTGTACGAGTTGAGACGGGAAATCTCTTGAAAAATTAATAATGAAATTGTTAAGAAAATTCTTAACTTTGTTGTAATGAAAACGGTCAAAGGAGGGCCTTACGCATCGCTGCTTTTATTTAGAGAATAATCAATTGGCCAGTACTGTTTGATAGCGAGAGGATATAAAACAACTACTTATATTTTCTTAGAACTTGAAGTGGAAAAAAACTCTTCACTGTTATAAACTGGCGATTAAATTAAATCCAGAGAAAAAAAACAGTAAAAAAGACCACCATTATTTTAGATTGCTTAGCTTAGTCATATTGTATTTGCGAAACCCTTATTGTACAATTTATTAACTAACAAAAATACATTACATTTATTTAAAAATAAGCACACACTTTATACATCAGAACAACATAAAATGCACATCGTTTTCAGTTTTGAGGTCGGAAATAATTGAATTTTCAAAAAAAAATACCAAACTTGTTGACTAATCCCCAGTGAAATTAAAACTTTTCGAAACATTAATCTTTTCAGTACAGAAATAGTTAATTAAATTCCGTTTTTAGATAACGTCCGCCTTTTCGCGAACTACAACAAAAATTGCTTTCTGAGGCCCATTGAAAATAACCCACTTATGATTAATTATTTACATTCCGCTGAGATCCAAACTGCGCTGAATTTGTCAATTACTTGGTGTCACATTAAAAACGCTCCAAAGTTGTCTGTTAAATAAATAAGCGTACATTAACAATAATTAATAAAACTGACACTGAAAAATCTTATTATTTATGGTTAATAAGTAATAAATTTGTAAGATATTGACTTGAAATTTTCAGGATATGTTTATCATGCTTATCTACAACGAAAAAATAATTAAGGAAACGATCCAATATTCTGCTTGTAAGAAACTTTAACAATTAATTCAACAAAGCAAAATTTCCTTACTATTAACGTCCTTTCGAGACACATATTCCCGAATATTTTTTCAACCGCTTAAGATATTGACTTCAAATTTTTAGGATATGTTTATCATGCTTATCTACCTACAACGATAAAACAATTTAGGAAACGATCCAATGTTCTGTTTGTAAGAAACTTCAACAATTAACTCAACAAAGCAAAATTTCCTTACTATTAATGAGCAATTAATGATTTTTATGTTTTAATATTTGCCCGAAATTTTAAGTAAAATTTAATCCAAAGATGGCTGAAATAGAATGCTTTACACAAAAATATGCGAGAAATAAAATTTTAATGAACCTGCATCTTTTTACCTTCGAGAAAAATACTCGTAGTTAAAAATGGTGAATGACTAAATCTTAATTGTCAACGCCTTCTTTATCCAGGAAGGAATAAATATTTGTGAGTGACAATAAACGTTTTAAATGCCTTTAAATCTCTCAAAGTTTACCGTAATTAAATCTTATTATTGTTCCAGTTTTACAAGTAAAACTTCTGGGAACTTTTCCCCAACTTCTGGTGTTCTAACTGACGCTTATAAACGTTTAATAAAGACATATAAATTGTGAAATATCTACATAATAATTTAAAGAGATATTCCCGTCGTCTCGACCTCTAATAATAAATAGCAAAGGTTTTTTTAAAGATTACCGTTTATGCACAATCGCCTCTCGAGCCAAATAAATAATGCCTTATTTATCGAAGGGCAAAAGTTAAACGCATCTGACATAAATGAATTGTGTCAAAAGAAATAGAATTCGCGGGAGCAGTTATACAAATGTACACGATGAAAAATAATGGTACTGGATGTTGTTTGCCAAGTTGTAATTCATAACGGGTCATTAATCTTGCCTCCACTATAAATTATACCTCGGCCGGATTTTATAATGATCTGTGTCTTACGGCAGGGTTGTAATCATGAGTAAAATGGTCTCGTTTATCGAAATCTTTTCAGCTATAAAGGCGATACGATGCTAAACGTATCAAATGACATACACTCGTGCATTATCAGCACTGCACATCCTTCAGTCGATGGATAATGCATTTCCTCTTGCAGCTTTATCCAAAATTTTACTGACTAACGACTTTCAGCGCTCGCTTTTGGCCGTATTTTACGCGGGTTTAAATATTCACAAGGAAATTGCAGTTGACAATGATTATTTTATCAATACTGAATACAAAAACATTCAAAACGCTTAAGTTTTTTGCAAAATTGTATAATTTAATTACAAAAAACACCGGAAACAACTCGAATTTGATAAAAAATAAACCCAAAAGATTACCAAATTTTATTAAAAACGATTTATATAACATGAGTGTAGTTTTGGACATCTGATTAAGATTAAAAATGTTATCTGGGATACCATGTATATCCAAGAGCATAACTAGTGGTTCAAAAACTTACTATTTTGGATTTTAAAACTTGTACAACATAATTTTAAAGCGGTCTTGTATTTATTTCTCTTCACTCCATATGATAATATAAAATGAAAATAGGAAGACTGTCCTAAGAATAAAACAGAGCACAATAAAACCGATAAGAAAGCTGTTTCTTCGGAAAAGGATTTTCCATTTTCTATCAGATGGGAAAGAACACGTGAACTCAAGTACATTCTTTTGTTATTACCCTTATCTCGTTATCCCTCCGGAAACTGCACCACATTACAACTAGTAAAGGAAACTGGAAAATATTCGAATTTCGCTACACATCGAGTAACGAAAATCAGAAGAAAAATCATTA
The DNA here is from genome assembly GCA_947652605.1 of Elmis aenea. Lineage (NCBI taxonomy): Eukaryota > Metazoa > Arthropoda > Insecta > Coleoptera > Elmidae > Elmis > Elmis aenea. The sequence goes on along the minus strand of OX393581.1, from coordinate 447,997 downwards.
CCAGAAATTACAAATAATGTTATAGGAGTAAATGTTATGAATTATATAGATAATAAAAGTCAAAGTTTTAATTTGATCAACGTTTATTTAAATATAAACAAAAAGAAATTAATACTCTGTTATAGATCTTTAATGAAATATATATTTTAATTCAAACAAGATTAAAAAATATATCAACAAAAACATTAAAACATTTAAGGCTTGGTCTGATAAGCAATTACGTATGTTCTTGTTAAAATTGCCTGTATTTGAGAATTTAACGTACTAGAAAGCAGAATTAATGTTAAACTGGTACGGTACCCAGAGCACACCAATATACCAGGAATCAAGAAGTCAGATCGCCTAGCCAAAATTGGCTGCGAAACACTTTTCTTCGGACCAAAACCCGCATTTTGCACATCCTATCGAACACCCAAGCGATGTCTGAACGACATATTAATACAGTGACGTAATGCTTATTGGAAAAAAGCTGCAGGACAAGTCCGTTCTAAGGCTATCCTGTCAAATGTCTTTTAGGAAAAGACAAAAGAAATGCTCAGGATAAGCAAAGTAGACACCAGAGAAGCCACAGAAATCATCACAGGACACTGGCTAAACAAACGCTTTTACATAACAGGTCTCTCTGAGACCGATATATGCGGAAGGTGTGGTGGAGGAGAAGAAAGTCATCTTCACATGCTATGGAAGTGTTAAGAATTCACAACTTATCGGCGTAGACTTCAAAGATGGAAAAAAAACAAGAAGAGTTAAGAAAAACACTTTAAGTGAAATTCCTGGAATTTTTTAGAAAGTCCTTAGTCTCTGATTCTTTTTCCCTGAACTCAAAACAACAAAAAATGTAGTAATTTCCGGGGAGTCCCCTAAAAAGTCCGGTACAGAAATCCTATTTCAAACATCAGAAATGCAAAATTAAATCAAAGCAAGTTGATAAACTTCTTATTGACCAACAAAAAGTTGTTTAAAATAATGTTCATTAAATAATGCTTTAACGGGATTTTTTTAATACATTTTATGCTATAATTAAGTAAAGAATTCATCGCTTAACTAGCAAATAAATAACAAGGGAACTCATTTATAAACGTCAACGAACTGGTATGAGTTACAATGTGATTAGACATCTCTGACATGACGTATAATCTTGAAACAAAGTAAAGTTGAACAACGATGGCAAGGATTCCGTTAATTTCGAATAATTGTCGCATATTAAAATATAAGTTAAAGCTTGTGGTAAAATACAACTGAAATGTAACCTTGTGTAGTGCGAGTTTAGGTTCGATGATAAAAGCTTCCTTAATTATGCAAATTTTAGAGTAGCAAACTGTGCAAACTTCTCTCTGAAAGCTTAACCGGATTATATTACCGCTGTATGAACTAATGGATTACGCCTTCTTCATGGCATTAGCAAAACGAATAACCACAAATTTATACATGCGGCGAAGGAATGGCCAACAATCTGTGACTTGACGTTTACCAAAATATCATCAGTTCGGTCGTCCTTATAGGCAATTGTTCCCTTCATATCCTTAATGGAACAGATGGAACACGTTATTACCCGAAGTCAATCCCGCTTATCTGAGGTTAATAAATGAGCATTTTGATCAATAAATGGTGTTATGAACTGCTTCCATACCATACAAAGAACACAGAGTCAAATTAAATGTTATTGTGACGCATTCAAAATTTAATAAACGTTTAAAACTGTCTTATTACCATTCATAACCAAATATTACCTTAACAACAATGTACAGCGTGTAGCATTGAGGCAGCCTGCCTCAGGGCGCCGCTTCACAGGGGCGCCGTAAGACTTGAAACATGTGTTTATTGTTTAACTATCGTTCCTGATAGGCGCTGTGTCGGTTCGCAAACTCGAAACACACTTTTTACTGTCAAAAAGAGGTGAGAAATTTTGAATATCAGTGTACAAATTTGCGTCTTGCGTTTAAACAACGTTTATGCAATACGTAACGCGTATTATTTTGTTTAGAAACAGATTAAAAATAGTTTTTATAACTTTGCATTTTTTTGGCAAAAATTCTTAAGTTTTCCAATGGTCTTTTGTATTCAAAAAATGTTAAGAAATAATAAATTAAGATCCGTTTCTGTGAGATACCATTTTACTTATATCCACAATAATGTGGACTAAAATTTTATTTATAATTGTTGTAAGTAATTGCTTATTATCAAAGTTATTGTTTTAAGAACAATAAAAAGTGACAAAACTTGAGATTAATGTAAATATTGTTGATTAAAGTGCCAATTTCCACAAAAGCTGTACACATTTGTGGCTGATGTAATTAACAATAAACACGCCGCTATTATTAATCCCAACGATACTTTATTTGCTTATGGTTATGCAGTCATGGCAGATTGCAGAGTCAAGTGCTGTTAAAAACTCAAACATCGGTTGAAGATCCATAATACATATTTCAGTTCAATATCAGCAAAATTGTACCTACGAGTTCAATTAAAACTTTAAGTAAATTCCAACTGATCTCAATCAAACTAATGCTACTACAACTATCGAGAGAAGTTTTAGATGCAGATAGTTGTTAATTTAAATGTCAATTACACCAAAATTTTGTTGATTAGTTTACGAAAATAAACGCATGGAAATTATTGACGTTTTTATTTAATTCAATTTTGATAGCACCCTCAGTTTTTGTATCTTAACGTATGATACATAATTTTGTAATGTGTTTTGTATTACTAATGTTAAATATGATTTCGAAAACTTGATGTAACAGATTTCAAAAAAATGTATTGAAATAAATTACTTTGTTTGGTTCACAAGAATCATATTTTATTGGTTACAAGTTGTGGTATTTATAATTAAAACTTTAAAATTATGCTTTATCTGCAAATTAACACCGCGTTTTTTTTTCTTCAGGTAATATAATAGTGCTTCTTCAGCTAGTTTTTTGAAGTTCATACATGCCCAAACGCCAAAATCCTCCTTAATAGGTGAGTATTTTTTAATAGCAATGCAGTCATAGTACTAGTCGAATTTTATTATTACTAGAAGGTATTTAAACGCCTGGTAACTTATCTGTAAAGTCTAACTCAAATAGTTTAACACAATTAATTTATTAAAAGGCAATGAGTAAACCTTCGTTTACAAAATATTTCGCCAAAATAAACTTTGGGTTCTTATTTGTATTTGGCGAATGATCCAAAAATGTAATGTTCTCTATTCATTAATTTTTTGAAAACAAAATTATCATTTAGCAAATTTTTACTGCTCTAGCTAGTAGGATGAAAATTCTTCTGATGTTGTGTCTAAACATAACGGTCGTCTTGATTGCTATTGATTTAATTATCTTTGCACCCAAGTTCAGTTAACCGTTTTGCAATTTTTTTGGTGAATCTTGATACTTTTACCACAAATATGATATCAGTATTAGATTATATGAATGCAATAATTTGTTGATAAGCCTTATTTTATTGATTTTATTGTAAATAAATACATAATTTCTACGCTATTTACAGTCATAAAACCTTTTTGTTCATTTTCAAATGCAATATACTTTTTATTTGCTCTAAAACGGTAACCATTAAGAATGTCTACCGAATAAAGTTGTTTATTAGATTAACTCTAGCTAGCTGCGAACTTAATCATACCTCTAATGAAATATTGGAGACTTTAACTATTACACCCTTAGTGTACAGTAAACATGAAGGTTTTGTTAGCAAACGTGTGAGGAAAGTTGAAAACATAATATAAAGTTATAAACTTCTTAATAAAATAATAATTTACTCCCTAGTTTTGTCAGTTATGAACGCGAAAATTCTTGTGAAATAAACCACGTAACCTCTACCGGCTTTAACATTTTCATTACTTAAAATAATGACCTTTTGGCTTCTAAATGAAATTAATTGGAATACGTACATCCTAATTTATGCTTTAATTTATATATTACTTTCCGCAACATTTTTTACATGCTTATGAATTTTTAATCCGTTTTTAAGTTAAGCAGTTTTAATTAAAGTCCATTTTTAGTAACATTTTTATATCATGCTTTTTCATTTTAAATTCTACATAAAGAATATTGTACGCCAAAGTTCCTTATAACCATCAAACTCTTATTTTTTGTTTACATTTAATAAATTAACAAACATTGTGTAGCAATTTAGACATTTAAAAATATATTTTTGTTTAATACTTAGGTACTGTATTTTATGGAAAATTGTCTCTTAAAGAAAATCTGGACAAGTTGAGACTTCAGTCTCTTCTTCAGTGAAATATTAATAATTACTTATTTATTTACCATTTGCATGATGCAGCGAAAACTGATTGCAGTTTTGATTGAACATCGTCAACAACTTTACATGTTAATCTCACTTAGCACGAAATTCTGCTAATCTGTGTCACTCGACGAACGTCAGTATAAGCTGATATAACTCGCAAAAACACTCTGCCGTATAAGAAATTTTTATTTTATTTGTGATTAATTGGACGAATTACAAGATTAATAACGCTGCCATGTTTCCACCTTTTGTAATTAGACCTTGTCGCTTTTAAGCAAATACAAACAAAAAGTTTAATTGTAGAACCTAAACTAAGGCAATCATATTTTATAATTAAAGTTTACGTCGTAAGTTTAATTTCAGTGATTCTTCGCGTTAAATTAGAACATTCAATCATACTTTTAAACAAAATCTTTAATTGATTTCGATCATTAACTACACTAGGCAACAATTTTTCCATTTGTTCCAATAATATGTAATATATCTCTAATTTGGGATGACGATTTCAGATATGTCCTCAAAACAAGCTTACCAGAATTAGTTATTTTGTTACATTAACTTTATTTCTTCTCGTTTTCATGTACAAAACTTAGTTCTCACCTCCTACTATTGTCATTTTTAAAAGTATATTTAAAACTTTTAACTCCTATAAACATCTGGTAATCAGATAATAATACAGTTTAAAACAAAAATAAGTTTCTTTCTAATGGGATATCACTTGTAATATCTACTTAAATAACTCAAAACAGCAATAATAATCATCTTTTACCAATTAGGTACTTGTCAAGCTATCTGTAAGGAATTATTAGTAAACAACCAATTAAATGTTAAATGGCAGTATCATTTGAAGCAGGTATCATATCTTGGAATTTTATAATATTGTCATGCAATTCTATAGTCTTTGTAGTATTTTTTTATAATTAAAGCAACATTTACAAATAATAAAAAATTGGACACGATAAATTAATTTAATTTAAGCAAACCTGTATGTATTATCTGGAAATGCTATCTGGGACGTCCCGTTTAAACTGCTTGGCATAATTTAAATCAAAAATTCTATAAATGTTTCATTTCTATTTTGATGTAAACATTGCAATACCTTTGATAACAGCTACATCTAACCAATTTCTGTTTCAAGCCATCCGAGTGAAGTTTTAAGAGCCAAAACGCTACTTTTGATGTAAATAGGGCAATTTAAAGTCGTTCGCGTCGTAAAGTTGTCTATCTTCAGTAAATTGAAGCCCATTGTCCGCCTGACCTACAAAGAATTGCTTCTCTTCTCGAAAACGCAATATAAAAGTTATATTAATTTGTTCTTGTAAGTCTTTTGGAATGGCTACACTTGTAGCTTATCTGATGGAACATATATTTTCTTGTTTTGCGTTTGCTGCGATTCCAACAGTTTATGAGAGAATAATTCCAGCTTAAAATGCTGCCGGGATTAAACAGTGAAAGCTTTGTTTGTATATTCTGATTCTAAACGAATAATTATAAGAACTTAAAAAATATGTACTCCTCAGTTCATCTTGATCTATAAATATTACAATCGAATTAAATGCGGATTTTAAGTTTAAAAAAGATCGTTTATTGGTTAGCTTAGTAATATGAAGATTAAAATTCATTGCCTGCTGAATAAAATAAAACATATTTTTCCTATTGAAAGCATTGGATTTAGGATATTTCGTTAGCTTAAAATAAAATAATCCAAAAAGCTTGAATAAAATGAACCTTTCAAGCACCAGTTTCAAAATAATAGCGCAACTTCTAACAAACCTCTTATATTTTACAATAGCAGCGTTAAAACTGAGCTTTGGTTTAGCTAGTTGATTTTATTTGATTGCGAAGTTAAAACACATCCACATTTTAATACCTACAAAACTTCAGTTACTTCGCAATTTGCAGTAAACTTTTAAAGATAGTTTAACATTATTTATATTAAGGTACTAAAGTAATGTATTAGAAAACTGTGATAACTTTAGGAAACATACGTATTTACAAACAGGATGTCCTAGAATGCAACTGTCAAACTTCTAAGATGTTTTCCGTAAGGAAAATAAAGTAAAACGTTTGGCGTTGTGGATTATTAAAGCAAAAGGAAGATGTTTAGTTTTAGAACACCCTGTATTAGTGCCTTCTTAAGAACATAAATAACTTACATGTTACAACCATTTTTTGTGTAATATCTGAAAAGGGTTTCTTTTTTAAAGGTTGAAAACGCGTCTAATAAATTTGCCTTTAAAAACATTTCATTTGCATATATGTTTTCTTAAGTAATCTATCTCGAGGCGTCTAAATTTTCACTTCTTTTCCACATTCGTACTCCATCATCAAAGGTCTTGATTTTTGCATTATTTTATTTATATCTTATCTCCGTGCCTTCATACTCGTTATTTTGATAAATTATTCATGATTCTTGTTTTCAGTCCTGTTCAATTTAATTCTGCTACTTATTTAGATTTTATTTTTCTCTTTATGTTCAGTAATACTTTAGAAATATGAAAACAGCTAAAAATTTGACCAGAGTTACCCAAAATTTTCGTGAATTGCTTGGAATTATTTTAAGAGATTTCCAAATTATATAAGGATTATAATTTTTATAATTCTTTTTTTACCCTCTATATCAAAATATTGTTACTAGTCTAGGGAGGCTAACCTACAATTTTATTCTATAATTCTTAAAGACTATAGGTGTTTTTCCAAGAATTCCCTCATTGGTGTTTCTTCGTTTCTAACATAAAACACAAGTTTGTCGTGTTACGCACAGGTTCACTATGCTCTGCTTTAGCACTGTATCACAGTATACACTACACTAGTTCAAAAAGTTCGATCCTCTTGAGCCTCCTTTTCAAACCAGCATTATCTAGGAGCTGCAGCACCTCGGTGTTGCCATGGGAGAGGAGTCTTCCCTCGTGCTTTTCTACGAACTTTGTGATCTCTTCTCTGACGGTTGGAATCTTCAGATCTCTGTGTAGTTGGTCATTCCAAAAGTACCATAGAGCATCGACAATACCTCGAAGCACTCTATTTTGAAAGACCTGCATCTTATCTATGTTGCTTTTAGTTGCACATCCTCAGAGCTGAACCCCACAAGTCCAGACTGGCTTAAGGATTTGTTTGTATAGTAACTAGTAACTTATTATTCACAGACAATTGTGATTTTCTTTTAATCAGAAAGTACTTTTTTTTTGTATTTAATTTGGCTATAAATAACGTGTATACCAAGTTCAAAGCAATTTGCATTAGTTTTAAGAAAATCGATTTTTTTGTCGAAAAAAGTGCAAAGACTTACAGCCTTTGTACTTTTTCCATTTTTCACGAAAAATTAAATATTCTATTTAAGGACTAATAATCCTTAATTTGGCTATAAATAACGTGTATAACAAGTTTAAAGCAATTTGCATTAGTTTTAAGAAAATCGATTTTTTTGTCGAAAAAAGTGCAAAGACTATATATAGCCTTTCTACTTTTTCCATTTTTCACGAAAAATTAAATATTCTATTTAAGGACTAATAATCCTTAATTTGACTGTAAATAACGTGTATACCAAGTTTAACGCAATTTGCATTAGTTTTATGAAAATCGATTTTTTTGTCGAAAAAAGTGCAAAGACTTATAGCCTTTGTACTTTTTCCATTTTTCACGAAAAATTAAATATTCTATTTAAGGACTAATAATCCTTAATTTGACTATAAATAACGTGTATACCAAGTTTAACGCAATTTGCATTAGTTTTAAGAAAATCGATTTTTTTGTCGAAAAAAGTGCAAAGACTATAGCCTTTCTACTTTTTCCATTTTTCACGAAAAATTAAATATTCTATTTAAGGACTAATAATCCTTAATTTGACTGTAAATAACGTGTATACCAAGTTTAAAGCAATTTGCATTAGTTTTAAAAAAATCGATTTTTTTGTCGAAAAAAGTGCAAAGACTATAGCCTTTGTACTTTTTCCATTTTTCACGAAAAATTAAATATTCTATTTAAGGACTAATAATCCTTAATTTGGCTATAAATAACGTGTATACCAAGTTTAAAGCAATTTGCATTAGTTTTAATAAAATCGATTTTTTTGTCGAAAAAAGTGCAAAGACTATAATAGCCTTTCTACTTTTTCCATTTTTCACGAAAAATTAAATATTCTATTTAAGGACTATAACAATCCTTAAGGTCAAGTTATTTTCTTGTTTCTTTATGTGTTAACAATTTTTATTTATAGGCTTCAAAATTAGTTAAATTAATTTATATCTTTGTTATTAGAGTAGATACAAAATAATTTTAAATACAGAAGTTACTCCCATATAGACAAGTTTCATATTTAAATTTTTCTTTTAAATATACCGAGTGTTTAATTTCTTAAAAACAACATGCAACTTTGTAATTTGCATTTTTTTGTGTAGCGTAAGTTTAAAGCAATTTGCATTAGTTTTAAGAAAATCGATTTTTTTGTCGAAAAAAGTGCAAAGACTATAGCCTTTGTACTTTTTCCATTTTTCACGAAAAATTAAATATTCTATTTAAGGACTAATAATCCTTAATTTGACTATAAATAACGTGTATACCAAGTTTAACGCAATTTGCATTAGTTTTAAGAAAATCGATGTTTTTGTCGAAAAAAGTGCAAAGACTATATATAGCCTTTCTACTTTTTCCATTTTTCACGAAAAATTAAATATTCTATTTAAGGACTAATAATCCTTAATTTGACTGTAAATAACGTGTATACCAAGTTTAACGCAATTTGCATTAGTTTTATGAAAATCGATTTTTTTGTCGAAAAAAGTGCAAAGACTATAGCCTTTGTACTTTTCCCATTTTTCACGAAAAATTAAATATTCTATTTAAGGACTAATAATCCTTAATTTGACTATAAATAACGTGTATACCAAGTTTAACGCAATTTGCATTAGTTTTAAGAAAATCGATTTTTTTGTCGAAAAAAGTGCAAAGACTATATATAGCCTTTCTACTTTTTCCATTTTTCACGAAAAATTAAATATTCTATTTAAGGACTAATAATCCTTAATTTGACTGTAAATAACGTGTATACCAAGTTTAACGCAATTTGCATTAGTTTTAAGAAAATCGATTTTTTTGTCGAAAAAAGTGCAAAGACTATATATAGCCTTTCTACTTTTTCCATTTTTCACGAAAAATTAAATATTCTATTTAAGGACTAATAATCCTTAATTTGACTGTAAATAACGTGTATACCAAGTTTAACGCAATTTGCATTAGTTTTATGAAAATCGATTTTTTTGTCGAAAAAAGTGCAAAGACTATATATAGCCTTTCTACTTTTTCCATTTTTCACGAAAAATTAAATATTCTATTTAAGGACTAATAATCCTTAATTTGACTGTAAATAACGTGTATACCAAGTTTAACGCAATTTGCATTAGTTTTAAGAAAATCGATTTTTTTGTCGAAAAAAGTGCAAAGACTATATATAGCCTTTCTACTTTTTCCATTTTTCACGAAAAATTAAATATTCTATTTAAGGACTAATAATCCTTAATTTGACTGTAAATAACGTGTATACCAAGTTTAACGCAATTTGCATTAGTTTTATGAAAATCGATTTTTTTGTCGAAAAAAGTGCAAAGACTATATATAGCCTTTCTACTTTTTCCATTTTTCACGAAAAATTAAATATTCTATTTAAGGACTAATAATCCTTAATTTGACTGTAAATAACGTGTATACCAAGTTTAACGCAATTTGCATTAGTTTTAAGAAAATCGATTTTTTTGTCGAAAAAAGTGCAAAGACTATATATAGCCTTTCTACTTTTTCCATTTTTCACGAAAAATTAAATATTTTATTTAAGGACTAATAATCCTTAATTTGACTGTAAATAACGTGTATACCAAGTTTAACGCAATTTGCATTAGTTTTAAGAAAATCGATTTTTTTGTCGAAAAAAGTGCAAAGACTATATATAGCCTTTCTACTTTTTCCATTTTTCACGAAAAATTAAATATTCTATTTAAGGACTAATAATCCTTAATTTGACTGTAAATAACGTGTATACCAAGTTTAACGCAATTTGCATTAGTTTTAAGAAAATCGATTTTTTTGTCGAAAAAAGTGCAAAGACTATATATAGCCTTTCTACTTTTTCCATTTTTCACGAAAAATTAAATATTCTATTTAAGGACTAATAATCCTTAATTTGACTGTAAATAACGTGTATACCAAGTTTAACGCAATTTGCATTAGTTTTATGAAAATCGATTTTTTTGTCGAAAAAAGTGCAAAGACTATATATAGCCTTTCTACTTTTTCCATTTTTCACGAAAAATTAAATATTCTATTTAAGGACTAATAATCCTTAATTTGACTGTAAATAACGTGTATACCAAGTTTAACGCAATTTGCATTAGTTTTAAGAAAATCGATTTTTTTGTCGAAAAAAGTGCAAAGACTATATATAGCCTTTCTACTTTTTCCATTTTTCACGAAAAATTAAATATTCTATTTAAGGACTAATAATCCTTAATTTGACTGTAAATAACGTGTATACCAAGTTTAACGCAATTTGCATTAGTTTTAAGAAAATCGATTTTTTTGTCGAAAAAAGTGCAAAGACTATATATAGCCTTTCTACTTTTTCCATTTTTCACGAAAAATTAAATATTCTATTTAAGGACTAATAATCCTTAATTTGACTGTAAATAACGTGTATACCAAGTTTAACGCAATTTGCATTAGTTTTATGAAAATCGATTTTTTTGTCGAAAAAAGTGCAAAGACTATATATAAGCCTTTCTACTTTTTCCATTTTTCACGAAAAATTAAATATTCTATTTAAGGACTAATAATCCTTAATTTGACTGTAAATAACGTGTATACCAAGTTTAACGCAATTTGCATTAGTTTTAAGAAAATCGATTTTTTTGTCGAAAAAAGTGCAAAGACTATATATAGCCTTTCTACTTTTTCCATTTTTCACGAAAAATTAAATATTCTATTTAAGGACTAATAATCCTTAATTTGACTGTAAATAACGTGTATACCAAGTTTAACGCAATTTGCATTAGTTTTATGAAAATCGATTTTTTTGTCGAAAAAAGTGCAAAGACTATAATAGCCTTTCTACTTTTTCCATTTTTCACGAAAAAAAGCGTGAAATGAAAAACACCTTATTTTATCCTACATGAAATTACGACCTTTGTTGTAAACCAAACGCCATTAGGAAATAATGCTGTTAGAAATGCGAGAGCACCTTGTATCTAAATATAAAATTCTTGTTCCAGTCTATCCTCTTATATCAGGTTTAAGCTATTTAAATGTTAAACAAAAATTTTAATTTTTCATGGTTCGTAGAGCAACGAAACAGCCAGTGATGCCACCCTCGTAAATGTATAATATTATGTCGTGTGCTTAAGTTTCGTTGACATTTTATGCCTCACATCATATTTGTGAACGAGTGCCTTTGACTGTAGTAGCAAACCTCTTGATTTAATTAAACAGGTATATTTTTACAAATACATGAAATCAAACTTCTGTGGCGTCATTTCTGCGCAGGAAAAGTTCTGGAACATTAGATTGCTGTTGATGTTAAAGTTTAGTTTTAAAACCTTAAAACTTTAAAACATTCTAGGTTATTAAATATGTAGTGGACCTAATTCAAAGCTCGCCATGGGGACCTTGTTTATCGTTAGAGTCACGAAGTTAGTTGAATTAGGGAAAAGTTGCCTAATTTTGTGATTAATTTGAAAATCAATTACTAACATTCCCTAGGTTCAAAAAGCATTTAAAAAAACCTCCTTAAAGTCACAAAACTATATTATTCTCTCAAATAATTTCGGTAATTTTCACGTTTTTAAACAAGCTAAAGTTGAAATTGCATTGCTTAGGGTGTAAGCTTTTTGGAAAATGGAACGTCTATTGGGAAAATTTCGAATTTTCGTCTAGAATAATACACTTGAAATGTTTTTCAATACTTTGATGAGCTGAGCTGTAAAAAAATGTATTAGGTAATTTTTGAACAAACTCTAGGTGAAATGCATTGCATAGGGTGTTTTTATGTTTTTAATATGAGCGGTAAATGATTTTATTTCGAGCATGAAATAATTTCCAACTTGAAAGGCATTTACAAAGATGCACATTGCACATGTCCAAGTTAATACAGGAGGAAGATGTATTCGACGGGTGAGTAATGGCCACTAGATAGATAGAACGATATGGTTCAAATAGGGTAACCGACAACTGCAGTGACCGAATGGTCTGAAGCCATAATTGATCATCCAAAATGATTAACACTTAATTACTGTTTGAGGTTGTTGGAATCATCTAAAGTGCTTCGCAATGGCGACTGAGTTGCCAATATTGATAATTTGTTCTAGATAGAGTATTTTATCAACTTTAGTGTGATAAGTTTGCATTGATGTTAATTGAAAAACTAAATTGTTATGTACTTTTCCTATTTTTTATTAAAAAATATATAATCGTAAATGTCGTAAATTTGAGGACTAATAATCAATATAATATTAAAGTCATATATTTTTGTGAAGTTTTAGCCTTTTCCTTTTGTTTTTTTTTTTTTAAGTGCAAAGCTTTTAGCCCTTCTGTATCTATAAACATAAATTTTTTAAAAGATAATTAAATTTAGAATCGATTTAACGCCATATATCAAAGTATTCCGTTTAAAGTAATAAAGTTACATGTTTGTACACGCAAACAGCACACTTGGTATACTTGCAAATAATTTTAAGCTATGTATTGTGACGGACCGTACTGTACATAGGCCGCTCTGTTGGGGAAGAGTACTTATTACTCTTATTGTTGTTAATTATGGCTCGTGATCGTCATTGTAACGTGGTTGGACCCTCAAAACGTTGTTTTACGTAGTACACAGGTCTAGAGCAATTAGTACACAGTAAGAAACAAATAAAACACAACAATTTTAACAACAAACTCCTTTATTTTTCGACTGGCTGTACATTTCTCGGGGGTCGATTCGTAACTATCAATGCGACTGTCTCAAGATTTTAGGTTCCCTGTTGCTGTCCCTTTTTTTATTGTAGTTGCATCTTATCATTCTTTCCTATAAACACATATTTGTGCGAGTAGTATGTTCTACTTGTGATGTACAACTTTATCAACAAATCGTTTGTTGATTGACGAAACCCAAATGCTGGCGTTGTAGGACCCTAGTTATGACCGTAATATTTTAATGTTAATGTGTTTTACTAAAGTTGAAATCCTCATAACTTGACCCTTTTGAAGTGTTACGTGTTTTAGTAACTGATGCATCAGTATTTTTTGCAATGTTATTCATTAAAAAGTAAATGAAATAACATTGAAATAAAACAAAATAATTGATCTCAGGCGGGGTGTCACAATATGTACCTAATGACCGTGAACAACTTTTGTGTTAAAAATGGTATTGTATCGTTTTACTATAATAATAACAGAGCTATAGAATTTTTCGTCGAGACACGCTGCTTAAAAATGTGACATTTGTGAGAAAATAAGAAAATAAGGTGAGTATGAAGTTTATGCCATTTGCTTTAGGTTGGAAATTGTATCGAGAAAACGTGTATACGGTGAATCCGGATGTAAATTTTCAAAAATGATGAAATTTAATTTTTGTCTGTAGGGCTAAAAAGTGATATAAAAACTCTTATAACACAGATGTATTTATCTCAAAAATATACCCCAAATGACCGATTTCAGATTTGGTAATCGAGATACCCCGTAAAAGTTTAGAATTTGGCTCACTCTGTACTTATTTGTTTTCAAAAACATAATTACATTCTTCCTGTAACTTATTTTGTTAGTCATCTGTTAAACAATCAAATACCAGAGAGGGACGTGATATTAAAACGTACAATAGTTAAAACAAATTAGTTGTCAATATCCCCCGGCGACCTGTCTGAAGTCCGAACAACACGAAATTGGCTGCAATTATCCTTTTCGTTCGTGACAGCTGCACAAGTGTGGTCGAAGTTTTTGTTCAGCTAATTTCGGTCTTTTCTGAACGAGCTCTTAAAACTGGGCCGTCATGGCCTGACGGAAACAGGAAATGAAGGTCGATAGATAAATTAGCTACCGGACGGACCATAGCGGCCAGAGTTGCGTTCTACTTGAACCTCTTAGTAACAGAACCGATCTATTTCGCAACACACTTTTGTTTCTTTACAAATAATAACTCAATAAATAAGGGCGACGTTCTATTGTCAACTAACTTACGCACAAAGTTCTGTGTTTTTAGTCAACCTTAGTTAAAGCAAAACACTTTGTCCCCTATACTTTCACATTGATGAGTCCATCCATTCCTACAACTTGTAATATTTTGACATACATAACCTTGTGTTTTACAGTATCAAAATATTTTTAATTATCCATAAAGCAAGCTTAGACATCGACGTCCAACATATGTGTACCTCTTTGATTTTACCAAGTAGCTAAGTTTGGCCCGGTATCTGTTTACAATTTTAAAACGGAAAGTTTTGCTTTAAAGCGCAGCATCACAAATTTAATTTATGTCATAAAAATGCTGTATCCTTTTCAAGTTGGCACTGTCTCTCGCGAGACCCTCCAAACTCTGAATTATTCTGAAATACGATTCGTAACCCATACAGCCACCCATACAAATCTTTTTGTACCTCAAGTGCCAGATTTGTCTTTTGCAACACTCCATTCGCTTTTTCTATAACCGCACGTTTTTCAGTTTTCCTTAACACTTATTCAGTTCATGTTACGCGTTTTTAAATAAGTCATTTTTCTTTCGTTGTGGTTGCTCACTGGAGTGTTTAGAAAAGACACAAATCAATGTAGATGTTAAAAAATACCCATCGGATTTCTTTTTATACTAACAAATCTATGTAAAATAGAATGCATGTTTTACTTTATTCGCTTCTTTTTAAGATCGTAATCAATTGTAAAAACAGACTCCAATAAAATCGACATTGTAGCTTGAAATGTAAAGATGTTAGAAGGAACATATTCTTTTTGTAAACAGGACGCTCGCTTTAAAGCGAACTCGGTTATATGGAAATATTGGAAACGACAAGTTAATTTGTTTCTTTGAATATAAAAAAGTTGCCTCTACCACTGTCTACGCAACATTCAACTTAAACTTCAAAAAAATTGCTTTTGCATTGTTCTTACTCATTTCTAAGTAAATTAAATAACGTTTTCAATTAAAGTTAGCCTCTAAATAAAGTGGAAGTTGGTCTGTTTGCGATTGATCTCTGTAAATAATTCTTTTCGATGTAATTTTGGTTGGAAAAATAAAAATTTAAGAAATGTTTGTCGACTGATATTAAATAATTAACAAAATATCAACTAAAAGTCCAGATATTTTTATTTGGCTCTTTTAAAATTCTCTTGAGATATTAGCTTTAACCAAACTACTTTGCGCATATTGCGGTGAGTAAACTTATGATTTCAACAAGATAGGGCTGCACCACACACAGCAAAAGATCAATTAGGTTTTTTGCGGATCCCCCTGAATCAAGTATTAATATAAATTTAGCAATTTGCAGGATTGATTTCATATACCCGATATGTTTCCTGCAAATCTTCATAGAAAAGCTCGACTTTAAATACCTAATTAATTGACAACTCTAACAAAGTTTTTATTGTTTCAATTAATTTTCGCGACGATTATGTAAATAAGAGAGATAAAAAAGCGTTTTGTCTTGCATTACAGGCGGAGTAATCTACCACGAACTTTTGTGCTTTGTTTAAAACTTTGTCCGCGAGTTACCAAATATTTAATTTAGACATTAGAGCCAGTATATTGTTATATATGTGATGATAACTACTCACACCCTAGGGAATAAAACATCCACGTAGAAAGTGGGGTTATTACTCATGGAATACGTGCGAGACGCTCAGGCAGCAGAGGAAACTTTCATAAACTGAATTGTTTTGTAGGAAGGCGCGTATCACGCCTCTGACAGTCCGAGAAAAACTTGCTCCTTTAATCCTAGCTTAGATATTTGTATTATTTGAATGAAACATATCGTATGCGAGTCCCATATCTCAACCGAAATTCATTTTTTGTACAAACTGTATTTGGTAGTCCACAGAGTACAGTAAACATATCCAACAACTTTAAAATAATATTTAAAGTTATTACCTGCAAATAACATTACTGGCAATCATTACTCACGATTCAAGTTAAACTGAAAGTAGGTATTTATGTATGTTTAACGCAATTCTGTCTACGCCATTGTTCCATTTCATTAGTTATGTGAAGTCTCTTCGTGTTTAAAAGCTATGTTTTTACGACCGGCGAATATTGCAGTAGTTTTCGTGTTTAAAACATACAAGACTAACTAAGACCCCGATTGTTGGAGAGCACATAACTCCTGACCTTTCGTAACCTTTCATAAAAGATGTGGGAAATTTTGTACAGCCCCTTACACTTTTATAAGTTTAATTCGTTAAAGAGCATATTGACTGATGTCGCGATGAAAGCGTCTATCAACCACTGATTGCGAGGAACACCAAAAAGCTTCCACTATGTAGAAATACAAGCTTTACCAAAGTGAAAAAGTTTGTGAATAAAAAAACTTAAAGATCGTAAAAATTTTCATTAACAAGAATATTTACAAAATCGCCCGTTATTTATATGTAATTTTGGTTATTGGTTTCAACGACATTTGCCTTAAATTTCAGTTTAAAACAACACCAGAACATTTTATCCGTTCAAACAAAGTTGTGCTTACATTTTTACGACTGTTATTATCCCCAAGTAGAAATTTCATATTCAGATTTCAATTGTAAATTATTTTCCAGCCCTTTTCAGGTGAACACCGCGTTTTACGTAATGCAATTTTAGTAATCAAGTCCACAGTTTTCCGTGAGAGTAAATAGTCAGGCTGGTTCCGCGGCTGCAATTAACAAACATTCGCCATAACCACTTAGTAAACGATGGATTGCATTATTTTATAGGTCCGTCACCTTGGCAGCACCACTTTCTCCAATCATAATAAAACTTATGCCATAATTTTGTGCTAATTTTGTGCTATTTTGTGCCGTAAAAATAAAATTTTGTGCCAACTCCAGAAAAAAGTTATAAACAATTTTCACTCGAGGTTGCTAAGGTGACGCGTAAGCACCACCTTGTCTGAATTAAAATTTGTTTATGCCATAATTTTGTGCTAATTTTGTGCTATTTTGTGCCGTAAAAATAAAATTTTGTGCCAACTCCATAACGAAGTTATAAACAATTTTCACCCGGTGCTGCTAAGGTGACGCGTAAGCACCACCTTGTCTGAATTAAAATTTGTTTATGCCATATTTTTGTGCTAATTTTGTGCTATTTTGTGCCGTAAAAATAAAATTTTGTGCCAACTCCATAACGAAGTTATAAACAATTTTTACCCGGTGCTGCTAAGGTGACGCGTAAGCACCACCTTGTCTGAATTAAAATTTGTTTATGCCATAATTTTGTGCTAATTTTGTGCTATTTTGTGCCGTAAATATAAAATTTTGTGCCAACTCCATTACGAAGTTATAAACAATTTTCACCCGGTGCTGCCAAGGTGACACGTAAGCACCATCTTAGGTATCTAAATTAAATTAATTGTTATAATGTTGTACCTACTCTTTATTGTTAACTCCAGAACGAAGTTATAAACAATTGTTTAATTGCAGAACAAAAATTATGATATTTTATTGTTATTGTCAGTAAGTTTTAAATTGTTTAATAATTTTATAAATATTTAATAACGTTCTACAGTGCAAAACTATACGAGTCAACTATACAAGACAATAATCTGTGACATACCCCACTGGTAATATACGAGTAATTAGATGCTTATTACCTTAGATCTAGTTTTTTATCTACGGTAAGCGGCTTATTTGATGTTTGGGCTCGTGATCGTCAAATCTTTGTGGAGGACTACTTCACGTCGTTTTGCGTAAAACTCTAGGTTTAGATCAGCTGTTAAGGGTGTAGAAAGTAAATAAAACAACACGCGTTATGTATAAAATGGTATTTATTGTGAATTCTTGTTACCATTAATGTTTCATTTATACTTTACTTCCTTTGTCAATCAAAAATGCAAATACGTTTCAGAAGCAAGGTTATAGTAACTTATCAATATTTTTTGATAGATTTATGGCAAAAGCTTAAAGTAAACGTTTGGGAATAATACGTTAAGCACGCATTTACAACACATACTCTATATCTTGTGATTAACACAATAAATGATTATTATTTAACTGTGCAGTGTGCAGATGTTACAAATCAACAAATTATATTTGCTAAAAAAAGTGTAATTCTTAAACGAAAAATACTGCAGTAAAAAATACTCTATTACATTGTCCACTAGACAAATATTAATTTAAGTCAAATAACAACACCCGTATCGTTTTCTAAGTAAGATTAAATTATCTACAACAATATGTAACAAATACAGGCTTTTTTATTTAAACACTTTATTTATGGTTAAAATGTTGCTTAATGGACTAAACAAAACAAACGCCACAACGATAGATTGATGGAAAAAACTAAAAGTAAACGATTTTCTCCCGTTGCTTTCAAGATCAAGCGTAAGCCCCATCTTTTCTAAATTAAATTAGTTGTTATAATGTTGTACTCTTTTTTAACTCCAGAACGATGTTATAAACAATTGTTTAATTGTAGGACAAAAATTATGATATTTTTAGTTAATATTTTATTGTCATTGCAAGTAAGTTATAAATTCTTTAATAATTTTATAAATATTAAATAACATTTTACAATGCAAAACTATACGAGACAACTATACAAGACAATTTTTAATACAATAAACATGTGTAAAAAAGCAAATAATCAACAAATAATGGTTTTAAATAAATGACCGTATAGTTTTCTAAGTAGGATTAAATTATCTACAACAATATGTAACAAATACAGGGATTTTTATTTAAAAACTTCATTTATGTTTAAGATGTTGCTTAATGGACTAAAAAAACTTAACGCCAAAACGATTGATTTTTGATATGATGAACATCATACATTTTTGATAAACCATTTCTTTTAGAATCAAAAATTAAAGTTCATGCAGCGTATTGTATTTAAAGTAAAAAGTTATGGAACTCAAACTCTCCGACAAATGTTGTTGCTAAATATTCATTTTAATTTTTTAAACCAGATATAAAGGAAATACACAATAGGTGGACATCCTGTAAAATTTGAGATTATACTTTTATATTAGGTATACAGGGTGCACCACGACCCTGAGATTTTTCGATAGCTCCTTTATTAATGAAAATATCAAAAAATGTTTAATACAAATATTGTGCGAACCTATTTTCTACATAACCTAAAATTATTTTCAAATATACAGGGTGTTTCGTTTGACCGGCACATATAAAAATTTAATTTTTTTAAATAGAACACCCTGTACATTTTTACATTTTTGGATTCCTCTTTAAATTTACTTTAAAAAATGTAAAAAGTTATATGGGTCTTAAGTCAACCGTTTTCGTGAAATTTACATTTTTTGAAATTTTTGAGCAATACAGCACTTTCAATTTTTTTTTACATTAAAGTTATTTAAAAAAGTGTTAAAATTTCGTTTAAAATTTAAATTGACAATAGATTAATTAACACTTTGCGCTAGCTACATTTTAAAAATATTATACAGGGTGTTTTTTACGCTTGGTCAAACTTCTGAAACTTTAAACATCGATAAGTAATTTTTCTTAAATGCAACACCCTGTATATTTTTACATTTTCTTGTAGAGAATTTAATTGTGTTTCGAAATTATTCAGCAAGTCCTATACCTAAAGTTAATATTTTTCGAGCTATCTCGATTTTTATTAGTATTACTAAGGCAATTAAAATATTTTAAAGTGGGCCATGGACGTAAGTCGTAATTTTTCAAAGAATTTTTAAACAAAAGAATAAAAAGAGGTGCAACTTTAATTTTAGGCTAATAATGTAACCCATTTTACCGAAATTTATCGTATAAATTGTTAAAGATTATGTCCTTGTTCTACGCCCAGCCGTAGACCTTGTCTGAAAGACTCTAGCTCCCTTTATAACATTTCGGGGGTTATACCATCAAAAGCATCACGAATCCTGTTCTGCACATCTTCAGCAGTTGTTGGGGGGTCTTGATACACTTGTTTTATGGGTCCCCACAAAAATAAATCTATAGGGGTAAGATCAGGTGACCTAGGTGGCCAGGAGATTGGTCTACCTCGCCCTATCCATCTATTAGGATATTTTGTGTTCGGCAACTGCATTACTTGCTGTGTTGCTTTTAATGGTATAACCCCCGAAATGTTATCAAGAGTGCTAGAGTCTTTGAGACAACATCTACGGCTGTGCGTAGAACATGAACAAGGATATAATTTTAAACAATTTATATGATAAATTTCGGGGAAAAGGGGTACATTATTGGACTAAAATTAAAGTTGCAGCTCTTTTTATTATTTTTGTTTAAAAATTCTTTGAAAAATTACGACACGTCCATGGACCACTTTAAAATATTTTAATTGCCTTAGTAATACTAATAAAAATCGAGATAGCCCGAAAAATATTAACTTTAGGTATAGGACATGCTTAATAATTTCGAAACACAATTAAATTCTCTA